>JAMPIV010006477.1:0-233710 GCA_024509875.1 Oreohelix idahoensis | reverse complement strand
TATATTTTATATATTTATATAGGCACTATCAGAAACCTATCTGCTACGAAGAACTGCACTCACATGAGTGGCAAGAATATAATAATAGTTGCCTATTGCAAGCGGAGATGGCGACAGCTTCAGACTTGAGTTGTGACACATCTGTGCCGTGATCTCATGTGGCTAATTAGTCCTATTTTGGCCCTACAGGCCCTGCCACATACGGGACACACATGGTTAGAGTCGATAATAGTGTTGCTGTGCATTCTGACCTTTCTTGCAGCACGCTTGCCTTCTGCCTTATCAGCTAAATTATGTTCTGCAATGCGAGCGCCTTGAGTAATCTTTGTCCGCCAAGCAGAACGATCCTGTGCGATAGTCTGCCAGGAGGAGACATCAATTTTGAAGCTGCTCAACGATGCTTTCAGTGTGTCTTTGAAGCGTTTCTTTTTTCCCCCTACTGTTCACTTACCCATGGAGTGTTTGCTGTACATCAACTGCTCTGGGAGGCGTTTTTCGGGCATGCGAACAACATGTCCGGCCATCTAATTTGGGCCCTCTGCAGCAATGTGTAGATGCTTGAGATATGTGCTCTGTTGAGGACCTCAGAATTAGATACTCTATCATGCCACTTGATCCTGAGGATCCTGCGAAGACAGCTCATGTGGAAATGATTAAGCTTCTTAGCATGTATGGTATACATTGCCCATGTTTCACAGACATACAGGAGGGTAGTGAGCACTATTGCATGATACACTTTCATCTTGGTGGCGGCACTAATTCCTTGTCGATCCCAGACATTCACTCTTAGTCTTCCGAAAGCCGCACTTGCCTTGGCAATTCTGTTTTTGACATCGGAGTCGATATTTGTATCTTTGGTAAGGATACTGCCAAGATAAGCGAAGCTGTCCACCACTTGGAGACGTTGGTTCTTTACTGTGATATTTGTTTTGCAGTAAGGTTTCCCAGGAGCTGGTTGCAACATTACTTCAGATTTCTTCGTATTGATAGTAAGACCGAAGTCATCACACGCTACAGAAAGCCGCTTCATATTGCTCTGCATGTCCAATTCTGTACAGGTGTTGAGGGCACAGTCGTCCGCAAAGACAAGGTCAGAGATCATTGTTTCATTCACCTTCGTAAAGGACTGTAATCGTCTCAAACTGAATAGCTTCCCTTCTGTCCTGTATATGATGTGTACGCCGTCACTACTGCCATGCGTAACATTATAGAGCATGGCAGCAAATATCATACTGAATAGTGTCGGGGCGGACACACATCCATGTTTGACACTGTTTGTGACGGGAACGGGTTCAGAAGGTTCTCCAACATTCAATACGCGAGCCATCATACCTTCATGAAACTGCCGGGCAATTGAGATGAACTTTTCGGGACAGCCGAATTTCGCCATAATTTTTCATAGTCCGTCCCTATTGACAGTGTCAAAGACCTTGGTCAAGTCAATAAATGTTGTGTATAGGTCATTGTACTGTTCCTGGCATTTCTCCTGAAGTTGGCGTGCGGCAAATATCATATCGACTGTCACGCGGCCTGCTCGGAAACCACACTGACTCTCTGGGAGTAAGTCCTGCGATTCGAGATGAACAATCAAACGATTGAGCAGGACTCGAGCCAGGATTTTGGCCGCAATAGATAATAGGGAGATTCCCCTATGGTTATCACATGATTTATGATTTCACTTTCGCTCGTACATGTGAACGATGGTGGCATCTTTCAATTTCTGTGGTATCTGTTCTTCATCCCAGGCTGAGTGGAAGAGGTCTGTTAGTCTCTGCAGCAGCATGCTGCCTCCAGCTTTATAAATCTCAGCAGGAATGACATCTGATCCAGGGGCTTTGCCGCTGGACAGTAGACTGACTGCTTTCTTGACCTCTTCCACGCTGGGTGGAAGGTCAAGTCTAACATTGACTGTAACTTGCGGTATGCTTGCATTGGCCTTGTCGTTGACGGTTGATGGCTAATTTAAGATGGCATTGAAGTTTTCTGCCCAGCGCTCCAAAACCTGCGTTTTATCAGTGAGCAATGCCATTCCATCAGCATTTAGGACCGGTGTTGATTGATTCGATTGAGGGCCATAAATTGCTTTCAGGGCATCATAAAAGCGCTTTGAGTCATTTCTGTCTGCATATCTCTGTATCTCGTCTGCTTTATTGCTGAGCCATGTATCGTACATCTTCCTGAGCTTATTCTGGACAACTCTGCGTATATTGGTAAAGGCTGCCTTTTTGGGTGTTGAGGAAAGGTTGCTTTGATAGTCTCTGTGCAAGCGATATTTTTCAGCCAGCAGTGTTTTAATATTTTCGTCATTCTCATCAAACCAGTCAGGATTCTTGCGTGTTGTACTGTATATCCCATGCTCTCAGAGGCTGCAGAGTACACAATGTTTTTCACAGTGGCCCATTCTTCCTCTGTGGTGGTTTGACCGAGCTCAACGTCCGTCAGACGGCTGTCCAAGTCCCTTGAGAAGCTCTCTGCTGTTGCTTCGCTTTTAAGTTTTATGACGGTGAGCCTCTTCATGGGTTTCTGACTCTGGTGTCTTTGCTTGGGCTGTATATTAAGGTTGCGTTTTGATACAATCAGTCTGTGGTCGGTCCAGCATTCGGCACCACACATGGCCTTGGTCACTCTCACGTCACGTCTGTCGCTCCTTCTCGTGACGACATAATCAATGAGATGCCACTGTTTGGAGCGGGGGTCCATCCATGTTGTTTTATTTCGAGTGGGTAGGCGAAACATGGTGTTCGTGATGGACAAATCGTGTGTGGCACACAGGCTGAGTAATAGCAGCCCATTGCTGTTACATTTGCCTATGCCATGTTTTCCAAGTATTCCTTCCCAGGTGTTGTGGTCAGTGCCTCCTCTGACATTCAAGTCGCCAAGAATAATAAGTTTCTCAGATTTAGGAACTGATGAGATAATAGAGTTAAGTTCGTCATAGAACCTTTCTTTTGTTTCCTCGGGGTTGTCATTGTTGGGGCATATGCACTGATCAGTGTGGCACTTCTGTTGCTTCCTAGTGGGGCATGAAGGGTCATTAGACGATCGTTAATGCCCTTGGGAGATTTGACAAGTTTACGTACAATATGAGATTTAATGGCGAATCCAACGCCAGCCTCACGCCGTTCCTTGCTGTCCCGGCCACTCCAATAAAATGTGTAGCCACCTCCAATGTCAGTAATCTGACCGTCTTCTGGTAGTCGCGTCTCGCTTAGGGCTGCTATATCGACATTATAGCGCGCCAGTTCTTTGGCCACAAGTGCAGTCCGTCTTTCAGGTCTGTCGGCCAGGGTATTGTCGAGTTGCGTTTGCACGTTCCACGTGCCTAAGGTAAGCACCTTCATTTTTGTCTTATTTTTTGATCGAACGCATGATTGGGATACCCTCCAGCCGCGTCAAGCTGGTCAGAGTAGGCTGAAGCAGGCTATGTTCAGGGCACCTTTTCTAACCCCTTCCTCATGCCATGGAGGTGAGCAGAGTGATCCTAAAGAGGGCTGCTCAGTCGCTCAGGGGACTGCCGGCTCTCGTCGCTGCTTCAAAGTTCCAGCGAGAAACGATCCTATGGCCTGAGCCGCCTGTGTGCAGGATTGTAACTGCAGCTTGAGTGTATCCACATTTTCTGGTTCGCCACTCTCCCATCGCCACAGGTCTTTGAGTGTAGTGTCTGTATGTTTCTGTCTGAAGCTGTGACTTCAGCAAGAATATACCGATGTCAAACTAACAATCTTCATAATACACATCGTACTTACGACATAATCCTCAACTTGCAAAACTAACAACCGAGAGAATAATCTACCTCTCTAGAACACACTACACCAGGACTCCAACTAACGCAGACGCTATATCGCTGATACCGCCAACGATGAACAGCCCGTAAGCTGGCAGCGAATCGCCCAATCCAGGCGGCAGACGAGAAACGAATGACGCCGAAATCCACTTAGCGCCAAAATTCGAGTTAGTCACATGACCACACTTGCTCGCCTGCTTCCGTCCTTCCTTCGGAGACTTCCGAGCGAGCCAGCTCACCGCACGGCTAAAGTGTGCCGTGACAATTATCATGATCACTCTTCAGCTCCCCAAGGAGCATAGGTTCTCGTATGTCCAAGTCTTCTTCTCCGTCGTCATGTCTGTCTCTAGTTCTCTTCTCCATTTGTTCCTTGACCTCCTTCTAAAACTCTTGCCCTGGTGATTCCAGAATAAGTACAGCCTAATAATTATATAACCAGGTTTCCTCAGTGTGTGTCCAATCCATCTCCAGCCCCTACCTCTCACTTCTTGTCCCACTTATCTAGTTCTTGTCACCAGTTCCATTTATCTAGTTCTTGTCATCAGTTCCATTTATCTAGTTCTTGTCATCAGTTCCACATCTGTGATCCTCGTCATACCACTTCAATCCTTCTATTCTACGCAAGCATCCATGTATGAAAGTCTGTAGCTTTTTATGTATTGTCTTTTGTTGTTCTCAATGATTCAGGGCCATACAATAGTAGTGACTTGACGTTTGAACTGAATATTATAATTTTTGTGTTGGACTTGCCAGACGATGCGTCAAGGCCTAGGGTCCCACCCCCTGCGGACCCGGGTGGAACAGTCCCGCCTAAGATGGTTTGGCCATGTCTGCAGAATGGGAGAAGATCGGCTACCACGACAAGCATGGGAAACAAAGAGCCAGGGATCCAGGCCCCCAGGGCGGCCCAGAGTCCGCTGGGAGGACAACATTAGACAATCTCTGAAGGACCGAGGACTAGAATGGAACCAGGCCTGGAGGAAGACAGCCGATGGGATAGTCTGGCGCTCTCTCTTCCAAACCTCTACACCTCACGGTAGAAGGGGAACGAATAAATAAGTAGTGTTGGACTTGATTTAATAGCTGCTGAAGCTCTCATAAGAAACGGTCTGCACAACAACAAAAAAAACATTTCTCACACTCACGATTATCAATGACCTGTTATGCTATAATGTAGGTTGAACATATTTTTTATGCTTCCGATGATGCATGTAAGACCTAGACATGAAATGTGCATATGGAAATACAAATGGAAACAATATGCATACGAAAAGGAAACTGGAGACAAAATACATATGGAAATAAAGCCGGAGACAATTTACACATGGAAATATAACTATAGACAATATACATGAGGAAATAAAACCGGAAACAGCAGAGATATGGCTTTAAAGAAAGATGCATAATTTGTCTATAATATTTCTTCTAACCTTGTGACCAGGGTCGACGTCTTGGGCGGTGCAAGAGGTGCGTCCATACCGCGGGATCCGATCTGAAGGAGGCGCCGAATTTTTTTGTGTTTGTTTTTTTAGTTGTTGTTGTTAATACACAGTTTGAAAAGAACACAAAGAAAACTGAAACAGAAATTTTCAAAGTTAAAAAAAAAACATAGTGTTTATTTGAAACAGGTTGTTTTCCTATAAATCGACATTGTTCGTTTTTTTTTCTTTCAAAAACAGCGAGTTCAACGCCCATAATTTTTTTTTAAATATGAGTTTTCCTTTGTTTTTTAAGAGGCGCGCTCATTTCAACTTAGACACAAGCTCCGTCGGTTATATTAGGGCACATGTCTAAATGCAACAGAATTGGTGTTTACTGAGTGCCCATCTGCAACTCAACCTGAAGCTAAAAATAATACCTACAATAAGATTTTATAACCTGAAGCGTTTTATGCTTTTGTAAAAATGTTACAGTGAACATTACTGCAAAAAATACAGTGTCATCCAACTCAAGAGCATGAAATTGACTCTCACAATAATACATACAGTATAGCAGGGAAGGGGGAGTGAGGGAGCCGACATCACGAGACCCCGCACAACTTAGAAAAATTTATAGGGCCGCCTCTTCTTATATCGTCTCTCTTCGTTGTTAAATGTATAACATCACACACTTTCGGACAGAAACACTCTCTACCTGATGTGTGGGAGATTGCTCACGCAATGCAGGGATCTACTACCAATTATTAACATCATCAATTTCCCTATGCAACGATCTTGTTCATTAAAAATTGATTATATAATCTATGATTTATACAGGATGTTGTCAAGCATTAAGAAACTAATGACAGTGCACAGAATAATCAATCAATCTTACTTGCAGGGAGACAGAAAATAAAGTGGTTTGGCCATTTCGTGAGAATGAAGCCCGATCAATTACCACTACGTGCGTTTAACGGTCAGATATCTAGTTTCAGAGCACAGCGAAGAAAGGCAGATGTACCTGTATAGACAATCTCATAGACATCATACAACGACAAGGGTTCCCATCAGCCACTGCGAAACTTTTGGCTCAGTGTCACATAGGTTTTATGAGCAGTAAATTGCCTATTATCTTCTTCTTTTCCTGTCACCCGTATCCTCTATTTTTATTATCACTCTTTACCTTTTTTCCTGCGTTTTTCGCATTCGTTCGTTTGCGACTATATACATTAATATTTTCCCATTCTAACTTTCGCCGAGTTTCGTTTCTCATTTAGAAACGAATTTCCTTGCTGATAAAACGAGTAACTTGATTACGTAGATGTCATTCGCGCAGTTTGACGAGAGGTGCGATTATGGTTCATACTTAGACGTAGGACCAGACGATTTGGCGTGTGAATGCATTCGGTCAATCGCTGCAGATTGACGAAATACACTGTGAATATTCGTTTTCGCCAGACATATAGGCGACAAATTTGTCTGCATTTTCACCTGCCACAACGAGTGGTGTCGGCTGAACGCTCAGAAAAGCGCGATAAATGACGTCTCCTTGGCGCAGTTTGAGACATTTTGTCTGGAAATCCCACCTGACACGACCCTCATTGTGGGCCATGGTCAGCGTGAAGTGTGAAAACTGCCGGGGCATTGGAGACTAGCCGTCTGAGATTCGCAACTGACACGCGCCCTCTCGGTCAGTAGGTGGCAGTTACGACCTGCGTTTAGGTGTTAAACGTAGTGTTATGGACGGAAAGGGGGAGGCTATTGCGTTGTTTATGGAAATAGTGGACATCTTTGTCTGGCGTTTCATATATACTGTTGGGAGTTAAACAAGATTTTCATTCTCGCTCCTAAATTCGCAGTAGACAGGTTGCTCGGAACAGAATAAGCTGTATAGCGAAGTTTCTCAGTTTGTTTCGACAATTTGTCGAACTTCTAGACTTCCATAAATATAAGCATATAATTCTTAAGTTGCGCGACTACCTGTAGTTCTGTGTGAGGTAAAATATTATATATTATTATCTAGTATTTTGTGAAGTGTTCAAAGTGTTAAATTGCTTATTTTATTACACTAGTTAGATTTGGTGCAGAGCGCTTAATTTATATAGTCTGTATTATTTTCTAGTGACGTGTTTCAGTGGAAAGCAGAATAAATTATAATTTCTAGCTTAAACAACGATACAGCTATAATGAATTTAATTTTACTGCTAAATAATCAGACGAGAATAAACTTGCTAAACTAACTTATAAATGCTAGAAGCCTCATGAGTGCTGACGGAATACGCTCGTATTCCTAATTCCTGGGGAGTGATAATTTTTAAATATAACTTAATTCACATGCAGTGTTATACTATAAGACAAGCCACGCTTGCAGTTTAAATTATCAGCTATATCCGAGTACATAGTATGTATAATTATTTTATATGTACTTTTCCCATTTTATATAGTGAAACTGTGGTACCCAAACTTTGCCAGCGTTTTAGTACAAGAGACATACCTGTGAGAAACCTAAACAGTTTTTTTAATCTTTTAACCACGTGGGTTAGCAAGTTAACACCTGTCTGACAGTGCTTGTGTCTTCACAAATAGACAGAGTAAAACTCTCACTAACGGTTTCTTTTTATAGAGACTAAACTGTTTTTTTATAAGTACTGGGCCTTTGAGCCGGATCAGATTTCTGCACAAACTCTATGTACAAAATTTAGCCGGTGTGGCAATTAACATATTAACGTCAGTAACATTTGACGGAGTTTCGACTAGTGTTGTGGTGACCAAATATAGTCTTTTTCCTGGAAGTAGACACCGATCTGACATTCCTCAATTCTAGAACCCTAAGCTAGCGACACTGTGCTCGATTGTTAACGCTCGTGTCTGGACACATTTTATGTGACTCAAACAGACATCTAAAACAATAGTATTCCCAAGAGAACGGTCCCGGAAGTGGTGAATTCAACCCGTCTTTTTGGACCTGGGGTTTTCTTGGCGCAAGATTACCATTGAAGATTCTGTATGAACAAGTCCTAAAAATATTGGTTTTGTTCCAGGAGTGGCTATCAAAGCTGTGAGTATGTGCACGTGTGCTCGTCTGAATGTATAGAGCGAACGCAGGTCTGAGTGTGATTTTACCTTTGCATTTTGGCACCCATTTGCTGTCTTAATTTTTTTTTCTGCAGAATTGTTGCACATGCTAGTTTTTTTTTTTTCTTTCTTAGGCTAAATCAGATTATCCAACTCTGTTCATACATTTACGAGAAGAAAAAAACTCTTAGACTAAACCCTATGTATCTGTGACTTTTTGGGGGCTATCACTTTTGTTCCTTTTAACGGGACTGTGGGCTAAACATCGAGGGGAAGGATCTTACTGTGGGTCTATCAATTCTTGTAGCATTTTTATTGACTTTATGACTATTTGTATATGCTTTTTTTGATGTAATTTTTACATGTTGTGACGTAAGTTTACAAATGATAAATAAACTTAACAATAAATTAATCAGCGCGTTGGTCAGCTCGTTCTAAATATTTATATAATCATTTTTTATAGTTTCCCACGTCTGTGTGTCTACCTGTCGTCACTTGAATGTGCGTGCACGTGAGTGGATATATATATATTTAATGTATATGTGTTAGACTGTCTGACTACTTTAGATCTGTCGTAGAAGATAGGTGAGAGAGAGAGAGAGAGAGAGAGAGAGAGAGAGAGAGAGAGAAGATTTCCCGCTCTCAGAGACAGCCTCTATCACTATTCTACCACCTCACTCGTGGAAATCTATTTTTGTATTTCTATCTCACTCTGTGACTATTACTCATTCCAACCTATTCAGAAGGGACCAACCCAAGTCTTAATTCTCCTATCAAAAATCTACGACACTCAGGAACGAAAACAGCAGACCTCCACTACACCGTCACGGTCCCGTGCACACCCGCAGCAATGTATTTAAGTGCTCTTGCAGCAGTGATTTATGTAGCCATGTGTTTTACATAATGAGATTGCCAGCCACCCAGCACAACCTCACCTTAGTCACTTCCTACGACATAGGTAACGGTAAAGGATCCCGTTACACGCCCATTGAGGCATATTGGGAATATGGTGTTAGGCCCATATTTCCTTGACCATCGGCACACTAGGGGTGATGTGGTCATCATCACGCCGGCCGCCTTAACCTTCCCAGAAGTTCCTCTGGTACCCAATTCATGAGGCTGGCTCGACCCCGGAGCCGTTTGCGGTAAAAAAAAAAATCCCACCTCAACTGGGGATCGAACCATGGACCACCGAGCTAGGAAACCAGTGCACTAACCACTGTGATACCGCGGCACCTACGGCATGCCTGTGGACAAGCAGAAGGCCTTTGCTTTCTTTGTTGTCTTCAGATACCCTTCCCTAAACTCCGGCAAGGGGAACTTCTCGGTTTTTCCCTTGTCGCTCATTATAAAGCATGGAAGCACTACTGTCGAAGGTCCCTATTCATGTGCTTTTGCATAGGTGGTTCCTGTAACACTTAGCTTTAGACAATGAGATTGCCAGCCCAAAGTACAACCTCATATTAGTCGCCTCAATGCCATAAGGAACATAACTTTTTTTTTATTTTTCCTTTGCCTCATCAGTGACCCCGCCCTCCCCCCTCTCGCTGAACTACATGGGGGCTTTCCTGGAGTGAGTGCATGAAAACTGCGAAAATGTGTAAGGCCTTCACTACATAGAGGTCAGCTGGTATTGGGGGTCGGAGGGGCTAAGAGGTATGGCAGCCGTCTCGAATTCTAAAGGTACCGGGTTCGATTCCCAGTAGAAGGAATATTATTGATGGAATTTATTTTTCAGAACTAGTGGTTCTAATGATGTCATACGCCCCCCCCCCCCTTTCCCCCCCTGGTCTCCATGGCAGTGAAATCGGATGCCTAGCCTTCTCGGATAAGGGCGAAAATTAGGAGGTCCCGTGTGCATGTTGCACACGTTAAAAAAATCACACGGCAGTTAGAAGTCGTAAAGAGTAGGCCATAAGACCGCTGCTCTGGCACAATTTTTAAAAAAATTAGAAACCTACTCACCACAAAAATATTTATAGAATGTGTGATTTCTATATATACACATTGGGATTCTCGCCGGTGCTATGGAGTTCGTGCACTGTGCTGATATTCTCCTTATTTGATCTAAGGGAGGAGATCGGAGCACTGATGGAGTTGTCTGTGTGCAATGATGATAGTCCTTAAAACCAAACCAAACCAAACAGTTGGCATTACACAGGTAACTTCTGAAGAGGTTCCATGACCTTGAATATGACAGGTATTTTGATAAATAACTTTCACCATAATTTTTTTTTAAAATAAGGCAGTCTTTTTCTTCTCTCAAATAACCACAGCTATTTATCTCTCATAATGTTGGCGGTCTGTCTCAGGCTTCTTTCGCCACCACATAGTTTCTCTCTCAAATGGTTATTTAACACTTTGACTCCACTATTATTTTCCACCCTGTGCCGTAATTATAGTTCATGAAAGACTAAAAACAACGCTCAGAGCGTTGTTTTAGCACGGGTGTCAAATCTGACCTACGCTCTAAGCGTTGTTCCGGAGTCAAAGAGTTAAAGCCTTACTGTCAATCTACTTCCCTTGTGAAGCCGACAGTCTTGAAAGACATGTTCTACTGCTCGGTTGTCTTCCCCACATTAACGCGTGTCTGTCTTGGTATACGCTTCGATGCGATTCATCAAGCCAAAATACAGATCTCGAAATATTGATGTCAATCTGGAAGCGGAGCTAAAACGTGCGATAGGAAATAAGTTCAAAACTTCAGCCAACATTTCTGCGAACTATCTGGCAAAATTATTGCCAAATTTCACATCAATTTGTCTAATTTTTTTCACTTTTACAAATTTGTTTCGTTATTTGCATCTCGGCAGTTGTATCCGAGTACCTAGTCTAAATGTGTATTTCTTGAATAAACCTGTTCAAACGATGCACTTGTCGTGTTTTGGTCTGTCTTACACCACGGTCATATTTACCGCACGCAATACTATAGGAAAACGGACCGACACTATAGCCAATGAAAACGCTCCTTTTTCTGGCGTGTATAAAGAAACATTTTAGGCTTAACATAGAGGCCCATTTTGTGTAAATGATAGTAAGAATTTATTTAATTTCTTAAAAACTATAGATGTTTGAACGGAAAGATATAGATATTTTAACAGCGGAATGTTACTTGAGAGGTAGGTGCAAAGAATTCCTCGAATAGTAGTTCAATTATAGAGAAAAATCGTTTTAAATGACATCTATACATCAGGGTAGTCCCCAATTTAGTTAGTTAAAGTCTGCTTAGATTTAAATGCATTTTGCTAACTAAACAATTATTAGATAGAAAGGTAGAGATAAATTTACAGTATAATTCTAACTTTAAATGATCAAAATCGGCCCAGAATTAAGAGAGATAATAAATATTTAAAATTTTGCACATTGTACAAGAAGGCAGAAATCACTTCAATTTTAGATTCCTAACGCCGTTTTTACTCCATGCCATCCGAGAGGGAGGGTGCGGTACTATAAAAGTCCTTGAACTTGGCTGATTTGGGGCCACAACTTTTTCAAACACAAAGCGAAACAGAAGAGAGCGGCAAACGTGTGCCTGTCAAATACTTTGCCACTGTATCTGCATAGCAGACCTAGATACCTCTTAACAGCCTGTTACAGCTTATGTGTATTGCCTGGGGGTTTCATCCTGCAACTACCAAGAGTGTACGAGACATCCACTTCTGTGGTACTCTGTGGTGCAAACGTTCTCAAGTTACATAGAACTAGTCACCCTGTTTTCCCCGGCCTGAAGATCCAGACATTGTTTGATCCTGGCTATAGTTGGATGCTTCTCATTTTACCAGATAAGTGGAAACACAATTCCACTGGTTAGCCTATCCAGTAACATTATCAGACAAATAAAATCCAATAACAAAAACAGTTTGAGTGATGAATCATGAAGGACTTTATTAAACTAAAATACATTACTTCACAGTCCAGCGAAAGTGATAGCTATATGAGAAATAAATAATTGACATTTTAAATATAACTTTATTATATTGAAGTATTGTGGAAATGACATTCCATGTGTATTTATTTTTATTTTGTAAAAACCTTTGAAATTCTTTATCATTTTCCTAACCGAAAAGAGAAACGGTATAGGATCAATAAATTTTAAATATATTTAAATAATCATTCTTGCTTAATTACACTGGCTAGCAAAAAAAAATTTTTTTTTCTTTCTCTAACATTTCTATATTTTTCTGGTCAATTTTAATGCGCTGTTTTTAAATCTGCAAACCGTTTTTCTCTATCAGGTCGGGATCTCTAGAAATAAGCAATTGAAGTTTTTTAACAACGCATACAGTATTACAACATCATTCGTACAAGAAGTATAACAGTTATGTAGGCTTGAATTTCTTTGCAGTCGACTTTCGTTGGTGAATGGCATGTGGTACATCGCGATGAAGCATCCAACAATAATCGGCAAGCATGGTCACTCCACCGTCCTTGATAACGTGACTCCATTACTGCGATATCTTTATGGAATCGTTCTCCATGTTCATCGCTGACTTCGCCAAGGTTGTCAGGGAAAAAGTCAAGATGCGAATCGAGCAAATGGATTTTGAGGGACATGTTACAGCCCATAATTCTGTATGCATCTATGCACTGCTTAACAATATGCACATAGTCGACAGATTTGTGATTTCCCAGAAAGTTATCGACGATCGATTTGAATGCCATCCATGCGCGAAGTTCACTACCATGTAACAAGTTCTCGAATTGTTTGTCTGCAATAACTTTCCTAATCTGAGGTCCTACAAAGATACCTTCCTTTGTCTTTGCATCGCTAACATGCGGAAACTTTTCTCGAAGATAAGTGAAAGCTTTGCTCGTTTTATCTAACGCTTTTACGAAATTCTTCATGAGCCCCAACTTTATATGTAACGGTGTAATGATGCTGTCTTTGTTAACTAATGGCTCGTGTATTACATTTTTATTCCCGAGCTGCATACGATCCCTGATAGGCCACTCCTTTCTTGCATAATGTTCCTGTCTGTTGCGGCTGTCCCATTCACATAGGAAGCAACAAAATTTAGTATACCCAGTCTGCATGCCCGTGAGAATTGCAATGACCTTTAGGTCTCCACAAATCCGCCATTGGTAGTCATTGTACTTTATTTTTGCCAAAAGTATAGCCATATTGTCATAAGTTTCTTTCATATGAACAGAGTAGGTGACTGGAATTGATGAAAATAAATTTCCGTTGTGCAATAACACGGCTTTTAGACTAGTCTTGGAAGAGTCGATGAAAAGTCGCCATTCGTTGACTATGTGCTCATGACCGAGCTGCACCATTAGACCGTTTACATCTTTGCAATAGCAAATGTCATCATCCATCTCAAAGTACTGAACAAGTTCTCTGTGTCTATGACGAAATTTAGATATCGGAGTATTGGGCGCTAAAAGATTCCATTCTTTGAGTCGCGAACCGAGTTATTCCGCTTGATAAGAGCGAGATCACGTATTAGATCTGAAAGTTCTGAATGGTTAATTAAGTGAACACCAACATTCACCGGTATATAATCCAAGTCAGAATTAGTTTCAAAAGCAGGTAAACTATCACTTTCTGATGGTTCATTCACGTCCAACGGATATTGTTCTGGTGGAACTGGGATCGGACACGTGATTGGATCATGAGGCACTGGTTTCGAAACCGATTCAATATTTGGATAAACCACAGACTTTCTAGTTTTAAAAGTGAAACCATGGACATTTGTCAAGCAGAAGTAACAATCAGTAGCGTGATTTGTCGGTTCACGCCATATTACTGGCACTCCAAAAGGCATCGACTTATGCTTCGGCGATTTTCGTAACCAACCTGCCAATGTATTTGCACAAGTCGAACAAACTGCATTTGGCTTCCAAGATTTATTTGCATCATCAACTTTCGAATCGAAATAAAGTTCATATGCTTTCTTTAGTAATGGTGTAAAGTTTTTCTGGTGAACACGATCGGTAAAATATCCGCACACGTAACAGAACAGATCAGCGGAATTTCTACAACTTCTAGAAGCCATATTTCGCTCAGAATTATTTCAAAATACAGTAACTATTTGAAAAATAGCGTAGCATATGTCATGCATCTTTTAGCAGTATAAAAAGTAGAATTATTTTGCATTTTATTAATTATTAATAAGTTATATAGTAAAAATGAAACGGAGCAAATAACGGTTTCCCAAAAATATATTTATTCACAAATATCTTAAGAACCCGACGTGATAGAGATAAACGGATTTCAGATTTGAAATCAGCTCAAGAAACTGATCTAAGAACACTTATTCTTATATAAGAAAGAAAAATGTTGTTTGTCAGTGTTATTTAATGTGAGTTAAGGTTCTGGTTGTTGGATATATTACATATTTAATTAATTAATTAATCCCCAAGCAGAGTCAATAAAAATAAAATAACAATTATTCAAGGGAGGATCTTGAGATGTAGCACTTAGACCTTCAGGAACAACCACTATCATCATACTTGAAGGTATATACAGCTTGACCCTACCTTTGATTGTCGATACACCCTTGCTCTTTTCAGAGAAGGGGGTATTTCTTATAAGACCAGTCTCTTATCTGGCACTATCCTGGTATCATCTGATACATCTTTTTTATCCAGGATATTTTTCATTTTAATAACATCTGAACCACTCGCGAAATTTGGTGTCTCCTTCCGGGATTTCACTTAATACCCTGCGCTCTTTACTTTAAGACAGTTAGTTGTAAGATTAAAAGTAGGAGTAAAGTAAATATAAATATAAATAATAGAAAGAAAGTAATAAATAAAAATATAACTCATTGTAAAATTAGTGAGTACATAACCAAATTCTTGTGACTAGATGAGCTGACAGTGGTTGCATATTAATTAAGTTTGTGTATTAATTAGGTTTAAGTTTGGAATGTGTATATTGATAAGATTGCAAGAGAATGGCAGTCTTGGCAAAATTTAGATCCGCTACAGTGCAGTCGGCAAAAGAATTTGGATTAAGTGGGGAGGACCTTATTAAATATGTCACCACTGAATGTGACAAGTTTATAGAAAGAGAAGATAAGAAGTTGGAAATAGAAAGAAGATTACAAATAGAATCTGAGGCTAAAAGATTAGAATCTGAGGCTAAAAGATTACAAATAGAATCTGATAGGGAAGCTGAAGCTAAACGATTACAACTAGAAGCTGATAGGGAGGCTAGGCAAATAGAAGCTGATAGGGAAGAGAGAAGACAAGTTGCTGAAAGGGAGGCTGAGAAAGAGGAAAAGAGATTGCAAAGAGAACATGAGTTGAGACTGAAAGAGCTTGAACTTCAAGGAAACGTTCCAATAAATGGAAGTAGCCCAACTACATCTGATACTAGTGCAAGTCATGGTACTTCAAATGGAGCCATGAATTTTAACTTGGATCCATTTGTGGAGAAAGAAGATGATATTGAGTCTTATTTAAGTAGGTACGAGAGATTAGCTACTAACTATGGCCAGAGAAAGAGAAGTGGAGCCTTAAGTTATCACAAGGGATGAGAGGAGCCTCTTATGAAGTTTTTGCAAAACTTGGCAGAGAAGACCAAGAAGATTATGACATCTTGAAGCAGGCATTGCTAGTCCGTTATGAAAAGAACTCGGAATTTTATAGGAAGAAATTCAGAACTGCCAAGTTACTTTCTGGAGAAACTTACCACCAATTCTCTGCAAGATTAGAAACCTACTTGGAGAAGTGGACTACACTTGGAAAATGTCAAGACCTGAAAGAAATGGTCATGATGGAGCAAGTAAGAGAGTCTATGCCTCCAGACATGAGAAAATTTCTTATGGAACAAGGTGCAGAGAAACAGGGGGAGATCTTAACAGTTGCTGAAAGATATCAGGCAGCCCAGAAAGAGATAGCAGGAGTTAAGAAGAAGCAAGGAGAAAATAGTAGGCCACCCCCAAACCAAGATGAGTATGATAATAGGGATCAAAAACACAATTACAGACAAGACTATGACAAACCCAGATTTGATCATAGAAACAGGAACCCTCAGGTACAAGATAAAAAACCCTACAGACAGGGAGATAAGTGGTGCAAAATTTGCAAAATGAGCAACCACAATACAATTGAATGTGGTAGGAAAGTCCCTCCATATCACGCTGCATGCATGATAACAGTGGGAAAGGGCAGGAAGGAAAAGACAGAAAGTCAGGTAGATCTCCATCACCCCCCTCCCCCCAATCTGTGAAGAGGTAACTTGTTATGGCAATAAGATTATGTGCCTTTATGATTCAGGATTGGAATATGACTCAGTTGTGAGTGCAACTCTGGTGCACCCTGATCAGTATACCACAGAAAAAGTGGAGATACAAAGGGCATTAAAAGGAACAGCCACCATGACACTTCCGATAGCCAGAATCAATGTCAAGACTCGCTATGTGGAAGGAGTGATCAGTGCAGCAGTGCGTGATGATCCTAATTACCCGCTGGTGTTAGGAAGGAGATATGTTTTCTTAATAAATCCAATAAAACCTGTGATCATGGCAACACTCCAAGTCAGGTCAACCCCTGGGAAGGAGGAGGGAATACCACTTAATATTCATCCGAAAAAGATGAGAAAGGCCCAAGCAAAAGATAAAACATTAAAACCTTTCTTTGGCAAATTGCCAGACAGCCATAACCCTCCTAAGAAAGGAGAATTTATATGAAGGATGGATTACTTTACAGGAAAGCTGGAGCAGGACCCAATGTGCATAGCCAGTTAGTACTGCCATCTTCGTACAGGAACAAGACTATGGAACTAGCACATGTTGATTCAGACGGTGGACATAAGAAAAGGGGTACCACTTATCAACGGACCTCAGTGCATCATTATTGGCCAGGTATTGCTGAAGACATATTTCAGTATGTGACCACCTGTGCAGAATGTAGCAAGGTGACATCCCCAAGTTGGGAAATTCAACAGGACCTAGGAACTTATTGCAGTGAACATAGGCCGGAAAATAAACATAAACAGGTAGACATCGTGAATAGGACAGCCCCTTCTCACACACAGTCTTCCAGTAAACCAGTGACCATGGCAACTCTCCGTCTCGTACCGAGAGGGGAAACAACCCATCCCGCGCCTACACAATATTGCTCTGAATTCTTGGAACTGGATAAAAATAGTATGGTTACTCAGCCAACTTTGAAACTGAAACTGAGGGGCAACCCCAGAATAAGTGGGAGTGGGAGATTGGGCAATTGGCTTATTACTCAGCTCCCTTCGACATACGGCTATTAAATTAGCATTATGAGGGCACCGGCAACAGTGGTAGTTGGCCGGCCCTATACACAGTCCATTGGAAGTATTTGACACGGACTTGGACTGAGATTATATATTATATAGCAATGCTACAGGGAGAATTGATTTCTTGGTGCAGGAAATTCATTTCCCCATATGAATCATATTATCGCTCCAGTGAGGTTTAGCTGAGAGAACCCTCTGGTGAACATAGGCTCTGCCTGGATTTGGGAAATAATTACAGTACCAGAGTCACTAGTGAATCTAGATAAGGGCATTACCAGATTTCCGTCAAGCCTGAGCTCAGACCATTGCTGGCTGTGAGCCCCTGGAGGGGCACTATGAGTTCCATATGTTGCTTTTTGGGTTGAAGAATACTCCGAGTGTTTTATCCAGGATGATGAGGAAATTACTGGATCCATTACACAACTCAGCTATCACCAATTTTATAGATGACATCCTCATAACTATTGGAACCTTGAGGAACATCTAAAACCTCTGGTCATGTCATGGAACAGACTCAGAGAAGAGTAATAGTGAATATTGATTGATAATCAGCATTTGACAGGCAGCAGCACTGTGCTGTTTATTAATACAACATGCGGTATTATTCCTGGATCGCAGAGGGTTGAGGCAGATTTCTGGAGTAGTGCTTAATTGAGGTTACCCACCTGCAGGAAACCAGGATACCAATAAGACAGAGTGAACCTCATTTTGGGGTAATGCCGTGATTGTACAAGGTAAATCCAGACAGGAAAGCTCCACCAGAATGGTTCACGCTTTTAAATGGGGGAGCTCTGTCGTGTTTTGGTCTGTCTTACACCACGGTCATATTTACCGCACGCAATACTATAGGAAAACGGACCGATACTATAGCCAATGAAAACGCTCCTTTTTCTGGTGTGTATAAAGAAACCTCTTAGGCTTAACATAGAGGTCCATTTTTTTGTAAATGATAGTAAGAATTTATTTAATTTCTTAAAGACTATAGATGTTTAAACGGAAAGATATAGATATTTTAACAGCGGGAATGTTACTTGAGAGGTAGGTACAAACACTTCCTCGAATAGTAGTTCAATTATAGAGAAAAATCGTTTTAAATGACATCTATACATCAGGGTAGTCCCCAATTTAGTTAGTTAAAGTTTGCATAGATTTAAATGCAGTTTGCTAACTAAACAATTATTAGATAGAAAGGTAGAGATAAATTTACAGTATAATTCTAACTTTAAATGATCAAAATCGGCCCAGAATTAAGAGAGATAATAAATATTTAAAATTTTGCACATTGTACAAGAAGGCAGAAATCACTTCAATTTTAGATTCCTAACGCCGTTTTTACCCCATGCCATCCGAGAGGGAGGATGCGGTACTATAAATGTCCTTGAACTTGGCTGATTTGGGGCCACAACTTTTTCAAACACAAAGCGAAACAGAAGAGAGCGGCAAACGCGTGCCTGTCAAATACTTTGCCACTGTATCTGCATAGCAGACCTAGATACCTCTTAACAGCCTGTTACAGCTTATGTGTATTGCCTGAGGGTTTTATCCTGCAACTACCAAGAGTGTACGAGACATCCACTTCTGTAGGACTCTGTGGTGCAAACGTTCTCAAGTTACATAGAACTAGTCACCCTGTTTTCCCCGGCCTGGAGATCCAGACATTGTTTGATCCTGGCTATAGTTGGATGCTTCTCATTTTACCAGATAAGTGGAAACACAATTCCACTGGTCAGCCTATCCAGTAACATTATCAGACAAATAAAATCCAATAACAAAAACAGTTTGAGTGATGAATCATGAAGGACTTTATTAAACTAAAATACATTACTTCACAGTCCAGCGAAAGGGATAGCTATATGAGAAATAAATAATTGACATTTTAAATATAACTTTATTATATTGAAGTATTGTGGAAATGACATTCCATGTGTATTTATTTTTATTTTGTAAAAACCTTTGAAATTCTTTATCATTTTCCTAACCGAAAAGAGAAACGGTATAGGATCAATAAATTTTAAATATATTTAAATAATCAGTCTTGCTTAATTATTTAATTTGAGTTAAGGTTTTGGTTGTTGGATATATTACATATTTAATTAATTAATTAATCCCCTAGCAGAGTCAATAAAAATATAATAACCATTATTCAAGGGAGGATCTTAAGAGGTAGCACTTAGACCTTCAGGAACAACTACTATCATCATACTTGAAGGTATATACAGCTTGACCCTACCTTTGATTGTCGATACACCCTTGCTCTTTTCAGAGAAGGGGGTATTTCTTATAAGACCAGTCTCTTATCTGGCACTATCCTGGTATCATCTGATACATCTTTTTTGTCCAGGATATTTTTCACTTTAATAACATCTGAACCTCTCGCGACAGCGCTGTATTTTTATACTTTCAACTGAGCAGCCTAATTTCTTTCTTTCTATCTTTCTTTCTTTCGTTCATTTGTGTGTTTACCTATTTACCTACCTCCCTACTCACCCCCACCTATCTATCTATCTATCTATCTATCTATCTATCTATCTATCTATCTATCTATCTATCTATCTATCTATCTATCTATCTATCTATCTATCTATCTATCTATCTATCTATCTATCTATCTATCTATCTATAACTGTCTGTCTGTCTGCCTGCATGCCTGCCTGCCTGCCTGCCTATCGATCTATCTATCTATCTATCTATCTATCTATCTATCTATCTATCTATCTATCTATCTATCTATCTATCTATCTATCTATCTATCTATCTATTTATCTATCTATCTATCTATCTATCTATCTATCTATCTATCTATCTATCTATCTCTCTCTATCTATCTATCTATCTATCTATCTATCTATCTATCTATCTATCTATCTATCTATCTATCTATCTATCTATCTTACTATCTATCTATCTTTCTATATATCTATCTATCTGTTTATCTGTTTATCCGTTTATCTGTCTGTCTGTCTAATTACACTGACAAACAACATTTTTCTTTCTTATATAAGAATAAGTGTTCTTAGGTCAGTTTCTTGCGCTGATTGCAAATTTGAAATCCGTTTATCTCTATCACGTCGGGTTCTTAAGATATTTGTGAATAAATATATTTTTGGGAAACCGTTATTTGCTCCGTTTCATTTTTACTATATAACTTTTTAAAAATTAATAAAATGCAAAATAATTCTACTTTTTATACTGCTAAAAGATGCATGACATATGTTACGTTATATTTCAAATAGTTACTGTATTTTGAAATAATTCTGAGTGAAATATGGCTTCTAGAAGTTGTAGAAATTCGGCTGATCTGTTCTGTTACGTGTGCGGATATTTTACCGATTGTGTTCACCAGAAAAACTTTACACCATTGCTAAAGAAAGCATATGAACTTTATTTCGATTCGAAAGTTGATGATGCAAATAAATCTTGGAAGCCAAATGCAGTTTGTTCGACTTGTGCAAATACATTGGCAGGTTGGTTACGAAAATCGCCGAAGCATAAGTCGATGCCTTTTGGAGTGCCAGTAATATGGCGTGAACCGACAAATCACGCTACTGATTGTTACTTCTGCTTGACAAATATCTATGGTTTCACTTTTAAAACTAGAAAGTCTGTGGTTTATCCAAATATTGAATCGGTTTTGAAACCAGTGCCTCATGATCCAATCACGTGTCCGATCCCAGTTCCACCAGAACAATATCCGTTGGACGTGAATGAACCATCAGAAAGTGATAGTTTACCTGCTTTAGAAACTAATTCTGACTCGGATTATATACCGGTGAATGATGGTGTTCACTTAATTAACCATTCAGAACTTTCAGATCTAATACGTGATCTCGCTCTCACCAAAGGACAAGCGGAATTACTCGGTTCGTGACTCAAAGAATGGAATCTTTTAGCGCCCAATACTCCGATATCTAAATTTCGTCATAGACACAGAGAACTTGTTCAATACTTTGCGATGGATGATGATATTTGCTATTGCAAAGATGTAAAAGGTCTAATGGTGCACCTCGGTCATGAGCACATAGTCAACGAATGGCGACTTTTCATTGACTCTTCCAAGACTAGTCTAAAAGCCGTGTTATTGCATAATGGATATTTATTTTCATCAATTCCAGTCGCCTACTCTGTTCATATGAAAGAAACTTATGACAATATGGCTATACTTTTGGCAAAAATAAAGTACAATGACTACCAATGGCGGATTTGTGGAGACCTAAAGGTCATTGCAATTCTCACGGGCATGCAGACGGGGTATGCTAAATTGTGTTGCTTCGTATGTAAATGTGACAGCCGCAACAGACAGGAACATTATGCAAAAAAGGTGTGGCCTATCAGGGATCGTATGCAGCTCGGGCATAAAAATGTAATACACGAGCCATTAGTTAACAAAGACAGCATCATTTTACCACCGTTACATATAAAGTTGGGGCTCATGAAGAATTTCGTAAAAGCGTTAGATAAAACGAGCAAAGCTTTCACTTATCTTCGAGAAAAGTTTCCGCAAATTAGCGATGCAAAGATAAAGGAAGGTATCTTTGTAGGACCTCAAATTAGGAAAGTTATTGCAGACAAACAATTCGAAAACTTGTTACATGGTAGTGAACTTCGCGCATGGATGGCATTCAAATCGATCGTCGATAACTTTCTGGGAAATCACAAATCTGTCGACTATGTGCATATTGTTAAGCAGTGCATAGATGCATACAGAATTATGGGATGTAACATGTCCCTCAAAATCCATTTGCTCGATTCGCATCTTGACTTTTTCCATGACAACCTTGGCGAAGTCAGCGATGAACATGGAGAACGATTCCATCAAGATATCGCCGTAATGGAGTCACGTTATCAAGGACGGTGGAGTGTGACCATGCTTGCCGATTATTGTTGGATGCTTCATCGCGATGTACCACATGCCATTCACCGACGAAAGTCGACTGCAAAGAAATTCAAGCCTACATAACTGTTATACTTCTTGTACAAATGATGTTGTAATACTGTATGGGTTGTTAAAAAACTTCAATTGCGTATTTCTAGAGATCCCGACCGGATAGAGAAAAACGGTTTGCAGATTTAAAAACAGCGCATTAAAATTGACCAGAAAAACATAGAAATGTTAGAGAAAGAAAAAAAAAATTTTTTTTTGTTAGCCAGTGTTATTTGTCCTCTAATTATTTGTCTGTCAGTTTGCCTGCCGAATAGCCTGTCTGTCTGTCTTTCTAACTATCTGCCTGTGTCATTATGAGTGTCTATGTCGCCGCGATGAGCCAGGCTGTAAAGTCAAGAACCGAAAACGTAAGAGCATCTAACGAGTTTCTTATAATGTTCTGACTGCATAAAAGAACCTTCTGAATGTTCTGCTGCTCTTATCCAGACATCTGCATTAAAAAAAAAGTATTTTCTCAGTACTTCAGGCCAATAAAGTGTTCATTAGTAGCTTGAACCTCGTTCTCGACATCCAATCAAGTTTTATTCGTTCCAGTTTGTAAATTTAACTGAAGCCCGAAGAGGATTTCGGAATCATGAACTCTTAAAATATCTTCACTTCATTTTTCTATTCAATTTGAAGTTTATCATGGTGACGTCATTATTCAATCTGAATTTCTGAGATTTTTGTCTATTGAGTATTTTCCTCAGTATTTTTTATTATAGGCTGGAGAAATGCAAAGTCCAATTGAAAGGGGCCCATAATATTATGTCGGGGCGTGTTCTTACCGGGGGTCTCTGATGAGGCAAAGAAAGAATAGTGTTAATGCCCCCACACGCAAGCCGCACAAGTCGCTTAATGTGAGGTTATGGATGATCCAGACAACCTCATCATGTAATACACATTTCTACATAAACAACCGCTCCTAGAGTTTATGAGTGCGTTTTGCATGTTTCCTGTAAGAGCAGCAGCTGCAGGGGCGGCTCCATGCTCCATAAGGAGCGAAAAGGCAAATGATGATCGTCCTTATTCTTTCTACTATCGATTGAAGAAAGCTGGGGTTGAATTTAAAGGTCCCTTAAAATCATGTCGGATATGTTGCAGTGATATATTGCCTTATGTTGGTTATTTATTTCACATTAAAGATTTTTTCCCCGGGAACAGGAAAGAAAAAACTGCATTTGTGTTATTAACCATTAGCGGCCTGGATGATCTAATTAGTTGGTCACAATTGAAATGTTCAGTATAGCCAAGATATAGGTTCAGCTTGTAACGATAGTTGTGTATGTCCTTTTATAATATGTTCGTTATCTCCTACATTATCACTTTATTTCTTCATTTTCCACATTCATCGTCCTATTATTTGAAATATTTCCTGCACCTACATTATTTTTGCTCTTACCACTCCCAGACTTGTTTACGTTTCATCATGTCAATCGTAATAATACTAGGCTAATTAGACCGGTCTGCGTATAATACGTTTATCACCTAATCCGTATAGTAACCTTTGATAGAGACGATCTGGGCTGATCGATGAAAAGAAAGCCATATTGTCTGTCTGAGACATCCGTCTGGCAGATGCACGAAAACACAAGTGATACGTAATCGCTTCCGCTGGCTCATCTCGGTATCAATATTACCGATAATCTGTCTGGGGAGACAATATTGGCGGAAGGTATTAGCCCAGGAAATAAGTTCTCAGATTGGTTTTTGAGTTTGCATAAAGATGCAATCGGAAGTAGTCTGCCTTATTATAAAGCGGTCACGCGTTGGAATTTTAAATTTTGATATTTTAAAACACGCGGGGGATATTATGATTTAGCACCCTGACCCATTTAGTTTTAAAGAGCTGACCATTGGCTTAATTTGAGAGCCGGAATATACTTTGACTTTTATTGGAAAATTCGTCCGAAGTACAATCTGGGATTTGAACTGAGAAATGTAAATATAATCTAGTGAAATTGGAGTCACAAATCAGACTGCATCGCAACGTCAAATTAGCAGCTCCCAGGATCCAGAGAAGGATCGGACCAAAAATTCCAAAATTATAAGTAACAGATCGAAGTATTTGGAAACGTTGAAACTTAAAAGTAAACCCTCATTTTTAAATACAAAGACTGGAAACTTAAAGGACCAGGACAGAGTATTTGAGCAACTTTGAAACTTAAAAATAAACCTGCATTTTTAAATACAAAACATCTGCTTCAAAGTTGCCCAACATATGAGGATCAGAGAAAACACTTATGGTCATCACCAGTACCATTCCTGGGGAAAATCTACGGAAATATCAACAGCCTCAGGCTGACCACTGCTTTCTTTGAACTTATTCAAGTTGACATCTGAGGGCGAACGAAGAAGAAGAAGAAGAAATACAAAGACTGGAGACCTAAGGAATCAGATTACCCGTATTAAGAGGAATACTAAAATTTCCCGACCAAGTGATTCGAAAGCATCAACGTGCTGTGTCCCTTCTAACTGTGCCAGTAGATTGTGTTCCCAAACGTTTATGGTAGTGTAAACATTTATTTTACAAAAGTGAATTAAACATGTTTTCCTTGCTAAGTGGTTATATATGAGGCTGGCAACCTCAACATATGAAAATAGTATATTCATAAACCACTACAGCAAGCGCTGGTGTTTGATTTATTCTAATCCGCTCAGAAAATCGAAAGCAGCAGCAACCCCATACTCCGAATGGAGCAGTGGTGAGTGATGATTACATCCCATGTGCATCAAGTGTATCATCCTTTTGAGAGATATATGTACCTTGTTAATTGTAATTCAGGTACGCCATTGCCTTCACGCTGTCCAACCACATATTTTCCCAGTTTAATACCCAGAAGAATATTGGTGATTTCTAATCACCTTTCCTGAGTTACGCTGTGTATACTCAAGAATTTAATTATTCAGAGAGGCTAACATTGACGGGTGGACAGCGAGACAATGCGCTTGTTAATCTTATAACCAAATGTATATAGCAGAGGCATTTGTTCTTTTTATTTTGTCTAAAGTTCGTGGAACGAAGCTATCAGACTGTTCGTGGAACGAAGCTATCAGACTGTTCATGTTACGAAGCTGCAAGACTAAAGTGTCGACGTCACTAGTTGTGAGTTAAAAGCAGGCAATCAACACTAACCGGCTAAATTGGACAAGTTGTGTGAAGAAGTACCCTCATCACAAAAGAATTGACGAAACCACGGCTGCAGGACTCACTTAGACCAGCTAAGTTTATTAAGGAAACAGCAAAAGGACAATTGATTGTTATCAATCCTCATTCAACGTCTCAGTGAAGACAATTTTAATTACATCTAAAATTCACAATCATTTCATCGCTATTTTAACCTGTTAAAACTAATTGATTATTAAATCTGTTACATGTTATTTTAAAACCAAACAATCATAGTTGATTCAGTTTTTGTAGGTATGAAAGCAAACGTATGAGCAAGACTCTTTAATATATATACATCTAAACATACATTTACATCTATAGAGCAAATACTTACAAAAAGGAATTTCGCTATATTTACACCAGCTGGGTGTTTGAACGGGCTAAAGCCATTGCTTAATTCTTCACAAAAGGCGACGGATCAGATATAAGTTAATAGTGCTCTGTCCTATGCAGCATTGTTCTTGACTTTTGAAAACATCTTGTGAAAACTGACTTGAGATAGAAGCGTCATTACCTTCTATCTACAACTCGGCCGAAAGTAATCTTGTGCGAAGGTAGACACCTTTGAAGACCAATACTAGATACTCTTGAGTGTTGGCCACTGATGGACCACTACTGTAGAGCTAAGGGGAGGCAATCCGTGACACAGCTGCTGATGGTTTTCAATTGTTATGTTCAACCACTATTGTTTGTTTATCTTAGGTTCAGCAGCTTCTGTGTGTCCATCTTAGGTTTAGTCACTTCTGTTTGTCTACGATACATTCAGCCACTACAGTTTGCCTATTTTAGGGTTAGTCACTGCTGTTTGTCTATCTTAGGTTCATCCACTACTGTTTGTCTATTTTATGTTCATCCACTACTGTTTGTCTATCTAAGGTTCATCCACTACTGTTTGTCTATCTTAGGTTCATCCACTACTGTTTGTCTATCTTAAGTTCATCCATTACTGTTTGTCTATCTTAGGTTAATCCATTACTGTTTGTCTGTCTTATGTTCATCCACTACTGTTCGTCTATCTTAGGTTCATCCACTACTGTTTGTCTTTCTTATGTTCATCCACTACTGTTTGTCTATCTTAGGGTTAGTGATAAGGGTGGTTCACTTGTTTGACAATTATTCAAATTGAGGGTCAATATTTAGGTTGTCTCATCGGTTAGCAGAATGTCCAACAACCCTTCTGGTTCCTTACGAACTTCATTATAAATATTGTAGATGAATAACTTCTTTTAAGAGAGTTCATCGTGCATGAATAACAATCAACAACGTAATATGTCGAACCAACCTTAACGTAATTAATGTGGGTAAGTCCTCGGGTTTGAGTCCAACGAACATCCATTTTATTTTGACAAAACATATGAAGACATTATAAGTAATCCAATTATACATAAGAATACATCTGCATTTTTGATTCAATTGGAATCTATTGTTACCGTCAGTGTTCCAGTTAATTAGTTGTCATCAGAACATTATGGGCTGTATACATGCGTGGCTAACTATGTAGACCACCAGAAATGAGACCCAATAGTTTGACGAATATAGCTCATACATGAGCGAACAATCCTTCCATAAGATGGTTATTCATAAACCATTCATTCCATCAATTCATTATCATAACATGGACTGACCCTATGTCCGTATCTCAATATAAATTCGGCAATATGAAGCCTAACACTGGAAGGAAATAAAACGCGTCTTCATGGCTTGACGGTCAAGGTAAAAAGGGTAAATTACATTCGTCACCAAGCGTGACCATATCAACGCTCACACGTCACAATCGGACCGTGCGACTTGTGTTCACTAAACCATGAAGTATAAAATCCTTCTATATTCAAAATATCTCCAACATTAAAATGCGCACTGCCAACTATAACAGACGACATAGTTAACATGTCGTAACAGTTAGTCACTACTGTTTATCTATCTTAGGTTCACCCACTACTGTTTGTCTATCTTAGGTTCATCCACTACTCTTTGTCTATCTTAGTTTCATCCACTACTGTTTGTCTATCTTAGGTTCATCCACTACTGTTTGTCTATCTTAGGTTTATCCACTACTGTTTGTCTATCTTAGGTTCATCCACTACTGTTTGTCTATTTTAGGTTCAGCCACAACTGTGGGTTTATGTTAGTTCAAGCACTAAGATGTGTCTATGTTACGTTCGGCCACTATTGTTTGTATATCTTTAGGTTCAACCACTATTGTTTGTCTATTTTACATTCAGCCACTACGGTTTGTCTATCTTAGGTTCGCATCGCGGAGTGCCAGTTAATTAAATTCTATAATTTGTTCTGAATTGTCTCCCGTAATTTGTTTCTTATTTTTGAGGGCCGTACCTCACAAAAACTCTGTTCTCACTTGCTATAGTGACCTCTCATATTTCATTTTTTGAAGCGCGGCTACGGCTTTCCCCTGGTTGTCGACACGTCTGTTTGTCGGTCACTGTCCACAGAGTGAAACGAAGGCGACGGGTACCTTCTTTTTTGTATTTCAGTCTACCACTCATTAAATATTCCTGTTGACAAATTTCTCCCGGAAACCCAGCACTTAAAGTCTTATGCCGTCTTCTGGCCAGCGACCGTCTTGTTAGAACAACATTAACTTATCGTTGGCCACCTCCATTGCGGTACTTCCCTAATCCTCCGTCAACTTGAGTCTGTTATTTTTACGATCAGAGTAAACCATTTGTTTTATCAGGGAAACGAAATCTAGGATGTATCTATCGCCAATGCAAACCATCCTTCTCGTGGCATTGCACACACGCCAATTAGTGGGTCTGGTGTGACCTCCACCAGCTGCGCCTGCTGAGTCGGGAAAGTTCTCTGGGGTTGCAAGAAAGCTCAAAACCTATACCCCAAATTTTGTTGCAAGGGTAAAAGAGTGAGTAACGCGAACCCGTGGGGATTGGACAAACAAACAACAAACAATGCGCGTGCAAATCAACGCGTGCCAGGTGTCAGGGTCACAGTAATGAATTTGACTATAAAAGCTGTTGTAGACTAGTCGACACATTACGTCCGGAACCCGAAGACTAGAGTGGAGTAAACTGAGATTTCCTTTCATAGTGCGAAAACGATTCATTACCACAGCGGAATGGACTCTAATTGTTTTCCCAGTATCTCGGGGTACACTTGTACACCGTTAATATATTATATGCCTAGTTATTAGCATGTACATAATTGCTAGCTCTACCTTACTCTTTTTTTTTAATCCACTTACTCAATATACAGTAATGTGTAAGGAACCTTTCTTGCTTTTACTCGGTGTAAATAATTTACAGGAGGAAGCCGTATATTTTTGTTAGAACTACTTAGGCTTGGAAGGGAACCAATGACTATCATTTTTGTAGTAAAAATAACTTATAAGTAATTTCACGATTATTTACCCACCAACAAGGGAAAGAGTTTTCTATAACATGTAAAGTTACTCTGTATTCAAGGGGCAGAAGCTCATTACATATGTATTTACTCATCTTAGGTTTTATTATTTTTCTTATGGTACGGACCGGGCGCGTACCAATTTTATGATGCTGTGTAGTAGCGTTAGCATGTTTAATGTAATGACAACTCAAGTAATGTCATATTATGAATAGTGCAAAACGGGAACTATATTTTGTAAACGCATATGTTCATTTGGATGAGAACACAATTTGATTTTACTGCAAGAATTAATGTTCTGATATACATGTAAGAGCAAATAAATTTCTTCTATGTGAGTTGCATGTAAACACGGAGTTCTCGATGTTGAGAATAGGTATTGTGTAATGAATAGAAATGACAGCTCCTATTGGAGGGACAACGGAAAGTGCTTGTTTAGCAAATAAAACAAAAAAATATCATGCGCAGAAATGTTAAATACAAATTTGTACAGCAGTAATGTATGCATGGTTGTCATTCAGTTCCAGAGCATACTGCTAGGCAGATGAAGACCAGAAAACAACGGAGAAAAACGTTATACTCTCTCTCGCTCCTAACCAACCTTAAAAGCAGATTACTATACGAGTGTCAGTACTTGTTTACCAATTACCCACCTTGCAAACGCGAGTGATCAACACCAGAAAAACTAATCACCCCAGCGTGAACACAATAACCGCGGCCTGACGACACTAAGCATTGTGCAGTATTGGTTCAGTATCACCCGTTCAGCGGATTCGAGCGACTGGTGGCAACCAATATCTCCTTCTACTCCGCTGCATCAACACAGTAGAATTCCTTGTCTACATACGGAGTACGTGGTGTCAACACCGACACAAAGAAACCACCAGGTCAATCAATCGAGCCCTAGCTCTGAATTAGGCCAGTGCACTTCTCTAAAAGCTTGTATACACTGCCTAGACAGAGCAGACTACGCTGGCTTGGCAATGTCCGCCGCATGGAAGATGGTCGCATCCCGAAAGATATCTTCTCCGGACAACTGGCAGATGGCAACAGACCAGTTCGGCGACCGCAGCTGAGCTTCAAAGATGTGTGCAAGAGAGACATGAGGGCGCTGGACAGAAGGTCAGCTACCTGGGAGTATGAAGCTGCCAATCGCACTAAGTGGCGATGCTATCTGCCGCTCCACCTCCGACTGGGCGCAAAGATGTCCACACAACAAGCAGGAGAGAGGAGAAAACGTGTAAAGGAACACCAGGAAAATAAGCAGCTGAGTGCTGTCACCTAAGGGGCGCATTCCCATGGTCAGTTATCACTGAAGGGGCTATTACTTTTGTATACTCATTGCGCAAAGATAGAGCTCCAAATACAGCACAATGGTGTGAACGAAGCTTCGACTGCCCGTATAGCCGTATTAATTGAACTAATGGCACCGCCTAGCTAGATTGTTACATCTTCTGGAATGGTGTGGCAATTCCCAGTAATAATTGTCAGAAAAAACGACTCGAGTAATTAGTCAGTCTCAATCTTTGTTTTAGGCTCGATAAATCATGTGGATTCACCGCGCAAGGATAGATCTTATTCAGTGGTTTATTAAAAAAGAAAAAAAACTTCCCACTGGCGGTACAAAGACGATCCTGACGTTGGGTTTACGGTATTTGCAGGATTAATAGTTACTCTGTTTTTCCTGTAGGATGTCATTCCTACTTAATTTCTTAATTTATTCATTTATGAAGCATTAACTTTATTATTTTATCTATTGTTGTTTTGCTGAGATTGAATGTATTTCTTATTTACAATCTAAAAGAAATCATAATAAAATTTTAACCTTTTGCTAAGGCACTTGTTCAAGACTTTCGTCCGTATCTACTATTAAGTGAGTCTTAAGTTACTTTATAAGCTCTTACTCTTTTTTCATCTATCAGAGAAATAGGAGAAAGAGAGAGCTTGTGATTCTCAAGAATATAAGTAAACTTGGAAGCTTTGAAAAAAAGATAACTTTAAAACATTTTCACCCAAGCTGTCTTGAGATACTCCTTATCACGCACGTGATCTATATTTTCGTCCTGAATATCTTTGCAGTCCATTAGAGTTCTTAACTCAACAAAACACATTCTCCAAACTCACGACATTAGTTTGTATATCTTTAGGCTCAGTCACTACTGTTTGTTTATCTTAGGTTCAGCCACTACTGGTTGTTTATCTTACATTCTGCCACTACTGTTTGTCCATCCTGGGATTCCATTACAATTGGCGTCTTCCCTTTAGGTTCAGCCACTATTCCCTTTCGTCTATTGATTACACCACCTATGCTTGTCTATCTTTAGGCTCCATTACTGTTGCTTGTCTGTCTTAGGTTCAGCAACCACTCTTTAACTATCGCTTGGTTTCGTCGCTATTGTGTGGCTCAAGCGCTCTTCTTTGATTTTCTTACTTTTGTGTTTATTTTGCAATCGTCAGACATATATCATACTTGTCTGCCAGCTATTAGGTTTTAGGGTGCATCAATGTCATATCGTTTTTAACAAACCGGTTGACAATTTCGTCAAATAGTTAGGATAATTACTTGCTCTCAAAACTCTGATGAGGTAGACCGAATCCGTTTGGAATTAAGCACGCTACAAATGAAACTCCTTAGCTATGTCCAGAGAGAACAAAATTAGAGTCTTTAACTCAAATGTGAAGTCAGTCTTGCTATATGGCTCAGAGACATGTCATGTCTCAAAGAGTATCCCCTTCAAGCTAAGACATTTGTAAATAGATGTCTCTGACGGATCCTCCGTCTAAGATAGCCAGATGTAATAACAAATATAGAGCTAAGGAAAAGGTCCGGGCAACAGCCAATACAAACAGAAATTAAGGTATGAAAGTGGGAATGTATAGGATATACACTCAGAAGAGAATAATCAAGTACAGCCAGAATTTCCATTGACTGGAACTCACAGGGCAAAAGAAAAGTGGGGAGGCCAAAGAGAACTTGTAGAAGAACTGTTGAAGAGGAGGCTAGGGAAATTGGAATGACTTGGACACAGCTGAAGAAGAAAGCCCAGAATAGAAATCGATGGAGAGCAACTTTTTCTGCACTATGTTCCACAGGGACTGAAAATGAATGATGATGATGATGAAATGAAACGGACAATTTACGCCTTGGGAAAACATGGACACTAACAGAAACGGAAAACAAAACCATAGTAGCGAACTAGCTGTGTCGTACAAAGCAGATTGAATTTTAGAAAATGCGCCAGTGAACTTTTCTTAATGAAATTAGAGAACAAAATAAGTCTAAAGCTTTACTTCGCTACAAGAAGCTATATAGCGGAAAATTATTTTATAAATGAGTTACCAGTATTGATTCCTCGGCCTCAGTATGCAATGAACTGATATTATCTTGTGAATAATGTGCTTCAATACGAGAAATCCATATGCAAAGCATTGTCTTAGTGTCCCATTATGTTCGTCCATAACAAACTCTCACTAGCCTGCAATTTTTTCATGACACATTTTCGGGAAATTACAGAAACCCCGTGCATTACGGTTTGGAAACAAAATTGCACGCCTTATTGAAATAACGCGCATTTTTAAAAATATTAGACAAACATAAAGGTATGTTTTCAGACACTCGTAAGAAATAAAGAAGTAGAACACTAGAGAACAGAAAAGCAACAGACGTGACCCACTCACGTCTGTTGTTTTTCTGTTGTCTAGTGTTCTACTTCTTTATTTCTTACGAGTGCCTGAAAACATACCTTTATGTTTGTCTAATATTTATTTGTCGGCGTCTGTGGCCTAATGGATATGAACGCAGTTTCATAATCCAGATATGCCAGGTTCGAAACCTGCTGCAGGCGGTTTGGTAGCAGATCGCTTTGTGTGGATTTTTAACAATGGTATAAGCGCCGTACCGTTCAGAAAGCAATGGCAAACTACTGAATGAAACAATTGCCTAGAAAAATCACAAACAGCCAATAAAAGCTGGGGTTGATTGCCACGTCCTGTAAAGGATAAGCAACTAACTTTTTTAATATTTATTTACTGTTTACAGGCCTCGAGTTCCCTTCCTTAAGCATTTTTAAAAATCTCTTCCTTGTGTTTTTAGAAAAATTCATGCCTGTGTGTATGTGTTTTTTTTTTTTCCTGGAATTTTCACTATTTATATTTTGGGTAATAATGAATAAGTGTCTCTATCTTATATTGATATTTAGTCAGAAAAGCATCACTGCTCATCATTGATGAAGCTTATATACTTTCGTGCCACTCATTGCATGTCATTTATTAACTTCTGAAAGAAAACCAAAAGGAGTGAAATGGCCACAGAAGAATTAGTGTCGTCATCGGGATATGCTGCAGAAAGAGCAAAACATATTATTTCTCGCCATGTTTTTGTGGGTTACTTGCTCAAAGTTACAAAAAGATAAAGTTTAAATTTGACACTGGAATCAAGTAATTATATGCTGACAGATACCTTCTTCCTTTCTCTTTCACTCTCTCACACATTCTTTCTCTCTCACACTCTCTCTCACAATCTGTCTCTCTCACACCCTGTTTTACACTCTTTCACACTCTCTCTTTCTCTCTCAATTTCTCTCTCACTGTCTCTCACACTCTCTCTTATTCGTTCTCTCTCTCTAAAAAATTCACTCTCACACTCTCTATCACGCTCTCTCTCACACTCTTTCTCACTCTATCTCGCACAGTCTCTCAAACTATCCCTTTCTCAACTCTCTCTCACTCACACCCTCTCTCGCACTCTCTCACGCACACAATCTCTCACACACTCTGTCTCACATACTCTCACTCACTCATACACTCATTCAATCACACATTCTCTCACTGACTCACTCACACACTCTCTCTCAGCCCGTGATGTAGAATTTCTGTAATATTTTCTATTAATATACATCACGGTCTTCCCAGTGCTTTTAACTCTTTGACTCCACAATTATTTTCCACCCTGCACAGTAATTTTAATTCGTGATAGACTAAAAAAAACAACGCTCAGAGAGTTTTTTTGGCACGGGTGTCAAATCTAACCAACGCTCTGAGCGTTGTTCCGGAGTCAAAGAGTTAAACCCAATCATCTACAGCTGTCAGCGGGGCGTAGTGGTAACTGATCCCTCTCCGTTCTTAGGAGATAGCCAAGACACTTCATTGTCTGCCCGTCTTTACATTTGATGCAGAATAAAGTTCCTACACTTTTTCTAACGTCATCATTACTCATTCTGTCTCTCTAAGTAACATTAATTGCTCTTCTCAAGCACCTCATCTTGCACGATATGATTTGTGTTCCTCTCCTGTACTTTGAATAAGGACCATGTTTGACACTGAAAGTAAAACTTTGGTACGAATATATAACTTATCAAGTGCCCTTTTTAAACAGTTGTCATGTATTTATTCTTTTTGATTTCCTTTCATTTTTTTATTAACATACATCATTATAAATCAAAACATAAAGTTTTTGTGGCACTATCACAGGTAGATATAAATAGAGAGTAGGTTCTGTCTCATTTCAGACAGAGGGTGAATGTGTAGAGTGAGAATAGAGAGAAATGGAGTCACAGTTGGAAAAACTGGGAAAAGATGAGACGTCTGAAGGGTAGTGGTACTACTATCTTCAGCCTACTTTGACTGTCTTTTGTATGGCAATCTTTTTCCCGCCCTCCTATGCTAAATAATAATGACAATAATGTAAGGACATACGATACCAAAGTGACAGGTAAGATAAGAGGGTCTGACCACCACAGAGTGTATATATATTATATTGAAGAAAAATAATCCACGACATCAAGAAAATTAACATAAGTCTGCCTTTAACACTTCGGCAGTCCACAGATCACAAATCATAGAACAACGTACAACACCCAACACCACTTTGTTTATTACTAGACAACCAAGCTTCTTCTTCTTCTTTGATCGTTAGCCGCCGACCGTCAAAGCAGTCAGTGGCCATCACGCCTAGTGGCGTCTTGTAGGGCAACAACAAATTGATTCCACTTTGCTCGGTCGGCGGCCATACTTCGTACAGTGCCCCAACTCTGGTTCATTCTTTGCATCTCAGCCTCCACAGTCCTCCGCCAGGTTGTGTTTGGTCGGCCTCTCTTTCGCTTTCCTTCAGGGGTCCAAAGCATAGCTGTTCTTGTGATGGCATCGGGGTCTCTTCTGAGGACATGGCCAACCCAGCTCCAGCGTCTGCCAGCTATGATGGTGTGCATGTCCTCTTGCTTGCTACGAGTAAGTAGATCTTGGTTGGTGATGGTATTCGGCCAAAAGATTCGGTGAATTTTTCTTAGGCATGTTGTGTGAAAAGAGGACAATTTCGACATTTCCTTCTTTGTAACTCTCCAGCATTCCGCACCATAGAGAAGCACAGAAAGCACACAGCTCTGATATCATCTGAATTTTGTGCTTGTGCTGTATTGAGAGGACTTCCAGATGTTGTTTAGGCTAAAAAAGGCTGTTCTTGCATTAGTGCGTTTATCCTTGCACTATTCAGAATCCGACTATCAAGTCGCACTAGGGCACTGCTGATAAACAAACATCGACCAAGTGAGGGCTCTCAAGCTAAGCGCCTCTATTTGCTGAACTTGACGATGACGTGGCTTCATGTACGTGACTGCTGGAAAACGATGGCTTCTTCTCTATGTTTGTGTGCTAGTAATATCCACGGTGACCGGACGTTAATGGGTCCAACAGCGTTGCTCTGAGGAGTGGAAGGCAAAGGTACCGGTGATGTGCCGTAGGCGGTGGTTAATAATTCCGACTGACCGCCAGGTAAGCTAGGCAACTGACAGGCCGTTTTCCCGACAGTGGGATCTGGGAATATTGGTGTCTGGTAGATGCAGGCTAGCAGAATAAACTCCACGGGCCACTTTACGATGAACGCCCGATCTATTTCTTGAGAATCTTTGTTTGTGCCAGGTAGCAAAAGCACAGACAGCGTCTAGATGACCAGCGCTGAAAATACACAATACGTCAAGAAAATATACGTATCTAGCCGCAATAGAACATCAAAAAGGTTACACATTTACAACAACAATTGACATTACTATCTTTTCTCGTTTTTGCACAAGAATACGCGTTTGTCAAAACCCCCCCCCCCCCCTCCCCGACCAGGAATTCACTCCCGTACCAGTCTTCAGTCAAGTGTGACTGCTTTGGCCGGCGCGCGTTGGTAGTTCGCACCCAGGCAATAAAATAGCGCTAAGTGTTGATCATCCCAACCCAGAAACAAATTAATAGCAAACGCTCAATGCAGAACTACCAGAGAGACAGACCATTCTATCAATAAAGACGCTCCCAATGTCAGAATTAAATTATACACATATAAAATACGCACACGCTCAATGCCGAATTAAATTATACACATATAAAATAACACTCAGTCACATAAAAATAATATACAGTTCCTTTCTGTCATTTACAATCTATTTCTTCCTTCTCTGTCTGAAAAACAAATCACTGTCTATTCATATAAGTCTGGTCAGTGCCTCTAAAGCAGTTACAATTGGTGGCGCGCTTTACATTATGTGTCTCCTCCGGTCCCACAAAAGTTACATTTCGTTAAGAATTCACTATATGATATGGAATTAATAACCCGAGATGAGACTATCTCTATATAATATAATACTAAGCTAACACCCTAAATAATATAATTTTATCTAAGAGAACTTTATCAGTCTTACAAGCTCAAGGAATAAATCTCCGTACAGTCGGCGTCTGTGGCCTAATGGATATGAACGCAGTTTCATAATCCAGATATACCAGGTTCGAAACCTGCTGCAGGTGGTTTGCTAGCAGATCGCTTTGTGTGGATTTTAAACAATAGTATAAGCGCCGTACCGTTCAGAAAGCAATGGCAAACTACTGAATGAAAAAATTGCCTAGAAAAATCACAAGCAGCCAATAAAAGCTGGGGTTGATTGCCACGTCCTGTAAAGGATAAGCAACTAACTTTTAACAGTATTAAATGACAGGAAGTTGAGGGGAACTGCTGTAAGACGTGGAATACGATGGATGGGTGTAGAAAAAAAAAATCGAAAAAAGGTAATTCGTCTTACGAGGACAAAAGACAAAGAAAATAGCCAACGTTACGACCACAAGGCGTTCGTCAGGGAAAGGAGAGAAAGTAAAGGCTAGATAGGACACATAAGAACCTAAATAAATATAAAAATTAATATAAAAATTAAACCATGGTACTTCCTTGAAGGAAACTTCCCGCATTAAATGCGCATGCATCAACTTGAGGTATTAGTTACTAGTAGCGAGAATCCGAGAAGCATAACTGGATCAAAAACATAGAGGCAGGGTCTTTAATAGTAAGACAGAATACCAGGTGGCCCGCTTGAAACGTAAGACCTACGGTCAGAAGGTTCAATCGTCTCCCGCTGAAACGTGCTGGGGACACGGCATCAAAGTAGAGAAGTTCCCTCTGCTATTGGGTAAAAAGTGCACTCAACTGGCCGCTCGCTAGACCATACAGGGACGGCAAAATACAGGCGGAGACCTGAATGTCCGCGAAAGAAAAAGAAACGGGAGATGATTCCCGTGTTGTCCCCAGAATCTCTTAATTAAAGACTTAGTTAAGAGGCAGTTCCCTAGATCTAAGACTATGACAACTTTCGCCGCTTCCACGTGCAAGAGGGGTGTCTTATCTTGGCGATACCAAGATTGACAGAATCTAAGAGAGAATTAGAGCTGTAAAAATTCAGAAATGTGGGCGGTAGCATGAAATATGAAAAAAAAAAAAAAAAAAATAGACAGGTCAAGCCAGACAGAGGGCAGACAATTCTAACCATCCGTCACAGGCACCTATTTATGGCAGAATGTTGGATTACAAACAATTTGATGTATGACTCTCTAGGTTAAACTTCAAATTAAAATATAACACGGCACATTACAAGTCGCATTTGCCCCAATATCAGAAAATGATAAATAAATCATGTCCGAAAAAGAGCAAAAGAAATACAGTATGACAACCCACCATGCTACACTGCATGCACTAGCTCTGAAACAGATAATTAACGCCGTCTGCAACACTCCAGGCAAACTGAAAAAAAAAAAAACAATTGTAGTCTTCATGGCACACAAAGGAGGTTAAAATAAACAACATATAACAGTGTCTCAGGAAGAAAGTTTTCAGGAAGAAAGAGGTTCATTAGCGTCTTAAAATTACCTGGGTATTTTCTGTAGGTCATTATTTCCCCATTCTCCCCAGTAATTGTAGCTGGAGGTGACGCTGTATAACGGCCGTCAACCTCTTGGGTATGGCTGTATTTATCTCTCCATATTCAGAATACCATTAATATTTGTCTGTGGTCTAACCATGTAGCAATTATAGGAAACTGTACAGCGAGTTGTAGCAGGGCTGGGAACATATGTAAACGATCCCTTATCACAATGAAATTCACACGCACAAAAAAAAAAAAAAGAATAAAATTAATAAAACCGAAGCAAGAAAACTAGAAGAGGGAACGAGAAAGACAGAGGAGGGAAAGAAAACTATTTCATATACACAGGTTAAAACATAATATTTGTTTCTGGAAATATAGTGCGTGTCTTAGCGACACAAAGTCTTAAGAGATTGTATGAACATTTTAAATAAATAAAGAGGGAAAACCGACACCTGTAAACAGTAAATAAATAAATATTACACACAAAAAGGTACGTTTCATGCCCTCCTAGGGAATAAAGCAGTAGAAAACTAGACAACAGAAAAACAACAGAAGTTATATATTCGACGGAGAATCGAACCCAGGACCATCCGAATGGCAGGGTGATTTTTGGTGATTGGTTTGGTTCGGTATTGATTTTTAAGGACCATCTTCATGTTACACTGACAAATCCATCAATGCTCCGACCTCCTTCTTTAGATCAAGTCAAAGTGAAAAACGGTTTTAGCCCAGACGATGACAACTAGCAAATAGATTTAAAAGCAACTTCTTAACAATGTCATTTTTTAAATAAAAATCGCATTTATACAAATTAATTAATTTAAAGTACATTTCTTTCTCCTGTTTCCAATGTTGTTAAACTTGTTTTATTTTCATTTTCTTTATTTCTTCGCAGTTCACATATTTCAATATTTTAAAGTTCTTGTACACCTTCTTGGGTTTAATAAAAAATGTTGATGGTGTTTGTTGATTTCACAATAACCTGGTTTCGCTTTAGGAATTCCATTAATTGTGAAATCTTAAGTTATTAGTCCTTATACTCTCCTTAGGGTTTCAATTAATACCTTCGCGCTTTATACTTGTAATGTATTACTGTTTTTTTGTTTGTTACCGAATTACCTTTTACTAATGGCAGCTTCAACAAGGAAATTGCTAAAAATTGCGAAATGCTCTGATTACCTCACTTTCTCAATACTGAACAGTAAACGCATCAGCGGGCAGTCTACGTTTTTTTTTTTTTTTTTGGTTACAAAACTGTCCTTACTCCGCTCCTGCACAAAATACATCCCACAATGGAAAAACACCCCATTTACGAACAATCTCGAAACATCTGCCTCGAGGCAGTTCCTGTTTGTTAAGTCTAGATTATCAGTAGATTTGGAGGGAGCGTATGTCAAACACACCCACAGTGGCGGCTGGTTCTTAGATGCAGTGGCGTATCCTGGTAATGCGAGCTAGGCGTGCGGCTACTTAAAATGAATATGTACGCCTATGTGAACGGTGGTTTGGTTTTGATAGAGAGAAAGAAGGTAGAAAAAATGGTTGGAGAGATATGGATGGGTTTGGTTGCAGATTATTTGTCGTTAATGAAGGGAGATAAGATGTGTAAGATTAGGCTTTGTCTTAAGGGAAGTAACTTAGAATTAAGTCCATTACAGGTTTGAGTGAGTGAAAAAAAAAGTATTGCACGAGAAAGTCGAGATGCGTAAACACATGTTAGGCGTGAACGAAGAATGTTGAAACGGGGTTTTGACGGAGTCTGGTTTGAGACGCGCTAGGTGTAGGCAGGGAAAGGTGTTGCTCTCAAGTGTGTAGTTAGATATTGAACGTGCTCAGCGTAAGATTTGATATTGTTGTATAAGATATATTCGGAGCACTAAAGTGTGTGTGTAAGAAAAAGTGTATTTCAAATGAAGAAACAAAACAGGTACGTTTTGACATTTTGATTATTTACTGCGTATGTGGCTCAGCAGACCAGGTCTGAGCAGAGGACAGTAAACAGATGAAATCTTGGTAAAAGTGACAGCCCTGGCGGTTAAGGCCAGTTTCTCGTATAGAGATATAACAAGAACAATAGAAAAGAAACATAAACAGAAGAACGACAGGAAGTTCTGTCTGAATAAATATATGACATGTTCTATAGCTGAGACAAGTAATAGTAAGAAGACAAGCAAATGTATGTGAAAAATGGATACTGAGATTGTTTGAAACTGAAGATTGTATTTTGCAAGACTGCCAACCTTGAAGAGAAAGGTTGGGCATACCATTTTTACTCAGTTATCAACGTATGTTAATAAAGTTCTACCATTGATATTTTCACTGCTGTTTTGAGTGGTATCGATTGATAAACAGTGGGTATGAAGAAAAAGTAGAGTCAGTCTGAGTGAAGGAAGTTTTTAGTATTCACGGTTACAACACACTATCGACTGGGAAAGGGCAGGAGCCCTACACGATTCGAATCCCATCCCCGGCTACAGACATGAAATGGTGCTCGTGACCAGCCCTACAGTAGGCAGTAGCAAAGACAACAGATAACAGGGTAACTAATGGTGCGAGTAAACAGCCCTACACTAGAATAACTCAAGAAACTTTTATAACTCAATGATAGTTCAAGAAACTTTTATAAAGAAAGACAGACTCCACTCAGATGTCAGTTTCGGCATCACATATTAGGTACGATTGCGTCAAATATTTTCGTATCTAGCACTAAAACGGTCACAGAGTATTTTGATGCACCTGACCAGCCCTATACAAGATAGAGATTTAAAAGACTGCAGACAGAAAGAAGGTCAAGTTCACTAAGAAGAGATTACACAGAAAGAAAGAATCCTGCGAGCGAAAAAACAAATCAAGACAAAACAGAAGTCAAGTAAAGTGAAGCGACATCAAAAACAACGAAGTCTATCCAAAGCATCACGAAGGTCAAGTTCATTAAGAAGATACAAATCGAAGGAATCCTGCGAGCTGAAGAAACAAAGCAAGACAACACAGAAGTCAAGACATCACGAAGGACAAGTGCACAAGAAGAATATAAAGAACAAAACAGTCTACATCATCCGACAACCGTCAGAATACAGGTACATGCATGAGATAACAATCTGAATGATCAACAGGCCCAACGCGCAAAAATAATAATATACAGCCGTATAAGACAAAAATTGTGTTGATTAATTCTGAAATACTGGAGGAGCAAGTGTGTATCCCAATCAAGGAAAACAGATTATGTAACACATAAACATTTAGAAACAAATTAAGTTAATTATTAGTGTAGTCAGTTAAATTATGAGAATTAGATTGATAATTGTTTTGTAACTCATAAGAATTATAAGTATTGTACACAGATATTGGTTAATAATTCTCTTACAGGTCAACCAAGAGATTAATATTGTTTTTTTTACAGGTGTTTCTATTAATACTAACACTTACAGGTCAAGACAAGATGCAACAACAACAACAACTTACGGCGGGTTTAGATCCCAATGTGGCTGCTCTGGAGCAGGTAGCTAAGGCTATGACATCCATTAGAAATGAAAGTAAGTTCCAGAATATCCGGAACAGTATAACACCATATGCAGGGAATCCTACTTTATGTAGAAAATGGTTGCTCGAGATACAAAGATATTGCACTTCGGTCAATATGGACCAAGGTGAGTACAAACAAGTTGCATATCTTTCCTCAGGTGGGTTAGTAGTAGATTTTATAAGACGCAGGTTTGACACTGTCCCAGATGAGACATGGGAAGATTTTAAGAAAGAACTAATAAGAAGGTATGCACAAATTACGGATGCATCTTACGCGTGGACGATGCTGAGGAGCATACAACAACAAGCAGAGGAACCCATTCAAATGTTCAGCGACAGGTTGTTAAACCTAGCGGAAGAAGTTTTCTTGGGACAACAAATTAACCAGCAAGAGGTGGAAAAACAGTTAGTGGGCATATTCGTCGATGGGTTGAATGGTATACCAATTAAATTACATCTCCTCAGGAAGGACCCACAAAACTTGTCACAGGCCATTGCACTTGCTACAGCCGAAGAGAACCTTAGAAGAAGATTGGACCTCAGGCTTGGTAGGGTAGTTCCATGCGAAGAAAAACAAGAAGAACCTATGGAGATAGGACATTGTCAACAAAGAAGGATAGAAAGACGAGGGAGAGGAATGGAAACGTTTTATAGGTCAAGGCAGGTGGACCGCAGGCAAAGCGTGTGTTATGCTTGCAATAGGCCGGGACATAAACAATTTGAGTGTAACTATAGGCCACTAGAGCCGCAGCACTCAGTAAGGAGAGTTGAGACCTTTAACCCGAGACATAGTAGACAACACAATAGACAACAATATTACAACCAGTCCGAAAAGAATAGACAAGGGAATGAAATAAATACCAAGAGAGGGAGACCCATCAGAGAGATAGTACAACCACATGACAAGACGGAGAAAGGATATATTGATACAATAAGTGGAAGGCAACCACAAGTGAACATGATAGGAAGGGCACATGTTAGGTATAACCAACAACCATACCATAGACAATGGGCCAGAGTACACCATCCTGCAAGTTGGTTTGACAAGAAAGGATGGCTACAAAAGACATGTCAAGAATACAGGAATAAGAAGATGAATTGGGATGGTTCAGTTATAAACAGGAACAAATATGAAAGGAGAAACATATGTACAGATCGCGAAATTGGGAAATGGAAATGTAACCAATATCAATATAAACCGGGACATAATAGAACATGGAATAACAGGGACAGGACACTCCCGACTTTCAACAGCAACTATAGATCAGGACATTGGGACAGCGTGAATAGGAGAAGAACTAGAATAGATTTGAGGAATTTTGTTGGAGACATCAGGAGAGGAGTCAAAGACAAGAAAATACAAATAAATGAAATTGAAAAACAAGAAAGAAAACAACGTATTCCTAAAAGAAGACAAGTAGCAACAGCAATCGAGCTAGCTCATAAACCAGACCCTTGCTCATGTATTGTCGAAATACACGGAAGGAGATATAGAGCATTGGTAGACTCAGGGGCTACTGTAAGCCTTATTAGGTTTGGACTTTATAAACAGATACGAGGCGTAGCTCAATACAGAAAGTCACAAAATACACTTACCTCGGTGTCAGGAGAAAACCTGAAAGTGATGGGAACAGCTATGGTGCAAATGAGAATTGGCAATATGATCGTGGAACACACGTTCACCATTGTGAAGGGGATGACGAGAAATATCATACTAGGACGTGATTTTCTGCTAAAACATAAGGCTCAAGTACATTTTGATACTCACCAACTGAAGATACATGGCGAATGTATCAGGTTACAAGACGACATATACATAGCGTCCATAATCCGAAACAAAACAACAGTTACGCTGCGACCGAATGAAGTCGGTATTGTTCAAGGCAAGTTGAAAAGATCCCCATATTTCAACCAAGGACAAACGGTCTTAACACTCGACTGGGAAGATGAAGATATACTAGATGGACCCGGACTAGAAATGGTAGAAGGAATAGTACAAATTGGAAAAAGACAACAATTTCCAACGATGATTATAAACACCACGGGAAAAACAGTTAGAATACCAAGAGGATTTGTATTAGGAAGGGTACAACTGATAGAAGGTCAGGAAGGAAATATGGAACACCAAGAAAAGCACCAAATACAAGAAACTATGAACAATAACAACGCGTTTCAGAGACAAAATCGGAAACCACAAACAGTGGTGGTACCACAACATAGAGTTAACAACAAGATATACAGAGAGCAGAAGAAAGTGGAAACAAGGAAGCAGGACAAGGTAGGAATCAAGGAAGATGTATGCACACCATTCAGACTCAATGCAGTGTTAGGAGAGAAAAAGCACACAAAAGAGAATGGAATACAGAGAGTTAACGGTGTAACAGAAAAGATGGAAAGGATCAAAATACCTCAACCAAGTATAGAGCAGTTGAGGAAAGAAATAAAAGCCATCCTTGGAAGAACTAAACCAGACATCGTGGTACTAAAGGAGGTGCAGAAAATTCTGGAAGAAAAGTTTGATATAGACTTATCACAAAGAAAGGAAGAAATCTACAAGCTTGTCGTAGACGAAATAGAGGAAGATAGACCGATGGATATAAGAGGCTATATAAGGAGCCATAGTATGTATAGTATGAGAGGCAGTGTTCAAGAAAGATGTACACGGATTCCCAATAACACACCACACTACACGGAAGGACATAAACAACATAACAATACACATGATAGGATAGGAACACGTAGAACTGAAGCAACACAAAAGGATAGTGACTGGAAGGAGTCTAACAGGATAGGAGACAACTGGAGAGTAGGATGGGAAGATGACTATGGAGAAACATCAACAGGTAGTCAGAGTCGCACAATGGCAGGAAGAACACAAGTCCATGCAGAACCAGGAACAACATCTGATCGGTTAACCCCAACCCCCCAAATCTTACACAGCGAACAAGAGGAGATGGGCACATATAGGCCAGAAATCTTACACAGCGAACAAGAGGAGATGGGCACATATAGGCCAGAAGAAGACAGGATACAAGTATGGCAGGATACAGAGAGTAAACAGTACAATGAGATTCTAGAAGATACGACAGGAATAAGGAAACAATGGAATAATATTGAAACAGAAATAGATGCACCGTACAAACATACGAGAGCTGCAGAGCCAAGAAACAGAGCACAGGAGCAGCAGCTATTGAAACAAAAGGAGCAACAGATAGAGACTAAACAACAAAGTGGTGCAAGTCAAACTCAGAATATAGAGGACACATCAGTTAAAGATTCAGATACGCAGGAAGAGATGGAAGAAGAAAATATAAGAGGGATGAAGAGACAGCGGTCGTCATCATCAGACGATTCAGAGGATTACAGAAGGCGTCTAGCAAAGTTGAGACATGTAGAAGAGGTCAGACTAAAGAGGAAGAATAAAGTAAGAAATAGTAGTGTAGCGGAGATGAAGGACATACGGGCAATTGTTCAATATATGGACAGGAAATTTGAAGAATTGGAAAAGGAGAAATATAGTCATAGAGAAGTGCAAAAGGAACTAGATAGAAAGACCAAGGGAACGGGTCAATGGGAAATAGACAGTGTCGACCAAGGAAGGTCGAGGAAAAACAAAGAGGAAGAAGGAAATAAAGATAGAACAAAAATAGAACAGTTAACTGCACTTTGCGCAGATTTAGAGAAGAAGTTGGAAGAGTTAGAAAGCAAACAGGATATGAATAGACACACATCAGAGAAAAAGGAAGATGTCACAGCACCTGGGGCAGGTGATGATATAAAGAAAGCCACAGAGAAGGCGAAGCAGAAAGAGGAAGAAGTTCAGAAACATGAAAGTAGTAGAAGTGCAGATCGACGAGAATACCGATCTAAGAGTAGAGATACTGAGGAGGCAAGTAGGGATACGGGTCGAAGAGAATACCGAGCCAAGAGCCGAGAGGCTAGTAATAGGAGAGATACGAGTCGAGGAGAATACCGATTCAAGACTAGAGATAGCGTGGAGAATAGGAGAGATAATAGTAGAGAAAGAAGGAGGGATACGGATAGAAGGGATTTCCGATCCAAGAGCCGAGATAGGCTGAGAAATAGAAGTGAGGATAGAAGAGATACGGGTCGACGGGAATACCTATCCAAGAGTCCAGAGGGACTAGATACACAGAGAAATAGAACACATACGGATCGACGTGATTACCGATCTAAGAGCCGGGAGGCTAGGAAAGACGAAGAGAGAGGAAATACGGATCGAAAGGAGTACCGATCCAAGAGCCGAGAGGCTAGAAAGGGAGATAGAAATAGGAGTAGTAGTATGAGAGATACTAGGAGTACAAGTCGAGGTAGCGACAAATTAAAGAGTAAAGAATCTGAGAGGAACCCAGGGAGTACGAGAAGGGAAGAAATCGAAGATAGAGAGAAACCGAGGCAAACGGTGGATGAAGTAAGAAGTAAGGAGGTTGAGAGAAACTCGGGAGATACAGAGGTAGAGAGGAAGCAAAGTGTTGACGAGGTTAGACGACTAGAAGAAACACAAGATATTGATAAACAGATTGAGTTGGAGAAGTTTAAGGCGAAAGAGGCCATGATCATGAAATTTTTGGAGATGAAGTAGTGAGGAAATAGGGGGAGATAGAGACTATGAGAGGAAAGGACGCATAGCATATGGTATACATAACAAGATGGCGGCGATAGCTGAGTCTTCAGAAGACTAAGTATAATTGGTCTGTACCGCACACATGAGAGAAATGAGTACACCTGACCAATAGGGTACTGCAGTAGAGGAAACGAGAAAAGGAGAGGTAAGAAGTAGAGGTCATAAGAGAATTGCAGACTATAGTTAGAAAGCCGTGGTGACGACGGCAGGAACAAAGAAGATAGAGGTTGGAGAAGCCGTAGAGCAGAACACGGCAGAAACATGGAATATTATGGTAAAATGGGAGAAATATGGAGTTATATATTTTGGAGATAAATGACAATGGGGTTATTGGGAGGCCGTAGAGGAGGACGGCAGTGATGGTGAGAGGTGTTGGGAGATGGACGGAGTTGTGGTAGAGATATTTGGACAGCACAGTTCCAGAGAGGGAACGAGAGTAGCGGTTATGAGGGAGAGGAGAGAAGTAGAAATTGCAGCGGGAGTCTAGTTGTTTGGAAACTAGATGCAATCGTTCTACACTGAACATAAAGTAAGCCGAGTAGGTCCGAACGATGGACTACTGCAGTGGTGGAAGAGAAGAGGAAAGAGGCAGGGAAGCCATAGATTAAGGGAGAGAGACGTAGATGGGAGGAATGGAGAAGTCACAGAGAGGAGACGATAGGGAATTACGAGACAACTAAAGGAGTATTGGAGAAACTATAGAGAATATGGCGGTAGATGAGGGCCATAGGGAAATGGCGAAGATATAGAGAAAATTGGATAATTAGAAGTGATAATCTAGAGGGAGCCGATAACGGAGTTGAGGAAGATGCAGATTTTTTTTTTCGGCAGTTGCCAGAGTCTGGTGAAGACTTTGTGGGAAGCGAGGCTTCTCCAAGTTATAAGAGATGGAGGTTATAGGGAGATAATAAAGAAGACAAGTGAGAGATAGAAAAACTAAGGAAATGAGAATAGGGGAGAGAATAATTATGTTGAGGAAACAGTACACATTGTATATGGTTTTCTTTTAAACACAAGAGAAGATGGAAATGAAATGTAGATAACGTAGGAAAGATATGCAGCTAAGTAGAACGATTAATGAGATAGGCAGAAATTCAAGATAATTCGCGTAGGCGGGATAATAAACTTGGGAGTAGAGATAAAAGGGATGGTAAATGGCTAATGAAGTTAGAAAGGTATAGTAAGAGTCGTAAAGGAGCAAACGACAAGGTGTACTATGAAATGAGTTCCATTATGTACAAGTTGTAACACGAAAAGAGTTGTATTCAGTAAAATGTATAATATGAAAACAATTCCATGATGGAAAATGTATACTTTGAAATGGAAATTGTAGACAGGAAGATGAGTGAGGTTGATTAGAAGTGGAGAATGGTGGGTCTCATTGGGACAGAGGTTGAGAAAGAGAGGGATAGAATTGGTAGTAGAAGAGGGAAGGAAGAGAGTGAGTGGAGATTTTTCGGGAAATTTTCTCTGTGAGAGAAATTTTTTTTTAAGGGGGGGAGATGTGTGAACGGTGGTTTGGTTTTGATAGAGAGAAAGAAGGTAGAAAAAATGGTTGGAGAGATATGGATGGGTTTGGTTGCAGATTATTTGTCGTTAATGAAGGGAGATAAGATGTGTAAGATTAGGCTTTGTCTTAAGGGAAGTAACTTAGAATTAAGTCCATTACAGGTTTGAGTGAGTGAAAAAAAAAGTATTGCACGAGAAAGTCGAGATGCGTAAACACATGTTAGGCGTGAACGAAGAATGTTGAAACGGGGTTTTGACGGAGTCTGGTTTGAGACGCGCTAGGTGTAGGCAGGGAAAGGTGTTGCTCTCAAGTGTGTAGTTAGATATTGAACGTGCTCAGCGTAAGATTTGATATTGTTGTATAAGATATATTCGGAGCACTAAAGTGTGTGTGTAAGAAAAAGTGTATTTCAAATGAAAAAAACAAAACAGGTACGTTTTGACATTTTGATTATTTACTGCGTATGTGGCTCAGCAGACCAGGTCTGAGCAGAGGACAGTAAACAGATGAAATCTTGGTAAAAGTGACAGCCCTGGCGGTTAAGGCCAGTTTCTCGTATAGAGATATAACAAGAACAATAGAAAAGAAACATAAACAGAAGAACGACAGGAAGTTCTGTCTGAATAAATATATGACATGTTCTATAGCTGGGACAAGTAATAGTAAGAAGACAAGCAAATGTATGTGAAAAATGGATACTGAGATTGTTTGAAACTGAAGATTGTATTTTGCAAGACTGCCAACCTTGAAGAGAAAGGTTGGGCATACCATTTTTACTCAGTTATCAACTTATGTTAATAAAGTTCTACCATTGATATTTTCACTGCTGTTTTGAGTGGTATCGATTGATAAACAGTGGGTATGAAGAAAAAGTAGAGTCAGTCTGAGTGAAGGAAGTTTTTAGTATTCACGGTTACAACACACTATCTACTGGAAGGGCAGAGGTCCGAATCTTATAATACGATCCCCGTCGACACCTACTATTTAACTTCTTCCCCTCTTAATTTAAAAACCAACTATATTCAATTACGCAACGATAGTTATTAGGGGTATATGTCAGTTATCTCCGAAATACTAATTAACTTACAACTTGAAACTCACTGTCACTGTAATAATCTGCATTCCCGGCAACTAACAAAAATTAATCACAAAAAACGCTGGACGGACACAATTTTTACAACCCGAGAGCTGCAAGACCACCGCACGCATGTTCGTATTGTATTGACGTATCTGGCCTTGACCCCGATTCACACAAACCAATCTTCAGACGTGAATCCGAAAGGTACCGCACGCATTTTGACGGAATTACCCGAGAAACTTCGGGCGATTGCAACTAGTGCCCTAGATTCTTCTATAAATAAAAACTGCACTATAAAACGCGTCTGGGAAACTGAAACTAGATATAGTCGTAGATTCTATGCGGGAAAATCCGTTATCCTGATGCGTGCGGTCCGAAAGCAGAACTTTAGAAGAGAAATATTTTATAGAATAATAAATTAAATTTTTATTTTCCTTCGGGCATAGGTGTTCGCAGCACGCAAAGCACACATAGAGAATACGCCACTGCTTAGATGGGGTACATCCCCATCACAGCCTTAAAAAAAGTTTATTCTTCTGCTGCGTTCGTCCTGAAAAGGACGTTGGTTGCGTTGTGTCGCCGTTTACAGCAAAACTGCGATATCTGCGCCTTTTGGCCCAACACATCCGACTTCTTCTTCTTCTTCGATCCTTAACCGCCGACCGTCAAAGCAGTCAGTGGCCATCACGCCTAGTGGCGTCTTGTAGGGCAACAACAAATTGATTCCACTTTGCACGGTCGGTGGCCATCCTTCGTACAGTGCCCCAACTCTGGTTCATTCTTTGCATCTCAGCCTCCACAGTCCTCCGCCAACTTGTTTTTGGTCGGCCTCTCTTTCGCTTTCCTTCAGGGGTCCAAAGCATAGCTGTTCTTGTGATGGCATCGGGGTCTCTTCTGAGGAAATGACCAGCCCAGCTCCAGCGTCTGCCAGCTATGATGGTATGCATCCGACTTCGGCACGGCATTTTTTGGACCGGGTTTGCCTCTTCACTTCGATCCCTACTCACTCAGCCAGACTGCAATGATGCAGCCTGTTTCCAGGACCACCACTTGGAGGTGGTGTAGGGTCTTGGTCAGCTCTGGTTTACTGACCCTGACGCTAGCAGTCAGCTATGGGTCACTGACTGCATTCCTCACTTTTGATGCGTCTTAGGTCCCCCCCAAAAAAGTTTCATATTTTAATAGTGACAAATAATAAGCCTCTGTAGATAAATTAAAACCGCTATGACTCTACACTGAACCCTCCTCAACTTCTTCTTCTCTCTCTCTCATTCTGTCTCTCTCTCTCTCACTCTTTCTCTCTCTCTGTCTATCTGTCTGTCTCTCTCTCTTTTCCAACTATTCTCCTGCTCTGTTTCGACCCATTCCCACAACCTTAAAGAGCGCGCATCGCTCTTCGATCCTTTCTGAACTCGGGGATGAATGAGAACCATCACCAAGAATGCGAAGGGATTGTTTAACGAAGTTTTATATTTCACAAATCTTAAATCACAGTGATGAGAAAATGTTGTTTAAATGCACATGCGCAGAATATGTGAGCGGCTATCCAACGTAACTCCAAAGTTGTCTTTTATAAACTGTTATACAATGAAGGCGGCCGTCTTGTGCTTTAGTTAGTTTTAACAATAATAAGAATCTTAGATTTAACTGTCGTTTTTAACAATTAATAAAGTAGAATGTTAATTGAAAAAATATTTTCAGCTCAATTATTTTCAGCCAAAGTTGGATTACAATATTTAGGACCACATGAGCCAAATGACTTTATTCGTGTCATTAAGAAAGTGTGAACTGGACAAACCTAGTCTTACTGATATTTCAGCGTGAGTGATTTCGAGTAATGTTACCGTTTTTATAAACTGCAATTTTTAAAAAAATTTAAGAACGTATCACAATTAAATATTGTATTATGTTAGTGTAATCCTGACGAAGTGTGATGGGATTGTCTCCACTGCTCCGCGGTAGTGGTTCAATAATGGCCAGGCTCAGAACATAATGAAAAGAGTCTTCAAATGTATTAACCTTCGCTCAAGATTACTCCTGGCAGAGATATAAATAGAAGAATGATGCTTCTACTTTAGGGAACATCGCCGGATTTTAAAGAAAAGCGAGCATAACAATTGAGATCATCTAAGCTGCCTTGAACTTATTATTCTCCCGTCACTTCTGTGAGGAAATGTTGACTCGTATTTTCTAAGCCCCCAGCTAAAGGCGATTCACAAGATATTAATCTAATAGCTCTATCTGGTTTTGCAGTTAGACCAATATGAAGCATATAAGTTCAGACATACAATTCACTCAATAGTGATTAATCCAACTACAGTTACAGAGAAACAGGGTTAGTAATCACTTGTAGTTTAGCAATATAAAATAAATAAAGTTGTTTATAACAAAGAAGCCATGATAATTCTCACCATCACGTGATGTTAAATTCATTTGTCAAATGTCCATTAACTGCGCTATTATAGTACTTAGCTTCCGGTATTAGCTCCACATGTGCCTTGGGCTGTACTTCTCTACAATAGTCAAGTCTTTTGGCTGTAGCCCGTCTCAATCGGCTCAGAAAACTACAAGGGTTGAAAAGCATCTTCACGACCCGTCTGATGTTGGTGTCTAGCGTTGACTGCTGGCAACATGTACCACAAACATAAAGGAGAATAATGTCTCTGCAAAGTATTGGGTCTCCTGACATAGTCATCAGGTGACCTCCGCTTCCATACACTACTTCATCTTTTAAAGAACTTTTACTCTCCCTGTGCGTTTGTTTATTTTTACATCAGTGAGTCCGATAAAATCGCTTTTGGACAATTGAAATCGACTACTGAAATATATATATATATATATATATATATATATATATATATATATATATATATATATATATATATATATATATAGATATATATATATATATGAAGCCTGTAGTCACATCTGCTGGTGGCTACTTGTTAGGGAACCAGCACGAAGCAATCACCAGCTCTTGCAGTGTTGGTGCATGTCTCAGGGTATTTGTAGTGATGAAGTTGAAGGCGTCATCTGAAATTTTACATTCACAAGCAAATTATACGTGTCAAAATGAAAATAAAAAATGATAAAGTGTACATACTGTATTAAAACCTACTTCAAGTTTGTTTTTTTGGGGGGCGAACACTGACGTTTTGCAAAGGAAACGTTCGAATATAGTCGGGAAACTATTGTCACAGTGTCCGGTTGCCGTCATCACATCTGAATCCTGGTAAACGGCACCAAAAACACCACCGCATCTGGGTCATGTGTGTGTCCTGGAAACGGTCACCGTATTTGTAAACGTTTATATGCCGCAATTATTTCGGGACTTCCAGTATCCTTAGGGTCAGTGCTAATCTCGCACCTCTACCTGGCACATCTGGAATACTCCTGAATCCACCTGTTACGGACCGTCCGTCGATAGATTGAGGTCATCATCTCAACTCCCAGCGTCCGTCAACCTTGCTCTGCCTTTTAGTGACTATTTCCTTTGCTGACCCAGCCCTTCCTTGATGATCGTATAGTGGTAACCTGTTGTGATGTAGTGGTTTGATGTTCTGCTGGACAGTGGTGGGGTGTGTGGGAAACGAATTACTTCAAATTCAACGTTTAGACCAATGAAGCAACAATACGACTCCCATCGGAGTATATAAGGAAAACTCTGTTTCTTAAAAGTCAAATTCCTTTATTCAGTTTCTGTCATGATTAATTTGATTCACACCAAAACTAATCCCTCACGACATTTGACATCATTCATTCCAAGGGTTTCTCCTTTCTCCAGAATCTCTGGGACAGTGTTCGAATTAACAATGTTTGACCTACAAGTCCGATTTCTGCTATTTATAATACTAAAGCTTTTCAGTCTCAACCGGACTTACCGCTTTCCTATTGTTCATAATCGTTGTAGATGGGGTAGTTCATTACATAATCAGCGACTATAACAGAGCCGATTTATAACATGTGATTCTTTCTCTCGGTTCCTTTTATTTTAGTTCTTTTCTACTGGGGTTGATGGAACGACCTTCTTGATCAGTGGACATCTTGTAACGCTCTGACGTCATCCCCGTTGTTCTGTATATGACGTCGTTGGTCTCTCGATGACTTTTCTTTTTCCATAGCTCGCATCGAGAGTATTCTTTTCTCCTCATCATAGTTAGTCCTTTATTCCTTTTTATTACGTCATTTTGTTTGTATGTCACGGCTCCTGTGACATATTCACCCCAGGGTCCCTCAAAGAAAAATGATGTTCTAAAGCGTCATTCCTCTCCGACTCTATCTCCCACAGATTAATTTTATACCCTTTCCTACAATTCCCTTAATTAATCATAATAACTCAAATCTTTACAAATGTTAATACTTAAGAAATAACATGCTTAACTTCTTAATTATCAATTAAACCTACAACTTTAACAAGTTTTACCTTCTTAAATTATATACCACAATCAACACTCAATTATGGTTCAGCCCTCACCTTACTCTCGTTTCTCGCCACGACTGCAATTCAGCCTTTCAACTTTTCCTCGTTTTTCCTAACGACTTGTATTTCTTCTAATGACACAACTTTCAAGTCCTCTTTCTCGTCTTGCTCCTTACCTCTATAATCACCCTCCTGTCATTCCGCCACTGCGCCTACGTTTTCCCCCTTGCTCTGCGGTGTGGGCATTATTGTTTTTTCCAACTCAGCTCACACAAGTCCGTTTGGACCTATTCCTGCCCTTATACAAGAATTGGCCATCGCCTCCATCTTGTGCTTATAACTGCTATAAGCAGTCCCTAGGGATTTTCTCTTTTTCCATCTTCTTAATCCGGTTCGCTGTCTCATTTCATTTTCTATACTTCTCTTCCAATTTTACCTTACCCTCTTGTTTTAGGAGAATTCTATCTCCCAACAAGTCCCCACAAGACTTTAGCAATTCTCTCTGCACTCCAACTAAATTCTCGTCTGGAACTATCTCTTACAAATTACCTTACCCTCTTGTTTTAGGAGAATTCTATCTCCCAACAAGTCCCCACAAGACTTTTGTAATCACCGCAACATCTTTGCTCTCCACACTAACTCTATATCTCGTTCCCTCTCTTGAACTATCTCTCACCATTCACCTTATTCCCTAATTTTCGGAGAATCCCATCTCCGCATAAATCTCAACAAGAGTCTATCACTCGCCGCAGCATCTCTGTGCCCTCGCACTACTTCTTAAACTCGTTCCCTCTCTGGAACTATTTCTCACAATTATATCTTGCTCTCTAGGTCCGTCACTCCTCTGTGACTTCCCAGTTTACTCATGGTTATTGTAGCGGGAGGTTATTTAAAAGTATATATTATGTAAGAGTATGCCAGTAAAGAGTTCTGACCTTACAAGTAATACCCCAGTCTTAGAAATAAGCACTGGTGTATTGTTATCATAAAAATAGTCAGACTGTGAAAACCCTGGCCCAGTTGGTAAGAAGTAGTACCAGGATTTAAGGTGTCTCCTCCCTGTGACTATCTTATGATTACTTATATGCTAGGGGATAAGTAAAATGTACATTCACTGAACCCACAAAATGGAAGAAGTGAATAAATCCTCAGGTACAGTAAAATAGTTTAATAATTGCACTATTATTCTATTTCTACTAGTTGGAAAAGAGTATACACATATATATAAAAATATTCACACAATTACTATTATTGTCTGTTTAGACTTCAAGATCTTAAATAATAAAGTTACTGAAATCACTGTTATTAGTCCTTTGAATTTAAGGATAACTGTCATCAGGTGACTGAGTTTCTGTATGGTTAATTATTGTTTTGAACTATTGGCTGTTTCACATGTATAGGTGGTCAGTGTCAAACAGGACACTTATCTTTCCAACTTGGTACTGCTGAAACTGTCCTTTGCTGATATCAGACTTGGTAGGCCCAACAGTAGGGATGCCAATGACCAGTTGAAGTTCACTCTTTGGGGTCCTGCACTTTGGTGGGATTGCCTCGGATGAACTACACCGGCTTCTGATACTGGACAGTCTGGTTTGAGTTATTTCATGGAACCTGCAACATATCAGCCTTGGCTAGTATCTGGCTAGACTTGTAGCTGACTAGCACAGATGTCAGACCAGTCAGTCATCAGATGTCACCGTTATACAATCATAGTAAGCAAGGACATCATTTCAGTGATATAGCATTAATAACATTTCAATTAAGTGTAACTGACTAGCACATAAGTCAGACAAGTCAGTCATCAGGTGTCAAAGTTATACAGTCATAGCAAGTAACATCATTTCAATGATACAGAATTAATATTAACATATCAGTAATAAACATCATCTGGTTTATTCCGCTCCTATACATCCCTTCATATGCTATAACTTGATCCTTCCAAATCATATCAAGTACAAATTCAAATACTGATGCTATCCTTAGCATCTACACAAAAGTAATACATAAATAAAGAAAGTGAGTGACCACGTGATCAGGTTGCTTTCTACTGAAACTGGCTATAGAACACTCCAGTTTACCAGCTGTAAATGGGTACAAAGTTGTGCGCTCGAACTAGGGAAGGCAAAGGCAGCGAGGAAGGGGACTAGTCACCTTAGCCTCGTAACTGGGATCTTCCATGATGAAGTTTCTAACACTTCATTTCCCTATGACAATCTCTGCCATGGGACTGCCTTTATCTTCGTAAGCGATAAAGCAATATGATAAATATATCTTCATTAGGCTGTGGGGCTATTGGTGATTAATTTTTGTACAAGCAACAATCATCCACAATGCACATGTTTAGATCATATTAAAAATACAATACATTATATCAATGACTATTATACAGGCATATTTTGTGAATTCTATATGAACCTGAAATAACAAATATTATACACGGTAGTTATCATAATTTCGCTTACCCTCAGACTTCAGATACTGGACTTAAAAATGTTTCTGGCGATCCGCTCACAATTCATGGATAGTGGCGAAACTCTGCCTCCAGTCTGGCTCAAACCTCTTTCGTTGTGTATCCCTCTCAGTTTACCGATCCGCTACTTATACGCAAAGCGCGGACGTATCGGAGAGTACCGACGTCACAGCCTAAACCTAACCTGAAAAATCCTTCCCGAACAGTGATTTCGGCCGATCTGTGCGTCGACTGAAATTTTGCCTTTATCATTCTCGGCATATATAATATCCATATTGTTCCATCTTATCTAGTTTTATACAGCTGATAAAACTCTATCTTCCTATCCATGTAAATTCCCAAACTGTTATTTGTTGATTTTAATATTTAGAACAGAAGTGGGTTTACATGCTTTTAGCGTAACTGTGGGCAGCCGAAATACGCATATATCTCCGTAAATGAGAACTTCCTACCGTTCCATCTTATATGCAGTTATACACCATCCTTCCCTGTACTGAAATGTAAAATCCTTTTCATACGGATTCCCTTCTGTTTTATTTATCGTTGGCGATTTCCTCTGTCCGATACACATTTCGCTGATACGCCGCCATTTTGAAAGCGGTCACTCGATCGTAGATGGGTTTATAAATCTAACTGAACTCATTTGCAATGACTTGAAACCAATTTTGCGACATAGCTCCCCCATATTTTAAGCTGGATGATATCTAGCTTAACTATTGGGTACAAGACAATTGCAAATCGACCATTCCGAGGTTAGTTTTCCTTCCTTCTATCCTCCTCAAGCTCTGTGGGATGACGACTAAGAAAATCTGCGCCCACATTCTGTTTTCCAAGAATATATTCATCCTTTACTATCTCTCTCCTTCCTGTTCGGCTTTTCATCCAGGCTCTTACTGCTGGTGAAACGGGGTCGGTAGGTTTCCCATGAAGTTTACCGCCCTCTTTTCGTTGATAGTTGGATGTGGTTTTCCCTCGCAAATCCGTAGGTGTTTGATTTTCGCTACGTGATTTGTTCCTTTTTTCCAGCGCATGGGGTTCAGACTGCAATTGAACCTGTGTGGGATGTTTCCTTTCCCCTCCCGTGCAAATCTCGGGAGTACCCCTGATTGCTGGTTTGCTTGTAGATTTTTGATGAAGACTCTTCCGTCGACTTTCTGAATCTACATAGGTGCACTCTGGACAGGAATTTACATACTGATTTATGTCTTCCGTAATACCTGGCCAGTAGAACTGGGTGGCTATTCTTTGTTTTGTGGCACCATTACCCAGGTGTTCACTCAAAGTTGATATGTGTCCCCAGCCTATAACCTTATTCCTATAGGTGGATGGTACAACAATTTGACCATGACTTTTCGTCCCTCTGCCAGCTTTCCTGTACAAGAGTCCATGTTCCCTATAGAAATGTCCTTTCCTTGGAGTGTTATGTGTTTTGGCCAATTTGCCAAAACAAGGCTTCAATGTGCTGTCTGCTTCTTGAGCCCGTTTCATTTCAGTCGAATGAAATTTTAAGTTGGTGTCCCTCTCTATGTTCCTGGAGTCAGACCTGGTCTGGATTCCTGCCATAACCATAGGTTTTACAGGGTCTCCTAAGAAAACATATTTACGCCCCAACATTAGGGGGTAAAAGGGATCATCTATCACAGCTGCATTTATCTCCCCTTCCACATAGCGACAACTGACATGAATCTTTGCTATGGGTAATGTAAGGGGTGATGTTCCTTTTAGTGGCCCTTGAATCTCTACTGTTTCTGTGGTGATTTGTTCAGGGCACACCAGAGATGCACACACGACTGCGTCATAGGACAAACCTGTGTCATACATTCCTGTGACTTGTTTGCCATTCACAGTCACTATCTCCTGGGTAGGTGGGTGATGGAGGCTATTCTGACTCACAGTCAGTTCCTTCCTAACAGAAGTCCTCACCTGTAGACATGCAGCATGATGAAGGGGTTTTTTCCTCCCACATTCATCAGTGTTGTGGTTGCTCATCTTACAAAATTTGCACCACTTATCTCCCTGTTTGTAGGGTTTCTTTTCCTGAGTCTGAGGGTTCTTGTCCTTATTATCAAATCTTTGCTTGTATCTGTATGGTTGATCCATCTGGTCAAAATCGGTATTCTGCGGTGGTGGCTTATATCCTTCTACCTGCTTTCTTTTTGTTCCTACCAATTCAGCTTGAGCTGCTTGGTATCTCTCTGCACATTTCAAAATGTCTTCCAGCCTCTCTGCTCCTTGTTCCATAAGGAATTTCCTCATTTCTTGAGACATGGAATCTTTCACTTGCTCTAACATAACCATTTCTTTCAGATCCTCGTAGGTTTTCTGATACTTACCTAAACTACTCCATTTCAACAAATACGTTTCTAGCCTAGCTGAGAACTGGTTATATGTTTCTCCAGGTAGAGGTTTAGAAGTTCTAAATTTCTTCCTATATGCCTCAGAGTTCTTTTCATACCGGATCAGTAAGGCTTGCTTTAGTATTTCATAATTTTCCTGATCTTCTTTGGGGAGTTTCAGAAACACATCATATGCAATACCTCTCAATCCCTGGGATAACTTTAGACTCCATTTTTCCTTTTCCAGTCCATATGTAGAGGCTAGCCTTTCATACCTATCCAGGTACGACTCAATTGCGTCCTCCTTTTCAACAAATGGATCTAGGTGGAAGTTCATGGCCCCATTTGCTGTGTTCTGAAAAGAGCTATTCGCAGAATGAGGTGAGCTATTACCATGGGTGATAGTCCCAGCCTGAAGTTCAAGATCAAGCTGTCTCATTTTCAGCTCATGGTCTCTCTCTGCTTGTAACCTCCTTTCTTCTCTCTCAGCTTCTAATTTCTTGGCTTCTCTCTCTGCTTCCAATTCTAATTTCTTGGCTTCTCTCTCAGCTTCTAGTTTCTTTGTTTCTCTCTCCGCTTCTAATTCTAATTTCTTGGCTTCTCTCTCTGCTTCTAATTTCTTGGCTTCTCTCTCTGCTTCTAATTTCTTGGCTTCTCTCTCTGCTTCTAATTTCTTGGCTTCTCTCTCTGCTTCTAATTGCTTTGCTTCTCTCTCGGTGTACTTTTCACATTCCGTCGTGACATACCGGATCAGAGCGTCACCATCCATGCCAAGCTCTTTTCCCACCTGCAGTGTAGCAGACCTAAATTTGACCAAGTCAGCCATGATGTATCTGTAGTCTAGTAGGGCAAGCGATCTTACTCAAACTAATTTACTACAATATAATTAACTTATTTAAAATTAAAGTTAATTAAACTGACTTCACCATATATGAAACAGCTTTCTTTATCTGTACTCAATGGTACTCCTCTACAAAAAAAAATTTTATATATTCTTCCTACTATGTTTACTCTTTCCAAAAAAAAATTTACAAAAAAAGCAAATTTTCTACACAGCAGAAATAGAAAGATGGCTCAGGAATATCAAAGATATATCCCGCAGACGAGCCCCCACTGTAGCGGGAGGTTATTTAAAAGTATATATTATGTAAGAGTATGCCAGTAAAGAGTTCTGACCTTACAAGTAATACCCCAGTCTTAGAAATAAGCACTGGTGTATTGTTATCATAAAAATAGTCAGACTGTGAAAACCCTGGCCCAGTTGGTAAGAAGTAGTACCAGGATTTAAGGTGTCTCCTCCCTGTGACTATCTTATGATTACTTATATGCTAGGGGATAAGTAAAATGTACATTCACTGAACCCACAAAATGGAAGAAGTGAATAAATCCTCAGGTACAGTAAAATAGTTTAATAATTACACTAATATTCTATTTCTACTAGTTGGAAAAGAGTATACACATATATATAAAAATATTCACACAATTACTATTATTGTCTGTTTAGACTTCAAGATCTTAAATAATAAAGTTACTGAAATCACTGTTATTAGTCCTTTGAATTTAAGGATAACTGTCATCAGTTGACTGAGTTTCTGTATGGTTAATTATTGTTTTGAACTATTGGCTGTTTCACATGTATAGGTGGTCAGTGTCAAACAGGACACTTATCTTTCCAACTTGGTACTGCTGAAACTGTCCTTTGCTGATATCAGACTTGGTAGGCCCAACAGTAGGGATGCCAATGACCAGTTGAAGTTCACTCTTTGGGGTCCTGCACTTTGGTGGGATTGCCTCGGATGAACTACACCGGCTTCTGATACTGGACAGTCTGGTTTGAGTTATTTCATGGAACCTGCAACATATCAGCCTTGGCTAGTATCTGGCTAGACTTGTAGCTGACTAGCACAGATGTCAGACCAGTCAGTCATCAGATGTCACCGTTATACAATCATAGTAAGCAAGGACATCATTTCAGTGATATAGCATTAATAACATTTCAATTAAGTGTAACTGACTAGCACATAAGTCAGACAAGTCAGTCATCAGGTGTCAAAGTTATACAGTCATAGCAAGTAACATCATTTCAATGATACAGAATTAATATTAACATATCAGTAATAAACATCATCTGGTTTATTCCGCTCCTATACATCCCTTCATATGCTATAACTTGATCCTTCCAAATCATATCAAGTACAAATTCAAATACTGATGCTATCCTTAGCATCTACACAAAAGTAATACATAAATAAAGAAAGTGAGTGACCACGTGATCAGGTTGCTTTCTACTGAAACTGGCTATAGAACACTCCAGTTTACCAGCTGTAAATGGGTACAAAGTTGTGCGCTCGAACTAGGGAAGGCAAAGGCAGCGAGGAAGGGGACTAGTCACCTTAGCCTCGTAACTGGGATCTTCCATGCTGAAGTTTCTAACACTTCATTTCCCTATGACAATCTCTGCCATGGGACTGCCTTTATCTTCGTAAGCGATAAAGCAATATGATAAATATATCTTCATTAGGCTGTGGGGCTATTGGTGATTAATTTTTGTACAAGCAACAATCATCCACAATGTACATGTTAGATCATATTAAAAATACAATACATATTATCACTGACTATTATACAGGCACATTTTGTGAATTCTATATGAACCTGAAATAACAAATATTATACACGGTAGTTATCATAATTTCGCTTACCCTCAGACTTCAGATACTGGACTTAAAAATGTTTCTGGCGATCCGCTCACAATTCATGGATAGTGGCGAAACTCTGTCTCCAGTCTGGCTCAAACCTCTTTCGTTGTGTATCCCTCTCAGTTTACCGATCCGCTACTTATACGCAAAGCGCGGACGTATCGGAGAGTACCGACGTCACAGCCTAAACCTAACCTGAAAAATCCTTCCCGAACAGTGATTTCGGCCGATCTGTGCGTCGACTGAAATTTTGCCTTTATCATTCTCGGCATATATAATATCCATATTGTTCCCTCTTATCTAGTTTTATACAGCTGATAAAACTCTATCTTCCTATCCATGTAAATTCCCAAACTGTTATTTGTTGATTTTAATATTTAGAACAGAAGTGGGTTTACATGCTTTTAGCGTAACTGTGGGCAGCCAAAATACGCATATATCTCCGTAAATGAGAACTTCCTACCGTTCCATCTTATATGCAGTTATACACCATCCTTCCCTGTACTGAAATGTAAAATCCTTTTCATACGGATTCCCTTCGTTTTATTTTATCGTTGGCGATTTCCTCTGTCCGATACACATTTCGCTGATACGCCGCCATTTTGAAAGCGGTCACTCGATCGTAGATGGGTTTATAAATCTAACTGAACTCATTTGCAATGACTTGAAACCAATTTTGCGACAGTTATCTCAACCATTCTTTTATACATGCCATCTCTCATGACCCTTCATACCTCACCGTCCAATCTCTCAATTACTCACTCATATTTCGCCATCTCCTATGGCTCTTCTACCTCTCATATAATATCCCCGCCATTCTTCCATGGCCTTAACCTACCTTTATTTATTCATTATTTCCACATTTTCATCATTACCGCCTCTCTACTTCACTTACACATAAATCCACTAATTTCGCTATAGTGATTTCTTGGCCCCTATGTCTCTCCCACAATTTTGGTTAGCAATTCATATAGTTGCTTCCTCCCTTTTTTTATCTTCTGACTTCTATTACGATTTGCTTGTTCCATTCTTCTCTGTCGCCTCACAATCCTTTCGTCATCTAACATTTTCGTCAGAAGCATGTCTATTTCATCTCTTGTTTCTAGAAAGTGTGTATGATACTTTTCCTCCAGCAATCTCCATACTACTCTTCTACAGAGGTTAAAATCAGGCCGTTTTATGATGACCTCTATCACCCTCCTCAGACCTTCCATGCTTGGTTCATCCACTCTAATCATTTTCTTACTCGCGTCATTCACCTCTTCTCCCACTCCTTTTCTCAATTTCTCCACCATTTCGCACCTCTCCGTAAGCCATACTTTACTCATATGACTCTTTATTTCTCCATCTGGCATTTTCTTCCGCGTCCTCATCCTCTGTAAATTCTAATTTATCTTCTTCATCTGACGATACACCGTCTGAATAACTTGACTCCGAATCGGAGAACACGTCTCTTTCCATTATTTTAATTCCCCAATAATCAAGTTCCTCCATTACTCTCATCACAAGTCTGCGAATTTCTCCAGTTCTTCCTGATAAGTCCGTATCAAACTTTCCCTCTAGAAATCTCTGCACATACTTTAGTACTACGGTGTCGGGTCTAGCTCCTCTCAGTTCATCCTTTATCGCTTTCTTCATCTCCTCCATGCTTGGCTTAGCCACTTTGACGATTTTCTTCATCTTCTCCGAACCACTGTTAACTCTCTGTACTCCCTTCTCTACTTCCCGCTCTCTAATTTTTGCGTCGTTATAGGCACAATGTACTGCTAACTCTTCCTCGTCTTCTCTTCTACTACCTTTTTCTGAATTCCTCTCAACTTCTTTGTTCTTAATTCTATCGTTATATCGACTTCTGCTTGGTTCTCTAGTATCTTTAGTTACCTCCACCTTGTTCTTCCTGGCTTCTAAATCTTCAAACTCCTTCTCGATATCTGCACACAATGCGGTTACCTCTTCAACTTCTGTCATATAACCACTGTTAGCATTGTCCTTCCTTCTTTTCCTCATCTCCGATTGTTTTTCGTCTCTCAACCTTGTGAGACGTCTTTCATAATGTGATGAATCATCCGACCATACGTCAGACTTGTGATTATACCCTCTAATACTTGTAACGCCTAACACTTCCTGTGTTTCCGAAGTCCCTTCTGTCTGATTCACCAAGTCTTGAGGATATCCCTGTGGTTTCTGTTGAAGTGTGTTCCTCTCTGGTTCCGTGTCCTCATTCTTCTCTTCCTTATCCGTCAGAAATCTCCTCTTATATTCGTTCAACGGAATATCATCTTCACTCTCCCAATCGTCGGTCAGAAATCTCCTCTTATATTCCATCAGCGGAATACCATCTTCACTCTCCCAATCTTCTTGATCTGCCAGTCCCTCTCTCTCATCTGACTGTTTCGTATTCCTCATCCCAATTGATTTACATCTTCTTCCATCGATCTCCCTATCACTATTCTTGTGCTCTCTATTTTCTTTTCTCTGTTCTCTTCTGAATTGGTTTTTATCTTGCCAGTTTCAAACCTTACTCTAGTATTTAGATTATTAAAAGGGTTTTCCATCCTCGAATCGTCTCCTGGATTCCTTTCTTCACTATCGATATCTGGTGTTGTTACAAGGGTGGCTCTCCTTCCTTGCTTTTTTTCTCTCTCCCATGCTAGGCTCTCCAATCCTTGGTCTATAGTCATCTCTCCGTAGTTGTTGAACGTGAGCTTTCGTTGTATGGTTCAATTTCTCATTCCATATCCTATAATTAATTAAGGTGGTTCTCTCCAGAATAACATAACCTTTTATCCATTGGTTATCAAATTTAGTGGGGCGCACATGCTTCTTATAGTAAACTCTGTCACCTGGCTGAAATTCTTGTAACTTGGCCTTTTTATCCGCATAACGTTTTTGTCTCTCAAACTCTCTCTTATCACTCATCCTATCACTACTCTTATCCCCCATATTTTCCTTTCTCTTTTCTATTTCTGAATTAGCACCGTTCCATTTATTTCTTATTGATATTGTATCCTCCAGAATCTCATTGTACTGTCTGCTCTCTGTATTTTGACATACCTGTATCCCGTCCTCCTCCTGTCTTTGTGTGCCCATCTCTCCTTGTTCCTTGTATAAGATTGTGGGGTTTGGGTTTAACCGATCAGATGCTGTTCCCGGTTCTGCATGGACTATCGCTTTAGTAACAATCTGTTTTCCCGCTGGTGTATATCTGTAGTCATCACTAGAAACACTGTGAATTTCTTCCTCACTTTTAGTCAGTGGTACTATCCAGTTGTCTCTTCTTGTACTATATATAATCTGACTCCTTATATAGCCTCTTAAATCCATTGGGTTAGTTCTTTTCTCTGCGTTATGTTTGCATCTTTTGTTATTCTGTTTATTAATAAGTTCAGACACTAGGTCCGTCCCTTCTGTCTGAGTTGCAACAGTGTTTGTTTTCTTGCCTACTTTAATCCTATTATCATCAAGTTTTCTTTTCAAGTTCAACTTTGGACCCTCTCTCATACAATTGATCTCCGCTCCATTATTTATCTCACTGTTGGTAGTTCCTTCCGTTTTATACACTTGTATCTGTCGCAAAATTGGTTTCAAGTCATTGCAAACGTGTTCAGGTAGATTTATAAACCCGTCAACGATCGATTGACCGCTTTCAAAATGGCGGCATATCAGCGAAATGTGTATCAAACAGAGGAAATCGCCAAGGATAAATAAAAGCAGAAGGGAATCAGTATGAAAAGGATTTTACATTTTAGTACAGAAAAGGATTGGGTATAACTGCATATAAGAAGGAACGGTAGGAAGTTCTCATTTACGGAGATATATGCGTATTTCGGCTGCCCACAGTTACGCGGAAAAGCATGTAAACCCACTTCTGTTCTAAATATTAAAATCAACAAATAACAGTTTGGGAAATTACATGGATAGGAAGGTAGAGAATTATCAACTGTATAAAACTAGATAGATGGAACAATATGGATATTATATATGCCGAGAATGAGAAAGGCAAAATTTCAGTCGACGCACAGATCGGCTGAAATCGCTGTTCGGGAAGGGTTTTTCCGGCCTAGGTTTAAGCTGTGACGTCAATACCCTCCGATACGTCCGCGCTATACGTATATAAACGTATCGGTAAAACTGGAGAGATACACATCGAAAGAGGTTTGAGACAGACGGACGGACGGCAGATAATCGCCACTACGCTACATCTATCTGAAGTGTGAGCGAATCGCCATAAGTTTCAGTCAGTATCTGGAATCTGAGGGTAAGCGAAATTATGATAACTACCGTGTATAATATTTGTTATTTCAGGTTCATACAGAATTCACAAAATATGCCTGTATAATATTCATTGATATAACGTATTATTATTTTAATATGATTTATTCATGTGCATTGTGGATGATTGTTGCTTGTACAAAAATTAATCACAAATAGCCCCACAGCCTAATGAAGATATATTTATCAGATTGCTTTATCGCTTACGAAGATAAAGGCAGTCCCATGGCAGAGATTGTCATAAAGAAATGAAGTGTTAGAAACTTCATCATGGAAGATCCCAGTTTACGAGGTTAAGGTGACTAGTCCCCTTCCTCGCTGCCTTTGCCTTCCCTAGTTCGAGCGCACAACTTTGTGCCCATTTACAGCTGGTAAAATGGAGTGTTCCACAGCCAGGTTTCAATTCCAAAACTATGTAATTGTACTACCGAAGAAAGCAACTTGATCGCTTGGTCACTCTCTTTATTTATGTATTAATTTTGTGTAGATGCTAGGAATAGCATCAGTATTTGAATTTGTATTTGATATTATTTGGGAGAATCAAGTTATAGATCAGAAAGGGATGTATAGGAGCGGAATAAACCAGATGATGTTTATTACTGATATGTTAATATTAATTCTGTATCATTGAAATGATGTAACTTGCTATGACTGTATAACTTTGACACCTGATGACTGACTAGTCTGACTTATGTGCTAGTCAGTTACACTTAATTGAAATGTTAATATTAATGCTATATCACTGAAATGATGTCCTTATTTACTATGATTGTACAACGGTGACATCTGATGACTGACTGGTCTGACATCTGTGCTAGTCAGCTACAAGTCTAGCCAGATACTAGCCAAGGCTGTTATGTTGCAGGTTCCATGAAATAACTCAAACCAGACTGTCCAGTATCAGAAGCCTGGGTTGTTCATCAGAGGCCATCCCACAAAAGTGCAGGACCCCAAAGAGTGAACTTCAACTGGTCATTGGCATCCCTACTGTTGGGTCTACCAAGTCTGATATCAGAAAAGGACAGTTCAGTGTCAGCAGTATCAAGTTGAACAGATAAGTGTCAGTTAAGACACTGACCACCAATATATAAGAAACAGCTAATAGTGAAAATCCATAGTTCAGTCAACTGATGACAATTAATTGGAAAGTCAAGAGACTAAAAACAGTGATTGCAGATTGCAGTAACTTTAATATTCAAGATCTTAAAGTCTAAACAGACAGTAATAGTAATTGTGTGAATACTTATATACATATATATATATAGGTGTATGCTCTTTTCCAACTAGTAGAAATAGAATATTAGTGTAATTATTAAACTATTTTACCTGTACCTGAGGATTTATTCACTTCTTCCATTTGTGGTTTCAGTGAATGTTCATTTTACTTATCCCCTAGAATATAATTAATCATAAGATAGTCACAGGGAGGAGACGCCTTAAATCCGGGTACAACTTCTTACCATCTGGCCAGGGTTTTCACAGTCTGACTATTCCTATGATAGCCATACACCAGTGCTTATTTCTAAGACTGGGGTATTTCTTGTAAGACCAGAACTCTTTACTGGCATAATCTTACATAGATAAATAATTTTAAATAACCTCCCGCTACAGTGGGGGCTCGTCTGCGGGATATCTTTGATATTCCAGAGCCAACTTTCTATTTCTGCTGTGTAGAAAATTTTGTTTTGTAAAATTTTTTGGAAAGAGTAACATAGTAGGAAATAATTATATTTTTAGGAGTACCATTGAGTACAGATAAAGAAAGCTGTTTCATATATGGTGAAGTCAGTTTAATTAACTTTAATTTTAAATAAGTTAATTATATTGTAGTAAATTAGTTTGAGTAAGATCACTTGCCCTACTAGACTACAGATATATCATTTCTGACTTGGTCAAATTTAGGTCTGCTACACTGCAGGTGGGAAAAGAGCTTGGCATGGATGGTGACCCTCTGATCCGGTATGTCACGACGGAATGTGAAAAGTACTCCGAGAGAGAAGCAAAGCAATTAGAAGCAGAGAGAGAAACAAATAAATTAGAAGCAGAGAGAGAAGCCAAGAAATTAGAAGCAGAGAGAGAAGCCAAGAAATTAGAATTAGAAGCAGAGAGAGAAGCCAAGAAATTAGAAGCGGAGAGAGAAGCCAAGAAATTAGAAGCTGAGAGAGAAGAAAGGAGGTTACAAGCAGAGAGAGACCATGAGCTGAAAATGAGACAGCTTGATCTTGAACTTCAGGCTGGGACTATCACCCATGGTAATAGCTCACCTCATTCTGCGAATAGCTCTTTTCAGAACACAGCAAATGGGGCCATGAACTTCCACCTAGATCCATTTGTTGAAAAGGAGGACGCAATCGAGTCGTACCTGGATAGGTATGAAAGGCTAGCCTCTACATATGGACTGGAAAAGGAGAAATGGAGTTTAAAGTTATCTCAGGGATTGAGAGGTATTGCATATGATGTGTTTCTGAAACTCCCCAAAGAAGATCAGGAAAATTATGAAATACTAAAGCAAGCCTTACTGATCCGGTATGAAAAGAACTCTGAGGCATATAGGAAGAAATTTAGAACTTCTAAACCTCTACCTGGAGAAACATATAACCAGTTCTCAGCTAGGCTAGAAACGTATTTGTTGAAATGGAGTAGTTTAGGTAAGTATCAGAAAACCTACGAGGATCTGAAAGAAATGGTTATGTTAGAACAAGTGAAAGATTCCATGTCTCAAGAAATGAGGAAATTCCTTATGGAACAAGGAGCAGAGAGGCTGGAAGACATTTTGAAATGTGCAGAGAGATACCAAGCAGCTCAAGCTGAATTGGTAGGAACAAAAAGGAAGCAGGTAGAAGGATATAAGCCACCACCGCAGAATACCCAGTTTGACCAGAAGGATCATCCATACAGAAATAAGCCAAGATTTGATAATAAGGACAAGAACCCTCAGACTCAGGAAAAGAAACCCTACAAACAGGGAGATAAGTGGTGCAAAATTTGTAAGATGAGCAACCACAACACTGTAGATTGTAGAAGGAAAACCCCTCATCACGCTGCATGTTTAGCAACAGGGAATAGGACAGATATGATGGAACTGACAGGGAGTCAGAATAGCCTCCGTCATCCCCCTGTGAGTGAGCTCGTAACCGTGAACGGCAATCGAGTCATGTGCTTATATGATACCGGCCTGGATTTCGACTCAGTTGTGAGTTCAACCCTAGTGCACTCTGATCAAATTACCACAGAAACCGTGGAAATACAAGGGGCAACTAAGGGAACAGCAACCATGACACTTCCTATAGCTAGGATCAATGTGAAATCTCGCTACGTGGAAGGAGTGATAACAGCCGCAGTGATAGATGACCCTATATACCCGCTGATATTGGGGTGTAGGTATGTATTTTTGGGTGACCCAGTAAAACCTGTTGTCCTGGCAGCAGTCCAGACCAGGTCGAGCACCAAAAACGAGGAGGAAAATCCTAACAATACTCAGCCAGAGCAGATGAAACAGGCTCAATCAGAAGATGACACATTGAAGCCTTGTTTTGGCAAATTGCCAAAGGCCCATAACCCTCCAGAAAAAGGAGACTTGTATATGAAAAATGGACTACTGTATAGAAAAGCTGGTACAGGACCTCAAGGACATGGACAGCTGGTAGTACCAAAGTCATACAGGGAGAAAGTTATGGAGCTCGCACATGCTATTCCATTTAGTGGACACATGGGAATTGGTGCCACAAGTCAACGGATAGCTTGTCACTATTACTGGCCAGGGATCACGGAAGATATCAAACGATATGTGAAATCTTGTCCAGAGTGTCAACGTGTAGCCCCCAAGCATGGGACTGCACCAGCAACTCTAGGAGAAATGCCAATCATGGGTACTCCATTCGAGAGAGTTGCAGTGGATATTGTTGGACCCCTCACTAGGACTAAGAGAAGGAATAGTTATATCTTAACTCTAGTTGATACATGCTCTATGTGGGGAGAGGCCGTAGCCATGGCATCTATAGATTCTAAGCATGTGGCAGAGGCATTGTTGACAATATTCACCCGGTTAGGCTTCCCACATCAAATATTGACGGACAATGGTTCCCAGTTCAAGGGAAAGCTAACCCAAGAAGTGTTCAGGATTTTTCAAGCCAGACATTATCATTGCTCTCCTTATCACCCACAAGGAAATGGTCAAGTCGAGCGGTTCAATGGTACGCTCATTTCTATTCTCAGGAAGCTGGCAAGTGAAAAACCTGAAACATGGGATGTATACTTACCCGCTGCATTATTCGCATACCGGGAAGTCCCACACAATTCCACAGGAATGGCACCGGCCACATTGTTGTTTGGTCGGCCTATAAAAGGTCCACTGGAAGCATTGCTGCGGACTTGGACAGATGAGAAGGCAGAGGAAAGTGTCACCTCATCAATTCAGTATGTAAATGAGTTGACCACTCGACTGAAAATGGGCTGGAAATTGGCTAATGACAATCTTCGCAGAGCCAGAAAGAAACATACTGAATACTATAACAAGAAAGCAAAGGATAGGGAACTTGCTGTTGGAGAAAAAGTGCTTCTTCTATTGCCCAGCAGTAACAACAAACTGCAGATTGGTTGGCAGGGTCCATATAACGTGCTAGAGAAAATATCGAGGACTAATTACAAAATTGACAAGAAGGGCAAAGAAAGGGTGTACCATGTTAATCTGTTAAAGAAATATTATGACAGGACATCAACGGAGGTAGCCCATATGATGACTCTGGCCATCGCAACCGAAATGAAGCATGAACCACTAACCTCAATAGAGTATCCATTAAGACCGACTGAGACATATAAACAAGTCAAAATTAGTACTCAGTTAACTCAGGAACAGAGGGAGCAAGTTAAAGAGGTTTTTAAAACACATGCAGATGTGTTAACTGATAAACCAGGATGCACCAACTTATTGACGTATGATATGAAGGTCATCGATCCAACACCGATCTGCATGAAGACCTACCCTATACCATATGCCAAGGCACAGGCATTGAAGGAGGAAATTGATTATTTGTTGCAAGAACAAATCATCTCCAAGTCAGAATCACCTTACAGTTCAAGTGTTGTACTGTTGAGAAAACCAAGTGGAGAACACCGACTCTGTATCGATTACCGGAAATTAAATGCGATCACTGAAACCCAAGCTGATCCATTACCGGATACCAATCAGCTGTTCTCGAGCTAAGTACTGCGAAATATTTCTCTAAGGTCGATTTAAGTAAGGGATATTACCAGATTCCTGTCAAACCCGAGATCCGACACATGCTGGCTTTTAGCACTTCGGATGGTCACTACGAATTTAATGTACTACCATTCGGGTTGAAAAACGCACCAAGCGTATTTTCAAGGATGATGAGGAAATTGCTGGAACCCTTGAACAACTCTAACATCACCAACTTTATGGATGACATTCTCATAGCCACGGAAACATTTGAGGATCATCTACATTCTCTATCAATGTTACTGGGTAGACTCAGAGAGGCAGGTTTGACTGCTCGCCCAACAAAGTGTGTAATCGGATGTCAGGAATTAGAATTTTTGGGACATACAATTTGTCAGGGAAACATGGCTCCTGATCCCAAAAATATAGGAAAGTTAAGGAATGCACCTAGACCACAGACAAAAAAGGATGTGAGGTCGTTCGTATCCTTAGGATGATTCTATCAAAAGTACATCAAAGACTTCAACACCTTATGTGCACCTTTGACGGATCTGACAAAGAAAGGGAAGCCGGACACAATAAAGTGGACTGCAGAGTGTGAGCATGCATATTCAGAGTTAAAACATAAACTCACTAGTAGGCCTATTCTGAAGTTACCAGATCTGACGCAAGAGTTTATAGTACGGACTGATGCAAGCAATGTAGGAATTGGGGCCGCGCTTTTGCAAAAATCTCAGACCCAGAATGTGGAACTGTTTCCTGTTGCTTATGCCAGCCGCAAGTTGAACGCGGCAGAAAAGAATTACTCTACTATAGAGAGGGAATGTTTAGCATTGGTGTGGGCCATCAATAAGTTTCAACCCTATTTGTATGGCAAGCCATTTGTGGTCCAGTGCAATCATCAACCCCTGTCATTTTTGGCCTCATCACGTCATGCAAATACTCGCTTACTAAGATGGTCATTATTGATTCAGCCATACTCCTTCACTATTGAATATATTCCTGGAAAACAGAATGTGGGCGCAGATTTTCTCAGTCGCCATCCCACAGAGTTGGAGCAAGATAGAAGGAAGGAAAACTGACTTTGGAATGGTCGATTTGCAATTGTCTTGTACCCAATAGTTAAGCTAGATATCATCCAGCTTAAAATATGGGGGAGCTATGTCGCAAAATTGGTTTCAAGTCATTGCAAACGTGTTCAGGTAGATTTATAAACCCGTCAACGATCGATTTACCGCTTTCAAAATGGCGGCATATCAGCGAAATGTGTATCAAACAGAGGAAATCGCCAAGGATAAATAAAAGCAGAAGGGAATCAGTATGAAAAGGATTTTACATTTTAGTACAGGGAAGGATTGGGTATAACTGCATATAAGAAGGAACGGTAGGAAGTTCTCATTTACGGAGATATATGCGTATTTCGGCTGCCCACAGTTACGCGGAAAAGCATGTAAACCCACTTCTGTTCTAAATATTAAAATCAACAAATAACAGTTTGGGAAATTACATGGATAGGAAGGTAGAGAATTATCAACTGTATAAAACTAGATAGATGGAACAATATGGATATTATATATGCCGAGAATGAGAAAGGCAAAATTTCAGTCGACGCACAGATCGGCTGAAATCGCTGTTCGGGAAGGGTTTTTCCGGCCTAGGTTTAAGCTGTGACGTCAGTATCCTCCGATACGTCCGCGCTATACGTATATAAACGTATCGGTAAAACTGGAGAGATACACATCGAAAGAGGTTTGAGACAGACGGACGGACGGCAGATAATCGCCACTACGCTACATCTATCTGAAGTGTGAGCGAATCGCCATAAGTTTCAGTCAGTATCTGGAGTCTGAGGGTAAGCGAAATTATGATAACTACCGCGTATAATATTTGTTATTTCAGGTTCATACAGAATTCACAAAATATGCCTGTATAATATTCATTGATATAACGTATTATTATTTTAATATGATTTATTCATGTGCATTGTGGATGATTGTTGCTTGTACAAAAATTAATCACAAATAGCCCCACAGCCTAATGAAGATATATTTATCAGATTGCTTTATCGCTTACGAAGATAAAGGCAGTCCCATGGCAGAGATTGTCATAGGGAAATGAAGTGTTAGAAACTTCATCATGGAAGATCCCAGTTTACGAGGTTAAGGTGACTAGTCCCCTTCCTCGCTGCCTTTGCCTTCCCTAGTTCGAGCGCACAACTTTGTGCCCATTTACAGCTGGTAAAATGGAGTGTTCCACAGCCAGGTTTCAATTCCAAAACTATGTAATTGTACTACCGAAGAAAGCAACTTGATCGCTTGGTCACTCTCTTTATTTATGTATTAATTTTGTGTAGATGCTAGGAATAGCATCAGTATTTGAATTTGTATTTGATATGATTTGGAAGGATCAAGTTATAGATCAGAAAGGGATGTATAGGAGCGGAATAAACCAGATGATGTTTATTACTGATATGTTAATATTAATTCTGTATCATTGAAATGATGTAACTTGCTATGACTGTATAACTTTGACACCTGATGACTGACTAGTCTGACTTATGTGCTAGTCAGTTACACTTAATTGAAATGTTAATATTAATGCTATATCACTGAAATGATGTCCTTACTTACTATGATTGTATAACGGTGACATCTGATGACTGACTGGTCTGACATCTGTGCTAGTCAGCTACAAGTCTAGCCAGATACTAGCCAAGGCTGTTATGTTGCAGGTTCCATGAAATAACTCAAACCAGACTGTCCAGTATCAGAAGCCTGGGTTGTTCATCAGAGGCCATCCCACAAAAGTGCAGGACCCCAAAGAGTGAACTTCAACTGGTCATTGGCATCCCTACGGTTGGGTCTTCCAAGTCTGATATAAGAAAAGGACAGTTCAGTGTCAGCAGTATCAAGTTGAACAGATAAGTGTCAGTAAAGACACTGACCACCAATATATAAGAAACAGCTAATAGTGAAAATCCATAGTTCAGTCAACTGATGACAATTAATTGGAAAGTCAAGAGACTAAAAACAGTGATTGCAGATTGCAGTAGCTTTAATATTCAAGTTCTTGAAGTCTAAACAGACAGTAATAGTAATTGTGTGAATACTTTTATATATATATAGGTGTATGCTCTTTTTCAACTAGTAGAAATAGAATATTAGTGTAATTATTAAACTATTTTACCTGTACCTGAGGATTTATTCACTTCTTCCATTTGTGGTTTCAGTGAATGTTCATTTTACTTATCCCCTAGAATATAATTAATCATAAGATAGTCACAGGGAGGAGACGCCTTAAATCCGGGTACAACTTCTTACCATCTGGCCAGGGTTTTCACAGTCTGACTATTTCTATGATAGCCATACACCAGTGCTTATTTCTAAGACTGGGGTATTTCTTGTAAGACCAGAACTCTTTACTGGCATAATCTTACATAGATAAATAATTTTAAATAACCTCCCGCTACAGTATCTTAAAACAGTGTCCATTTTCTGTCTTAACATTTAAATCATTTACTTCGAAGAAACTTCCACCTTTTATTTCTTGAAGAAAATTTCGTACGGCCTTCCTATTGCGTCTCTTAGTTAAGCCTTCCCAGTGTCTAGGTGTTTCAGAAATGTTGCACACTCTGCCCTTGTAAATAATTCTAGGTCCATTATCTTCCTTTGATAATCTACGTTTATAAAAATCATTTCTTCTAACATTCCTTTCTCTATCCCATCGTCCGTTCATAAACCTGGTTCTAATTCCACAAATTCTTCCTATATCCATACTTCTATGTTGTCTAACGAGGTTCTGCGGAGCATAGTTTTCTCGATGAGTTTGCTGATGTCTTCTCGAGGTAAATTCTCCAATTCTCTGTCTATCCAATCTTCCCCTCTCCTCATGTCCCCATCTACCTACTCCAGGCGGCACATTTTCTCTACTAAAGTCCCATTCCGGATTTCTACTTCTGTATGTAGACCTGTGATCGTACTCTTCATCTACAACCCTTCCACGTCTGTACTCAGTGCCTCTTTGTGGTGGTCTAAACCCCACGGAAGCATCTTTCTCACTTGTATGCCTATAATTTCTATCTTCTTTCAACTCGTTTCGAGGTCCGTTACGACTCTCCATTTTTCGCTTTTTACACACAGCTGCCACATGTCCCTTGGCATTACATAAATAACATCGTTTTTCCTCTGCTATCTGTATAATTCCTTGCCTGTTTTCTCTGCCATTGTCACTTCTATCCTGCTTGCTCTGATACCCAAGATAATTTCTTTCTCTTGGTCTATCTCTAACTGTCTGTCCAGTCTATCGAACTTCATTTTCTTTCCCATTCTTTTCTTCGTGGTTGCTCCCTGATCTTAACTGGAACCTCTTCAACAAATCTTCTTCTGACAATGCTATCCTTATAGCATCATTCAAAGTCCTTGGACTTTTTCTTAGGAGAAGTAGTCTCATTCCGTCCTTGAATAAGGCATCAATAAAAATTCCAACTAACTGTCCCTCGATATCTGGATTCCGTATATCTTGTTCTCTAAAAACTTCTTCTGCCAGGTTTTTTAGTCTATCACTGAACAACTGGACCGATTCTCCTGGTTCCTGCCTTACTCTCCTAAGTAATCCCCATAAATAATGCTGGTCTACAGACTCCCCATAACTGTTTAGTAATCCTCTCTTCAGCTCTTCCCACGTTTCCTGAGGCTCCTTTTCAAACCTTCTTCTCAGAAAATCATTCACCAAATCGTCACTGGTCAAAAAAGCCAACCTTTTCTTTTCTTCTTCGCTTGCCCCTTTGGAGTAAGCATATCGTTCTATTCTTGCGAGCCACCTTTTACAACTTCCCACTTCTCCTCTATATGTCTCAATATTCTGACGCAAACTAATTTGTCTGTTTTCGATACTCCACCTTTCTAGGGCACTAGTAACATGTAGCAAGGCTAGTGTATTTGGATCCAATCTTGGTTCTTCTGCCAATTTCCAACAATTTTTTTTTTATACTCTCCTTATTTTAGTCAAATTCTACTTACTACTACTTCTTGTGTCATCCTTTACGTATTATTTACTGTGAAACATACATTTATATATACAAGGGGATTGACATAAGTCTTGGGCCTGACCATGAAGGAGTCACAGGAGGAAGATGAAACTTGGCACATTTAAAGTTAATCATATTTGCACTGAATGTGTAAAGTACGCGTTTGTTTCTTCAATGGGTTTTTGCCGCTACGGTGCACGGCGCAATGTACCCTATTGACCGGATCTGCTGCTCCAAAGATTTAACAAAACAATGGAAAAGAAGGAGGCCAGAGCTGTGATAAAATTTCTGATGTTTCAGGGAAAAACACCTACAGAAATACACAGGGAGATGGAACCAGTGTTTCGTGATTCTTGTCCTTCATATACTTCGGTAAAAAACTGGTGTCAACAGTTTAAGTGCGGCCGCTCAAATGTTGCTGATCTGCCAAGATCTGGTAGACCAGCCTCAGAGTGCAACGATGAAAATGCAACAAGAGTGAAGAAAATCATTGACCAGGATCGAAAAATGACAATTGTGGAGATAGCTAGTAAGAGTAAAACTAAATGAAAGAACAGTTTATAGAATTTTACACAACAGACTGAACATGAGAAAAGTGTGTGCACTCTGGGTTCCGCGACTGTTGTCACGTGAACAGAAGCAAACGAGGGTAAATTGCTGTCAACAGTTGCTCAAAAAGTGTCAGTCAAAAAATATTTTTTAGACCATGGTGACAATAGATGAGACTTGGATACACCATTATGACCCCGAATCCAAAATTGCCAGCATGCAATGGAAAACCCTGGGCTCCCCAACACCTGTCAAGCCGAGAGCGCAGAAATCTGCAGGACAAGTGATGCTCACTGTTTTTTGGGATGGCAAAGGTGTCCTTTTGAAAGATTATCTGCCTCGTGGCAACACAGTTAATGGACAGTACTATACAGATCTTCTCACTAAACTAAGAAAGGTTGTGACCAGGAAACGAGGGATAACGCGCACTCAAAATCTTCTTTTGCTTCAAGACAACGCGCCCTCTCACAAAGCACGGCTTGTGCAGCTAGCAGCCAACGATTTGAGTATTGAAATTCTTCCACACCCACCATATTCTCCAGATTTGGCTACATCAGACTTTTTTCTATTCCCAAATCTTAAAAAACAGCTAAAAGGAAATCATTTTGACAGCGATAAAGAGGTTATACTGGCATGTGATGACTGGTTTAGTTTGAAAAATAGGGTGTTCTACTCCCAAGGTCTTTTCAAGGTCAAGCAGAGATGGCAGAAGTGTGTCAATTCAGACGGTGGCTATATTGAAAAGGAATAAACACTATACAAAATTTCAGCCCTCTGTGACATGTCCTTCATGGTCAGGCCCAAGACTTATGTCAATCCCCTTGTATGTATATATATATATATATATATATATATATATATATATATATATATATATATATATATCTATATATATATATATATATATATATATATATATATATATATATATATATATATATTAATCTCTGACAGTCGGAACTATTGGTACTCATAAAATAATTTAACTAATTATTCTTAACTAGCGAAGTCTTGAATTAAGTTAGGTTGCCACGTTTTCGAAATCTTGATGGCAAGTGAGGTTCACGTCTAGAAATATAAAGTTCACCCCCTTTTTTTTTGTATCTTGATTGAAGACAACGTCTACGGTTTTGGGTATCGTGATTGAAGACAACGTCTATGCTTTCGGAATCTTGACTGAAGACAACGTCTATGCTTTCGGAATCTTGATTGAAGACAACGTCTATGCTTTCGGAATCTTGATTGAAGACAACGTCTATGCTTTCGGAATCTTGATTGAAGACAACGTCTATCCTTTCGGAATCTTGATTGAAGACAACGTCTATGCTTTCGGAATCTTGATTGAAGATAACGTCTATGCTTTCGGAATCTTGATTGAAGACAACGTCTATGCTTTCGGAATCTTGATTGAAGACAACGTCTATGCTTTCGGAATCTTGATTGAAGACAACGTCTATGCTTTCGGAATCTTGATTGAAGACAACGTCTATGCTTTCGGAATCGTGATTGAAGACAGCGTCTATGCTTTCGGAATCTTAATTGAAGACAACGTCTATGCTTTCGGAATCTTGATTGAAGACAACGTCTATGCTTTCGGAATCTTGATTGAAGACAACGTCTATGCTTTCGGAATCTTGATTGAAGACAACGTCTATGCTTTCGGAATCTTGATTGAAGACAACGTCTATGCTTTCGGAATCTTGATTGAAGACAACGTCTATGCTTTCGGAATCTTGATTGAAGACAACGTCTATGCTTTCGGAATCTTGATTGAAGACAACGTCTATGCTTTCGGAATCTTGATTGAAGACAACGTCTATGCTTTCGGAATCTTGATCCAAACACACACCATCCACGTGTCACAGGTCATTGCGGTCATTTATGATTACCTGCATCCCTCTGTCAGTTTGAGAGTAAGAATATTAGACCAGACTTCCTTTATTAGTGTCTCAGCGAAATTTTGAAATCCGCGACAATCCCAGCGTGATCAGAATCCTGGTCACTGGGACCAATAACACCACCCACACATGTGTCACAGTGTGGGAACGATCACCAAACACAACCGTAACTGTCACAGTATTTGTAAAAGTTTATATGCCGCAATTATCTCGGGACTTCCAGTATCCTGAGGGTCAGTGCTAAACTCGCACCTCTACCTGGCACATCTGGAATACTCCTGAATCCATCTGTTACGGACCGTCCGTCGATAGATTGAGGTCATCATCTCAACTCCCAGCGTCCGTCAACCTTGCTCTGCCTTTTAGTGACTATTTCCTTTGCTGACCCAGCCCTTCCTTGATGATCGTATAGTGGTAACCTGTTGTGATGTAGTGATTTGATGTTCTGCTGGACAGTGGTGGGGTGTGTGGGAAACGAATTACTTCAAATTCAACGTTTAGACCAATGAAGCAACAATACGACTCCCATCGGAGTATATAAGGAAAACTCTGTTTCTTAAAAGTCAAATTCCTTTATTCAGTTTCTGTCATGATTAATTTGATTCACACCAAAACTAATCCTTCACGACATTTGACATCATTCATTCCAAGGGTTTCTCCTTTCTCCAGAATCTCTGGGACAGTGTTAGAATTAGCAATGTTTGACCTACAAGTCCGATTTCTTCTATTTATAATACTAAAGCTTTTCAGTCTCAACCGGACTTACCGCTTTCCTATAGTTCATAATCGTTGTAGATGGGGTAGTTCATTACATAATCAGCGACTGTAACAGAGCCGATTTATAACATGTGATTCTTTCTCTCGGTTCCTTTTATTTTAGTTCTTTTCTACTGGGGTTGATGGAACGACCTTCTTGATCAGTGGACATCTTGTAACTCTCTGACGTCATCCCCGTTGTTCTGTATATGACGTCGTTGGTCTCTCGATGAGACAGCTGAGTGAAAAGGCCCTTGAGTATAAGAGTGAGATCCATCTTTGTTTCATAGATCTGGAAAAGGCGTTTGACAGGGTCCCTTGGAGCAAACTTTGGGACTGTTTGGCAAGGAAGAATATTCCAGCACCTCTGATTCATGCTATACAGAGCTTCTACAAGTCTTGCAGAAATTATGTGAGGACAGCAAACCATAAGTCAGAAGAGTTCAGGACCACCAGTGGTGTAAGACAAGGTGATATCCTATCACCTTACCTCTTCATACTCCTTATGGACGATGTCATCAAGGCATGTAAGGAGAGAACAAGAAAGTATTCAGTGGGGTACTGGAAGATGAGACAGGTCTATATTTCGGAGATGGCATTTGCTGATGATGTTGCCCTGATTGCTAAATCAGAGGCACATCTCCAATCCAACCTGCAAGTCTGGAAGGAAGAGCTGGAGAAGAGAGGGATGGTCATAAGCAGCTCTAAAACAAAATCCATGGTGATATCACGAGAAGAAAGAAAACATCAGATTAAGTTGGGAGAACAGGTCCTGGAGCAGGTCGACCACTTTAAATATCTCGGAGCTATTATAGACCGAAAGGGAGGCATCAAAGAAGAGTTGGCCACTCGAAAAGCAGCGGCTGGGAGACTTTTTCAGGCCATAAATCGTGGATTCCTCAGCAAGAAAGAGGTTGGTAAGAAAACGAAGATGGCTGTATACCGCTCCACCTATGTCCCAGTCTTGACATATGGATGCGAGTCGTGGGCAATGACTACAACCCACAAAAGCCAGATCCAAACCTCAGAAATGAGGTATCTGAGGAAAGTGGTTGAAGTAACAAGAAGAGACATGGTCCGCAACCAGACGATCCGTCAAGGCTAAAATCCCATCCGCTGCAGACCCAAATAGAACAGTCCCAACTAAGATGGTTTGGCCATGTCTGCAGAATGGGAGAAGATCGGCTACCACGACAAGCATGGGAAACAAAGAGCCAGGGATCCAAACCTCCAGGACGACCCAGAGTCCGCTGGGAGGACAACATTAGACAATCTTTGAAGGACCGAGGACTAGAATGGAACCAGGCCAGGAAGAAGACAGCTGATAGAATGGTCTGGCGCTCTCTCTTCCAAACCTCTACACCTCACGGTAGAAGGGGAACGACTAAGTAAGTAAGTAAGTAAGGTCTCTCGACGACTTTTCTTTTTCCATAGCTCGCATCGAGAGTATTCTTTTCTCCTCCTTATAGTTAGTCCTTTATTCCTTTTTATTACGTCATTATGTTTGTATGTCACGGCTCCTTTGACACTATTTAAGATGCCGTACCTTTCAGGTATGTTAAGTGTCTAACTGAGTACACTTGAAGTTGGATCCTAGAGCTTAAGGCGCAAAGTGATGTCTCTGTGGAACTCTCTTCTAATCTTAGAATTCACGTCTAGTCTTATGGCCTGTCATATATTTGGGTCATATTTACAAATATATTACTTCATACATCAAACATTATAATCTAATCAAAGATGTTACATTCTGGTAATTGATTATCACAACAAATTCCATCTGCCGGAAGTATTACATCACTGTCCGTGACTTAATCTTTACCAAGTGTGACGTACGTCTAGTTCGACAAGTGAATTTTCCCTGATTTGATGGATGATTAAAGGGACTTTAGCTTTTCATAACATTAGAACCCCTGAACATTTGTTGTAACTTTTTGGTTTCGCCAGAGCGAACCGATTCCACCGGGACTCATTTAGTAGGCGGCATGAGATCTAAAGACACTGAGACGATCCCCGAGCAGAGAAGCTAGTTTCTCGCAGGTATTTATCATCTCCGCGCGAACACTAAACCGCTCGCAAGATGGACCAGAGCGGTCAGAAGAAAGACACTGGGGGGGGGGGGGGATCTCAGGAAGGACGGGCGGCATGCTATCAAAGACAGTAGTGGTCCCTGAAACGATTTCGCATCTCGGTGTTAAACACGGAACCGATCGCAGTGGGAGCGAACGGGGAAAGCTGACGCAAGCAGCGAGCGAAGATGCGAGAGGCCAGGGCGGCTTCTCTCTTTGGTCTGGTGGTCAGATCCCCAAAAGTCTTCTGAGATCAAAAAGGCTGTCAAGTTTCTCATGTCCCACTCATCTTTCATTTCATTCTAGATATATACAGACCTCGTAGAAATACACTTTATCACTCGCTGGCCAGAACTTAACAGAAGCACTAGCTATATTTGAAATCTTGCTAGATTATCCCATGGATTTTATACATATTTGCAGTGAATTCTATTCTGTGCAAAGCGGTAATATATATATATTGTGTAAAGTGATCAGTGGTCTAGTTCAGTCATTCTATTTCACTGGATTTTGTGTTAATTTAAATCTATTAAATTAAACCGTCTCAATAGTTCCAGTTGTAAATGTAATGATATACCTGCTATATTATTTCCAAAAGATAATAGATGTTAAATGCTTAAATTAACTTTTAAAGTCGCGAAGGAATTTATAATTAATAAATTTAGTTAAGTCATATATTTATAAGAGTGTGTTTTAACCACTAAAACTCGCGCAGTGTTTATTAAATACATAATTAAATACGCGAGCGTATATAAAATAGTCTTAACGGGAAATTCATCGCGCTTTAGAAGGTTATTTGTTTTTCGGTATATTACATGTCTTTTTTTCTTTCATACAGAGTGATCGTAACCTGTGCGATCCCAGCATTAAGAAAGCAATAAAGAAATCAATCTAAGCAAAGCAAAGCATAAACAGTGTGTAGAGTTCCCCTGACGCAGAACTTGTTGAGACTGTGTAAATTTTTAATCTTTGAGGCGATTCTATGTTTGGAATTCCGCTATCTAACTTATAGCAAAGAAAGCACACCCAAAGACAAATTTAACGCACCATCAAGCAAATTAAGTCGTAACGGGAAGAAGAACACTGGCCCGAGCTTTTGTTAGTTTACTGACACAGAGAGAGAATTCATATTTTCCTGAACAGTGATGTGACTAGTTTTCTCACTGGACTTAAACCATACCTCACGGATAAAGTGTACCAGCACGCGTAAGAATTTTATTATCAGCGGCATAGTCAAATAGACCACACCATCCTCACCCCGGTATCAGAGACCGTGCCCTCCCATAGAAACTGTTATTAAGAAAAGAGACACAACTACAGATTCATTTTCCAGCGATTACGGGATCCTTTTATGTGCTGACCGCCTACCCGCTAATCTGGGGCTAGAACTTGAACAAACACTCATACATTTAGTTTGAGGTGTAACTGCTGTTGTGTTATTCTATGGAGTGCAAGATTTTTTCACAATCGGTAAGTGAGAGCAAGATGAGTGAAGGCCTTTACTAGCGCGTGTATGAATGACAGGAAATTAATTCTTTTGTGTAACCATTTTGTTAACTTGCTTACCTGGTAATATATATCTTTTCTGTATACCCTACATTGTTCCTTTAAGTGGGATAGTTGATAATTTGTTAACTCTGTTTAAAACCCCCTCCTTTTCATTTGCTTAGTAAAGGGAAGAACAATTGGGAAGAACAGGATTTCTTTCTACCACCTATACCTAATTTTGTAACACCTCTTTTCAGAGTAATTAACTTTACTGTTAGGTTAACTTACCTACGTTCCTGATAACTATCTATCTTTGGACTGGGTTTATCTTTGTCTAATAAGCGGGACGGGCTTAGTCGATACCAATCTTCTTCACCCCCTCCCTACCTTGTTATTTGCATTTTTCTGTAATTTTGATAATTCTTGTTGTAAACAATTGATTATTTTAGTGATTGTCTTTTTTAACTTTAATAAACAACATAAACTTAATCGTTACGGTGTTGGACTACCCAAAGCCCATAAAAATTCCCCTATTTGTTTAAGATAGTTGTATCCACGTCGTCTGTGTGTTTGAAGCACCAAATCGGTGTGAGCGCAGATGTGTGTCTGGAAAACTGGCAAATAATTGTTTGACCAGGAGAGTGGAAGAGAAGATTGAGAGAAACGATTTGTCGTAAATAAGTCTGTCTTTACTCTCCTCCAGCACTCTGTGGAGCATCATATTTAATCTCTACATTTCTATCACTGAGCTTTTTTCACCATCATTCTACACTCTAAACCGGACTACTATTTCTAAGACTCTTTCTCTCAAAATAAATTTACGACAATATTTGGCTGGCTCGCCGGGATAAAGATATTTTGAGTCTGATCTAAGTCTGGGTCTAACTAGATAGAGTGTGAGTGATCTGTCTTTGTGATTTAGGGAAATAAATAAATAATTAATTACACCCCTAGACAACGCCTTTTAGTATTTGGGTCGTCCACACAGCATATTTACAGGTTGTTTTCTTTCCACAGCAGTAGAAAGTACGGATAATCATAAATTTGGTTAGCTAAATTATCCTCTGGCGGAGTAAATTAATTTTTTTTCTTTATAAGATTTGCTGGGATTGCGTGATTGGTTTTACAGTCACTAAAGGTTTTTGAAGTTAAAAAGAGTTGAGCTTAGCTAAAGACGGATTGTTCTGATTTTTTAAATTAAGTTAACAACGTCTCATCTCAATAATTGACTTCAGGGACGGAGTTTGTTGTCAGAGAATTAAAATTTTAGGGAAATTTTTTTTTCCTTTTAAATTGTTTTAATATAAATTTTTCTCTACTGTTAGTAAAAGTAGATTCTTTTCTAGTGTAACTTACCATTTTAGTGGCATAGTCGCTTGCGTTAAGAGTCTTAAGTGACAATAATAGCAGCGATAAGTTTGCACATTGCAAATAGGAGGTAACACAAGTAAATTTATACTTTGTGTTTTTTTTTCTCGTAGCGAGTTTGAGTTTTTTCCCCTTCTTGTTCCATCTTACTATTCTCTAGTCTTAGAAGCATCCAGTTCTTTGGTATGGCAGAGAGAATTAGGATAAGATCCATTTTGAGACAGGAGGCGAAGGACTCAGGGTTAGAAGGAGAAGCCGCGAACCTGTTTGTCAACAAAGAACTTGAAAGATATGACGCGGAGCAAGAGAGGGCAGAGAGGAAGGAAGCACAGGATAGAGCAGAGAAGAAGGAAGCAGAAGAGAGGGCAGAGAGGAAGGAAGCACAGGATAGAGCAGAGAAGAAGGAAGCAGAAGAGAGGGCAGAAGCTAGGAAGAAAGAAGCGGACGATCGTCAATTGGAGCAGAAGAAAATTGAGGCAGAGATGGAAGCTCGCAGGGAGAGAGAGAGAGAGGGAAAGACAGCATGAACTGGCGCTTAAGGCTTTAGAGAGTCGGGGCGCCTCTACTTCGAATAACGGAGAGCCGTCTTCGCCCCAGTCTCAGTCAATGGACCTCTCCAGCACTCAATCTGCCCAATTAACTGCGATGTCTTTTGCTTTAGAGTCTTTTCCTAGTCCCAATGAAAAAATTGACAGCTATCTAGAAAAATTCGAGAGGCTCGCAAATCTGTATGGGTTAGAGAGTTCCCGCTGGGCACTTAAACTCTCAACGTCATTAAAAAGTACTGCTTATGACGTATATACAAAGCTGGGAACCAACCAACATGATTACGACATGCTGAAAAAGGCCTTGCTAGAGCGGTTTGAGATGACCGCCCGAAAATTTCTGCAAATGTTCAGAAACAGCCGAAAAGAGAGCACGGAAACATTCCCACAGTTCTCTTCACGTCTCACGGGCTATTTGACAAAGTGCATTGAATTATCTGACCTACCTCTTACATATGAGGGACTACTTGAACTTGTTCTTGTGGAACAGATAAAGTCAACTTTGTCAAACGAAACCCGTAGATTTTTGGCTGAACAGGGCGCAGTCAGGCTTGAGGACATACTCAATAAGGCAGAACGCTATACCAATGCAATGGCCGAACTTCCCAGCACTAAACGTAAACCCACAGATGAGCCATCTCGTAAACAAAATCTAGAGCAGTCATCCTATTCCTCTAATTCCTCTCAGAATTATAACCAACGAGAAAATAATACCCAGAGACCTCCCCAGGAAAAATCGAAATTCTACAAAACCCGATACCCCCCCAACAACAATTCTGATCAACCCACCAAGCCTACGTGGCAGCGCGGCCACCAAGGTCAAGGAAAAGGGAAGACCCCTACACCAGGAACGTCTGATCAGGGCAAACAAACCGGTCCAAACCGCATCGGATGTTTGCATACAGCCTCGAAAGGTAGAGTCAATGTCAGTGATTCTCAACCTGAGGGGGACCGACCCTCAACTCGAGGAACTGTAATTTTGAATGGTACCTCAACTACTTGTCTCTTTGACACTGGATTAAGCTTTAGTTGTATTGTCGCTAGGCACCTAGTCAAACCAGGTCAGGAGACAGAGGAAACCGTCAAACTTAGTGGAGTTTTCAGGAGTGATGCACCCAGGACGCTTCCTATCGCACTGGTAGAAATACACTCTGACTTTGTCAGAGGAGTTATTAAAGCGGCCATTATGGATGATCCTATCTACCCAGTTATCCTGGGATGTAGATATGTGTTTATTGGGAGACCAAAGGAGCCGATTGTGGCAGCGGTAACCACAAGAGGGCAAGCGAAGAAGGAGAGGGAGCCTGCGCCAAATTTGTTGCCGAATGAACTGAAGGAGGCGCAACAAAAGGACCCTACTCTGGAGCCCTGCTTTAAAAAACTGCCCATGGCTAAGGACCCCAGACACAACGGAGACATCTTTTCTAAGGATGGCGTATTGTATCGTAGAACGGGCAACCCGGACACGGGGAATAACCAGCTCCTAGTACCGACGCAGTACAGAAGCCAGATCTTAGAAATGGGGCACTCTCTTCCCTTTAGCGGACATATGGGACAAAACGCCACTATTCAGCGAATAAAAAACCACTATTGGTGGCCAGGAATGAACTCTGACATTATCAGGTATGTGAAATCCTGCGCCCAGTGCCAACGGGTAGCACCCAAGCACTTGACACCCCCAGTACCCAGTGGGCAAATGCCAATAGTAGGGACTCCATTTGAACGGGTTGCTGTCGACATCATTGGACCCCTGGAAAGGACCAAAAGAAGGAACAGGTTCATCCTGACCTTAGTCGACACTTGCACAATGTGGGCCGAAGCTGTACCGCTACCATGCATAGATTCCAAGCATGTCGCAGAAGCCCTCGTGCAAATCTTTACACGGTTGGGATTCCCTCAACAAGTTTTGACGGACAATGGATCCCAATTCCGTAGCCTGTTAATGGAGGAGATCTTTAAGATCTTGAGGGCCAAACATATCCACACAAGTCCCTACCATCCGGCCGGAAATGGGCTCGTGGAACGTTTTAACGGCACCCTCACCACCATGTTACGTAAGCTGGGTCAGGAGAAACCGGAAGACTGGGACCTATATATATCGGCTGCCTTATTCGCCTACCGAGAGGTTCCCCAAGCGTCTACGGGATTCGCGCCAGCTACACTTTTATTTGGCAGACCTATTAAGGGGCCACTAGAAGCCTTACTTCGGTCCCTGACAGACCAAAAGGCTGACGAGACAGTCGTCTCTGCAAGCAAGTATGTATCTGAGCTCAAGGAAAGGCTAAAGCTAGGATGGGATCTAGCTACTACCAACCTTAAGAAAGCCCGCGCTAAACATGCTAAAAGATACAACAAAGCTGCAAAAGAGAGAGAACTACAACCAGGGGAGAAAGTTTTGTTGCTACTTCCAACCGGAAGCAATAAACTTCGCATCGGATGGCAAGGGCCGTTTACCGTCCTTAAAAAGATCTCACGTACCAATTACAAGATCTCCATCAAAGGAAAGGAGAAGGTCTTCCACATAAATCTGCTTAAGAAATATTTGGAAAGACCGGTGCCATCCTCCGAGCATCTCCTGGCTGTCGCCATAGCAACGGAAGACGAGGAAGATGATGATGGTTGCATGGAGTATCCATTGCAACCCACAGAATCCTTTAAAGATGTCAAGTTCGGCGACAATCTCTCACCAGAACAACAAACAGAAACCAGGGCTCTACTAAAACAGTACAGTGCAGTCTTAACGGATGTACCTGGTCGAACAAATCTCATTGAATTTGATATGAAATTAACAAACGAGACCCCTGTTCGAACCAGAGTTTACCCCATCCCGTACGCTAAAGCTGATGCACTTCGCGGAGAAATAGACAAGCTGCGTCAGGCAGGAATTATCAGTGAGTCTACATCTCCTTACAGTTCGAGTGTAGTGCTGTTGCAGAAGCCCAATAAGGAAGTTCGGCTGTGTATAGATTACCGGCTGCTAAACGCTGTAACGGAATTCCAGCCCGAACCTCTCCAAACTGTTTCTGAGTTGTTCACCAAGCTCAGCAAAGCAAAGATTTTCTCCAAGATTGACCTCAGTAAAGGTTATTATCAAATACCAGTCAAGGAGGAAATTAAACCTTTGTTAGCTTTCAGCACTAGTGAAGGACATTACACATTTAATGTGATGCCGTTCGGTTTGCATAACGCACCAGGAGTGTTCACCAGGATGATGAGGAAGCTTCTAGAACCTTTGCAAAGTCCCCATATCCATAATTTCATGGATGACATATTAATTGCATCGGAAACCTATGAAGAACATATTGCTACGGTTGCTATGCTCCTCAGGAGACTACAGGAAACTGGTCTCACAGCCAGACCTAGCAAATGTCTCATCGGGTTTGAACAGTTAGACTTCCTGGGGCATACTATTTCTCACGGATGCAGTTGGCCTATTAAGAAGAACGTGGAGAAAATAGTGGCAGCAAAAAGACCCCGAACGAAGAAAGACGTACGTTCCTTCATATCGCTATGTGCATACTATCAGAAATACATCCAGAACTTCAACGGACTGACGGCACCTCTGACTGACCTCACAAAGAAAGGTTGTCCTGATAAGGTTATATGGGATCAAAAGTGCGAACACGCGTATAGCACTTTGAAAGGACAGTTGTCTGCATACCCCATTTTGAGGTTGCCTGACCTCAAGAAACCTTTTGTCTTACGGGTCGACGCGTCAGGTCAGGGCATCGGGTCAACACTGCTTCAAGCCGATGACAGTGACCCAAACATGCTATTTCCAGTTGCCTATGGCAGTCGGAAATTAAATAAAGCTGAACGGAACTACAGCGTAGTCGAAAGAGAATGCCTCGCTCTGATTGACGGTATCAGACGCCATCATGAGTTTCTCTATGGTACATCTTTCACGGTGCAAACAGACCACGCTCCGTTAGCATTTCTTGGTGCCAATAAGGAATTCAACGCTAGGATCATGCGTTGGGCCTTATTTTAGCTGTTTATTCATTCAAAGTGGAATATATTCCGGGAAGACAGAATGTCGGGGCTGATTTCCTGAGTAGAAACTGGTCTACAGAGGAAGAAGAGCAAACTGAAGATACCACTCATCCTAAAGTCACCAATCAGGTCACCTCCATTGTCAAAAAGGAAACATGAAAAATGGTTTCATGTCTAAAAGTGGGGACGATTGTGACGTACGTCTAGTTCGACAAGTGAATTTTCCCTGATTTGATGGATGATTAAAGGGACTTTAGCTTTTCATAACATTAGAACCCCTGAACATTTGTTGTAACTTTTGGTTTCGCCAGAGCGAACCGATTCCACCGGGACTCATTTAGTAGGCGGCATGAGATCTAAAGACACTGAGACGATCCCCGAGCAGAGAAGCTAGTTTCTCGCAGGTATTTATCATCTCCGCGCGAACACTAAACCGCTCGCAAGATGGACCAGAGCGGTCAGAAGAAAGACACTGGGGGGATCTCAGGAAGGACGGGCGGCATGCTATCAAAGACAGTAGTGGTCCCTGAAACGATTTCGCATCTCGGTGTTAAACACGGAACCGATCGCAGTGGGAGCGAACGGGGAAAGCCGACGCAAGCAGCGAGCGAAGATACGAGAGGCCAGGGGCGGCTTCTCTCTTTGGTCTGGCGGTCAGATCCCCAAAAGTCTTCTGAGATCAAAAAAGCTGTCAAGTTTCTCATGTCCCACTCATCTTTCATTTCATTCTAGATATATACAGACCTCGTAGAAATACACTTTATCACTCGCTGGCCAGAACTTAACAGAAGCACTAGCTATATTTGAAATCTTGCTAGATTATCCCATGGATTTTATACATATTTGCAGTGAATTCTATTCTGTGCAAAGCGGTAATATATATATTGTGTAAAGTGATCAGTGGTCTAGTTCAGTCATTCTATTTCACTAGATTTTGTGTTAATTTAAATCTATTAAATTAAACCATCTCAATAGTTCCAGTTGTAAATGTAATGATATACCTGCTATATTATTTCCAAAAGATAATAGATGTTAAATGCTTAAATTAACTTTTAAAGTCGCGAAGGAATTTATAATTAATAAATTTAGTTAAGTCATATATTTATAAGAGTGTGTTTTAACCACTAGAACTCGCGCAGTGTTTATTAAAAACATAATTAAATACGGGAGCGTATTTAAAATAGCCTTAACGGGAAATTCATCGCGCTTTAGAAGGTTATTTGTTTTTCGGTATATTACATGTCTTTTTTTCTTTCATACAGAGAGATCGTAACCTGTGCAATCCCAGCATTAAGAAAGCAATAAAGAAATCAATCTAAGCAAAGCAAAGCATAAACAGTGTGTAGAGTTCCCCTGACGCAGAGCTTGTTGAGACTGTGTAAATTTTTAATCTTTAAGGCGATTCTATGTTTGGAATTCCGCTATCTAACTTATAGCAAAGAAGGCACACCCAAAGATAAATTTAACGCACCATCAAGCAAATTAAGTCGTAACGGGAAGAAGAACACTGGCCCGAGCTTTTGTTAGTTTACTGACACAGAGAGAGAATTCATATTTTCCTGAACAGTGATGTGACTACTTTTCTCACTGGACTTAAACCATACCTCACGGATAAAGTGTATGTTACCCGCGAGGTGATTACTAGCGAGGAAGTATTACTAGATAGGTATAATTTCATTATTATTGTTGATAATGAAGATGCGTCTTGTTACTAATGAGGATTAGTGCTATTACATACCACTGCTACACACGAGATACTGTTATTGATACAACCTGTTTGTTGATATATATTTCGCCACACAGGCTATTTATGGTCATGCGTTACTACCGTCACGCCTACTGTTCTCCTACCGTGTTAAATGTTGCAGTGAGTGTGCGTGGGTACATTCACACACTACAGGTACGCACGTACGAGTCGTAGAACTACAGGTGACCTTTTACAATGGTTTATTGTTACAATACGTTAATATGAAATACACATAGTCAAACATAGCTCACAACAAGAAAATGCTCCCCTACTCAGAATCATCCAGATACTCCTCTCCTTAGCGCTACAATAATCAATACTGAATCCTCTCAGCAAACGGTCGGCATCACCGTGCTAATATAATAAATATGCCTCATCACAGATGCTCTCAACATCATATAAATAGTTAATGGATCCCTTCAGCAACGGCCGACATCACCGTGCTTATATAATAATAATGCCTCATCAAACTCCCAAACATTGGCGCTCTAATATAAATATGGATCCTCATAGCAAACGGTCGGCATCACCGTGTTTATATAATCAATATGCCTCATCAAACTCCCAAACATTGGCGCTCTAATATAAATATGGATCCTCATAGCAAACGGTCGGCATCACCGTGCTTATATAATCAATATGCCTCATCAAAGTCCCAAACATTGGCGCTCTAATATACATATGGATCCTCATAGCAAACGGTCGGCATCACCGTGCTAATATAATATGATGAATACTACCAGCAATTTCTCGCAAGACTGCACTCCCTGGCAGTTTGCAGTAATCTCGCCTTCACTCATCTCAGCGCGATTATATGACTATATAAGTCATGGATCCTTACTTCTCAAAATACTCACAAAAACACAATTCTTCAATAATCTCAGGAATTACTGGCCTACACAAATAATGGCCTCTTATCTTTTGCACTGCGCAGGCTTACCATCGAAAACACACACTGTGGGGCCGACCTCTCCAGTCGATGCCCAAAAACAGACTGAAATTAGTTCACACACTAGTCCCGCCAAAAAACAGACACGAGACTCGGCTGTTTAAAAAACACAACTCAGTCTCAATACTTGCATGGGCTAGCCACATGAGCTAACTCATAGCTCAAGACAGTTCAGAGAAAACACATCTCCGCAATTTGAACTGACCAGTGTTCGCCACGCTTACCGACTTGGAAACTTCTCGATCATACGAGGGAATTCCCCTAACACAATTTTAACTTAACATCAGCTTAATCAAGCAACGTAACCCGCAATCGAATCTGTTCGCTTAACATTTTCAAGATCACTTCCCCTTTATCAGCTTTATTCTTATCAGTTGCCACACTGCCCGGGGAAAAAAATGATTTATCATTTTTTTGTTGTTGTTGAAAATTTAAGTCCCAAAAATTTAGAAGTAAATGAAATTATATCATATGGCTACAAAAAAATGTACCTATAACAAATGAAAATAGTACATCTACCAGAAATATCAGCAATAAATGTAATAGTACAACCAAAGCATCAAACATAATCATCCAAGCATAGAAAAATTAATCTTAATACGACACCAAGCTAAGTACATTTAGTACAAGCAACAACCAATAGAAAGTGAAAGAACAAGATCAAGCAACCGAAGAATGATCTGTAGTAAAGGAAAGTCAGAAATCGGAAAATGAGAAACAATCAACAATACCACATAATAACCAATAAGTAAAACGATTTCATGAAAAATAAATACAAATTTACCTAAATACTAGTTACATTATATTAAGTTATATAATTAACTCAAAAATACAACGAATGAAAGTATAAGTATTGAAAGAAGAAGAAGTATACAAGTAGAATGAAAAGAAACGAAGATGTGATACGGAAATATAAACAAGATATGAACACATATCGAAAAGACAACAAAAGATAGAATGAAATGAAGGATAGTCAACAAAGACGAATGGAAAGCAAAGGTATGAACGCATAGAAAGTCAATAACAATACATACTAATAAATGTTTAGATCAGACAATATCTTTCAAAAATTAAATACAAACATGATTACAAGGCACAAAACAAAATGTCAAAGTATATCCATACTAACACCACAAAAAGAATAATTCATAACTAAACAAAGCCTAATAAGTAATTTAACTAAGTTACAAAAGTTATACTTAACTGAAAATAAATTATAAACCTTACACAAACACATAATAGCATTTGCGATAACTAAGTTTTGACCTAACGCACAATCAACGGCTAAATAATAAAAATACATCATAATATCAAATAAGACAAGTTTCCAAAGAAGTAATATCCCTTTCAATCATAGGGCACACAAAAATAAATTACAATGCCAAAAAACAATTTTTTTCCCAAAATTACCATACAAAATATTTCAGAACGATAAATTATCAAAAAATATAATTATTATTTAAGTAATTCTAAGTCATAACTAATAAACTAACAATGAAATTAACTTTTAACAAAATGAGAGAAGCATAAAATATCTTATCTCTAGACAAACACTTAAATCAAAACATGTAAGTTTTTCTTTTTTCAAAAAATACATCACCAAAAAAAAAAACACCTAAGAAAAATACAATGTCGTCTGTATATCAACTTTCCAACATACAAACATAACATAATGTATATAGAGCATGTATTATAACAATCCGTGTATATTCTTCAAACAAACAATAGAATAGATGTGTCTATCAATTTTACAAAAAAGTTTAATTTAATTTATAAGTTAATTCTGATTGACAATAGCGTTGAGCTTCACTGTTATTTAACTGTAAATTTATATCTTACTCAGCCTAGTATGATATATACTATAAATAAATCTAAAATTTAATGGTACAATAAGATATGAAAAAGAAGTCCTATAAAAATACCTGCAAAGGTTTTGTTTATCAAATTAATTTGTTGCAAAAATGTTGAAAAAAAATCTTATTATTTAAATTCTAGGCACTATGCTATGACAAGATCAATGTTTCACCATATGTTAACATAATCAAAACAGAATAGTATACAAATGGCATAAAAAATTGGACTGGTACATTATCGAAACCTCATATATGTTCCACAAAAAATATATATTTATAGCAATCAAATAATGCATAAAGATGAACATCATAATGTTTCAAAAAATTACAAATATTTTAATAGAACATCATATAATATACTATACACAGAATACAATAACATGTACTATTCTAAAAAAAAAAATCAGACGCTAAAATTTCCCGACGTTTTGTCAACATGTCCTGACCCTCCAAAAAAAAGTGACACATTAAATGCTCAATAGACGCTGTCAGGTTCCGCTTGATTGCATACAAGCGCCACGGTGACCCACATTCTCCACCGATAATGTCAACAGGCGCGCTGAGTCATCGCAAAGTCGAATGCTGCGAGACAACACAAATGAAAATTTCTATTATAATCAACCGTCCGATCCAACGAGGAAAAACGGAAAATCACATTAACAATTACCTAACCCTTTTGGTAGTGTAGAGTCTTGGCCCCTTTTTACACCTCAGCAAGCCCTCCTTAAACGTGTAGACATCACAGAAGGCTTAGAGACCACTTGACCGTAACGAAAGTTCATCTCTGCTGTATGCTGAAAAAATTTACCACATTCACAAGAACGAGATGCCCTTTCGACACCACCAGTGTGACAATCAATAGTCTTATTACTTTGCTTGTTAATAACTTTGCTCTTATGTGGAGCACAGCTAACCTGGTTACGATTTCTATAATTGCTGTTGAGAACATTGTTATTTGTTCTATTGACACAGTTGTACTGTTTTACATCCCAGTTAGCATAATTACAATTAGCATTTCCTCTTGGATAAAAATATCTACTAGATAGAACTGGCTTTTTATCAAAACATTTATTACCAGACTGACAAACTTTCATATAATTATTTCCACTATAATTTCCAACACTCTCATTATCACGATGTTGAGATCTGTCAAATTGTTTCTTGTTTTTAGTAGAAGAAACGTTACTATATGAAGAACTCCTTTGGTACATTCTAACCCCAGGGTTATATCTCCTATCAAAAGTGTTTTTATCTTCGCTTGTGGCAATGTGTTTAAGAAATGAGTCACACTGCCTTGACTGGGTATGACTAGAAGGTTTGACAATCTCTTTATTGTTTTTCACAAAATATGTTTCCTTCCTGGAACAAGGAGTGCTATTTTTCTTCCCTGTTATTAAGCGATCAGAGTTCTCACTTAATACCTGGTTTGTTTTTAACACCCTGACTTGATATCTATTCCTGTTTCTTTCATTATCTACAGGACTGTCTAATACTGTAGATTTTCCTTTGCTAGCTTGCCGCCAGGAACCAATATCGTTAGAATCATCGGCATTGCGTTGAAAGTTATATTTCCCACGAAAAGATTTCTGTCCACCATTCTTGACCTTACAATCCGCAAAAGTGTATAGGACTGACCTTTTGCTTTATGTCTTTCACTGTCAACATTGACAAAAGACCACATTTTTTTCTTCAAGAGAATGTCGAGTAGACCATCTATGCTCATTCTGGCTTCTGAAATTTGAATATCTTTAAGTGCAATATCTGCACTTAATTTCTTGCTTAAGCTCTCAGCTCTTAAAACTTTACAGCTTTCCTCTGCTAGTAAATTTTTAATCTTAGTGACCTTCTCTTTCTCAGCCATCAACTGTACTAATCTATCTTTATCATCCTTTTCTTTTTTCCCTCTTAACTGAGTCAACTCCAGCTGTAGTGACTGAATCTTAATATCATCACTGCTCTTATTAAGCTCATGAATCTTTTTCTCTTCATGTTCGCCACCGAGATTTGCAATATCATCTAATAAATCAAGGAGCGTTTCTGTATACGTCCTATTATGTTCATCGGTCTCAAGTTTCAATTTCTCATAACTCTGCTTATTTTGTTGGGCCTCCTGTGTAATATTTTCCACCTCAATTTGCTTCTCTTTCATCTGAACTTCCAATTGCTTTATGTTCAACAATGCTGAATCCAAACTTGCTTGAATACTAGCAAGTTCTGAGTTTGATTTGCCTAAATCATCTGTAAGTTTAGAGACTTTTTCATGTAACTTACTTACTTCAGCAGTACATTCTATGAAACTTTCCCTTTGCTCTAGGGTACTCTGTTTTATGTCCAGTTGCTTCTTCTCTTCTAGCTTCCTTTTCTGATACCTCTCATCACTTTCATGAATTTGCTTTTCACATATCAATATTGTTATTTCAGACTCAGTCAGCTCACGGTCTCCATATCCTAATAGTTCACGGTATTTGTCATACTCCCACATTTTATAAGAGTTTCAACTGACTCAATCAATTACTGTACACCAATTCCTGTTATAGTACCTATATATAGCATACATTACCTATGCATCAACATATAGTACCATCAATCGATATAATTATCGACAACAAAACGACACTTATCAACAGGAAATAGCGATGGATAGTTGTTGCGTACGTTTTTTACCTATGGGGGTAGTCGTTCGGTCCTGCCAATGTACGCACCAGTCGTGATATAGTTATATTATTTGTGCGTTCGATTTACTCACGCACCGACGTGCACGATGTAGAGTATGTGTTACTCTGTACGCACGGGTAACCTAGTTTTAGGAGGGTCCTACGTCATCATCTGAAAGGGGGCAGTCCGGACGATATGTCCGTGGAATATTTCGTTTATCGTGGCAAGTCTGTGGAAGCCATTCGTTTGTTACAATATTGGTTTTCAGGTCGAAGCCAATATTGGAAGTAATATGTAAGTTGTCGCCCCGTCGTATTGTATGATTAGCATATTCAAACCTGTAATTTTAGGCGACTCCTTGAGAGAATCTAGCGGGAATTCATCTTGTTATGATATTCCTAGAATGGACCAAAAGGAGCTATGAGCCTCTATAATCTATCGTAGACGAAGAATTCCTACGAGGTAACCAAGTTATTGGAGTTTATAATTTATATTAAAATGCCGTTATGCCCGTGCCAAAGTCGTGGCATGAGTTTGTGGAGAGGTTAGTTAAAACCTAAAGTACTAACCCAGATGTATCTTCATATCTACGCCATTGTTATTATATTTTGAACTTACGTTGTAAGTATTGAAGTCTTGGATCAAGACAGTCTTTTGTTAGATGAATGCGGGATTCGGTGGTATGAGAATCCGTACTTAGTTGGATGTCCTCAGACAAGGTCAACGGACATTATATTACTGTTCAGACATAACATGAACATTATTGGATTCTTATTAATTGAATGTAAGGAAGATGTTTAAAAGGGATCTGCCGCAGTACCTAACCACCATCATAGATGTATATAATTTTCGTCATGAACATCATTACTATGCCTCCATGTTGATGTTATCCGTCAAGAACATTGTCTCGTATTGTTGAACTTATACCGTCAAATAAAATATGTTAAATTGTACCATCCGCCTTACAGTTTACTTCAGTTCACAGCAGGCCTTGATTGACATGCCTGACGTTATACTCCATTACCTGTTGAACTAATTTGACAGTTCATTTTGCATTCGCGTTTTAGCAGCACGATCAAACAGACATCTGTAGAGACCCTGCAGAAACGGTCTAACAGTAATTGGTGGATACCTGAAAAAGAGCCTAACAGTAATTGGCGGCACAGTGTGTTTTGGACAAGCTTCAAAGGGAACGTACTCAATAAATTTTCAAGAATCGTTATACAGAAAGACCCGTGTCTTCATCATGGAATCAACACGACGGTTAGCAGAAGGTCAAGGTCATCAGTGAACCTCAACATCAAGTTCTCCAGTGACTAACTACGTTGGACATCATCCTTTAGTCCTCATCACGTGCGAGCTTTACTCATATACTCAAGGCGAAGTATTTCAAAGTCTCAAACGTACATATACGGAGACGAGGCACATTTTTTGTTTGATCAGCCGAGATAAGTATAAACGTGGTATCGTTTATTGCTGTATTGTGTTTGGCTGTGATTATTCTCTTCTATGTCCACCTATATACTTTTCATGTTGCATGTTCGATGTTTTATATTCTTCGTCGTGTTCGATCTGACAAACGAGGTTCATCTCGAAGCCGACTCGGGCTCTTTGTCAGATGTTCTATAGGGTTTGATTTATAAGTTTCAATTGAGCGATAATTCCGGTTCAAGGCTAGAAACCTTGCTGTAGTTCCGATCGCTACTTGTTTCTTATGATAGTATCTGTTTAGGTGTTCCGTCAAGTTTTAATTGTTGTTTTCGTAGTTATTTTTATTCGTACTTTAGTTTCATGATGTATCTTGTATGTGATTATTGTCCGTCTCACCTGACTTTCGTTGAGTTTTTTACAAAACATATGTTTTTACACTGTCTTGTCAATTGTCTTGTTTATTATATTATCGCAGCTATCATCGTAATTTTTTACGACATTCTATTTTAGTTTCACATTTTTATTTTTATTGGATTTCTGCGACTGTTTTCACTTGTCTCTGATTATTGTGTCTTGTCAGTATTGTTCCTATTGTCTATCACGTTGTTGCATTCATAACATTTCATTACATAAATTAATTTATTGATTATTAATATATTTGACAATTATATGAGTATGATATACCGTTCTAGGACAGGAACGAGGACCACTTGGTATAGTAACACTTTTAAGTAGAATTATTTCAGAATAATATTGAATAATAATTAGGTGACGTTCTTGGTCAAGAACGTGTTGCACATATTGGAGGGAAATCACTTAGATAATTTTCTTTCTAGTTGATTCACTGAGTGAGTCACTTTAATACATATAAATTTATCATGCTTAAGATAGAGGACTATTTGGATATATCACGAATATTTAGAATGAAAGGTGATAAGTTAAAATCATATGTCTTGGACAATTTGGCTAAAGAAAATTTATGGAAAAGTGGGAAGTGGTTCCTGAATAAGGAAGAAATTGAAACTGAAGCAAGGCGTATTGGAGAATTAGAAGAAATTAAAAGGATATTGGAATTGGAGGAGCAGAAGACGCAACCTGATTTAGTGGATGTACAGAATAAGTTACGAGATTCTGATAATCCAAAACAGATTAATGATTTAGATAATTTTTCGAAAGAACATGTGCCTGTTCAGAACAAGGTACCCGTTGAAAACAAGGTTATCGATATGAAAAAAAGTAGAAAAAAAGCCTAGATTGGGCATAATGTCGACTCTGAGGGATATTCTTCAGGAGGCTGAAAATGATGGTTTTCAAGGCCCAGACCTTGATGATTTTATACTAGACAATTTTTTATGTCGTACAGCGTCAGATTTGACGAAGTTTGCTGACCTTAATTTTCAGTCTGTACCACATATAATTATGGCAAGGGACATAGCAGAATTATTAGGTGGAGTATTTCTTACATTTGTGGAACGTTACGTACACGTCCATCGTGGTTCTATAATGAATAGCATTCGTAACGCTATTCTCTGTGATAACGATTATGAGAAACAAATGAAGTACGAACAAGGAAATGACACGGGAAGGACCAATTTTTTGGATGATATTGCTGAAGAGAGCAAAATAGAGGAATTGTCGGAACTCCTGGAAGATAAGGAGCTAGTGATTAATAATTTAAACGAGAGAGTAAGGACTCTTACATTACAGGCCGAGGTTACCAATACAAACTTCACGTCCTTACAATTGGAGCTAGAAAATTCTAAGAAATTGTTGGTAGATGCATTGAAGCAGAATAATACAGATTTTAATGGCCAAATTCATGAGGAAGATTCTGTTTTTACTAAGAAGAATGATGAACTTATGACTAGTCATCATAGTGCTATCGAAGCACTCAAACTTGAACTTAGGCAGGAGAGAGCTAAGGCTTTAGATACTATCAAAACTCTCAAACAAGAAATTGGTAACCTTAAATTAGAAACTAATTCTCAGATAAAAAAATTGAGGTTGGATTTTAAAGATATAAAAATTAGAAAGAGAAATAATAAGAATGACAATATTTATAAGGGGAAACAATTCAAACAAACTGCTTCACTTAGTGTTTCTTCGGGCCAATCTTCCAGATCAAAAAATTTTGATAACAGTAATCTTAAATATAATGAAGGAAACAGCAATAAACAAAATTTGCAATCAAAATCACAGTGTGCTTAAAATAAACAAGGTTCGTGGAATAAAACATTTAACCAACATCATAACGTTAATCATACTAATTATCGTACTCATCCAAATTTTAACTCAAGCAGAAATGACAATTGTGGCAATTTTAATGCCAATAATCAGAATTGATCGCGTCGAAGAGATAGATCGTCGAGTAATACACGTAGACATTCTAATGTCGCTTTAAGTGATACGCAGGCTAACAATGAACAGGGTAAAGGAGCTGAAACTCATAATGCTTTATCTTGTTCTCTTGATTGTAACCAGGTGAAAGATTGTTCAGAATGCTCGACTCTTTTCCAGCCCAAGGCGATCACGACGCTGCGCTGCGGACACATTTTGCCTAGCCTACCTGCGGTCTGCACGGCCACTTCTGCGTCTGTACACCAGGGACAGGGGTCTTTTAAGTTTAGCAGAGGATTTGTCAATGGCATTCCATGCTCTCTTTTATTTGATTCAGGCTGCAGTACTGTGGGAGTGCGGAACTCTTTGGTCGACCCCGCCTGTGCAACTGGAGAAACCATCCAATGTGTTACTTTTAGTGGGACATTGGAAACATTCCCCACAGCCATTATTAATTTAAAAACACCATTTTTTTCAGGAAAGATCCACGCCTGTCTTCTTCCGAATCCAATTAGTGATGTCATATTGGATCGAATACACGGTATAAAAGAGTGTACCCCTCAGCAAATTGCTGAATGGGAAAAGCAGAATATACAGGATGCCTGTGCATTTACTACTATTCCTAGATTTGTTTCACATGCACATATTGCTAAACTGTTATGTAATGATAAGGTCTTGGAATCTAGCATTGAAAATGATTCCACTGTTCATTACGCCACTGTGGCTAATTCGTTACAACCTTTACGACATGCATCCATTCCTAAGAAGGACATTAAGGTTTCAACGCAACCTGTGAAGACTAGTAAGTCATTCCGGGAGACATATACCTTCCCTCGACTTGATCAGCAGGCAACTGATCGTAAGAAAAAGGTTACGTTTGAGAAAAAGTGAAAGGATGTTCCTAATAAAAATAAGAGTCGTAAATCACATGGGAAAATTAATACCAATAAGGTTACCAGTAAGGTTTTAACTTTGCCCAGCAAGCAGGTGTCTACGACATGCCGTACACCTACACCTTTGTCTGGCATAAGTAATAATAATCAAGTACAAAAGTATGGTACATTTAAGAATAATCCTAAAGGTATAAATAATAAATATTATAAAATACCTAAGAGGACCAATGTTACCCATCAACCTTGTTCACATTCTTGTGACTACGGTACCACTTATATTGGTAGAGGTGCATCTTCTCGCACCATCCTTGTGCAAAATCTGCCACAGCGAACTAGTTGGCAAGCACTAGGAGATTTTCTCAACCACACGGCAGACGTTAAGTTTGTACGTCTATTGCCACATACCAATAACAGGTATGGTGACGCCGTGGTTACTTTTAGAACCAATAAAGATGCTCGCATGGCTATCGAGCTGGACAATGGTGTGTATTTTCACCACCATTCTCTCTGATTACAATTGGTTCCCGATTCTGCGTCACGCAGATAGTAACCTACTATATTGGATTTTGATTTCACATTCTTTGATGACTCAGCATATGCAGTCATCATCTCTTTCTTGTAATGGTTATTTGTTCTTTTTCTAGTTCTCATGAACTTTTCCAATGGAATTTTATGCCATTCTGATTAGTGAATGCGCCAGCTACCTTTGTACGCATGATGCGCCGCGTACTGTCTCATCGTCCCGATGTCATTACTTACATAGATGACATCTGTCTTTTCAGTAACTCTTGGGATGAACATATTCAGGGATTAAAAGCTTTACTTTCTACTTTACGGGATTATAACTTAACTGCGAAACCTTCAAAGGCATTTGTCGGTTTTCATGACATCTCCTTTTTGGGTCACCGTATAGGTCATGGTTTAATGTATACAGAAGACAGTAATGTCTCGAAAATCTTAAACATCTCAGCACCTAAGACAAAAAAACAAGTTAGGTCTCTTTTAGGACTAATACAGTTCTATTCTAAATTCATCCCTCATTTGTCTACTATAACTGCACCTTTTTCTTCTTTACTGAGAAAAGGTACAGCTAATGTAATACAGTGGTCTAACGAACATCAAATCGCGTTAGATTATATAAAAAAAATTTTTTCAAATGAGCCTTTTTTGAGGTTGCCTAACAAAGATCTCACGTTTATTCTTCGCAGTGACACGTCTTCTTACGCCATTGCTGCAGTCTTAATGCAAGAATATACAGGCACCTTATTTCCAGTTATGTACGTTTCGAGAAAATTGACGACGAGCGAAATGAAGTACTCCGTCCTGGATAAGGAGTTACTCGCTTTGGTTTCGTCAGTCACTAAACTAGAACGATATTTACTGGGATCACACTTTGTAGTGGAAACTGACCAAAAAGCTCTCACAGCATTGAACACTAAGGACGTGAAATCTTCAAAGTCTACTAGATACGCTATCGCTCTCCAGCCATATAGCTATGAAATTCGAGCGATTCCTGGAGTGAAAAATGTGTTTGCGGACTGTCTGTCAAGATGTCCAAGCGAACTGGTCAAACCTAAACCACTTCCGGATGTTGAAACGTCCTCACAGATAATCAATCAAATATAATAAGAGGAACTGCGTACAGTATCAATTATTGAACCTCTATACATACTTTGTATGGAACAGATTCATTTGTACCAGCATAATTCCGGGAAATACTTACTTTTGGATTATAACAGCACTTCTTGTGTAGTAACATTTTATTAGTACGGAAACATTGTTATATTGATAGATGGATAATCAATATTCGTATGGAACATGTTACACTACATATTGTGTTATAGAATATCTTTTCATCGCACATGGAACATTAAGAACATATTCTCGTCGATTATTAACTACTTTTAATGGAACATTAACACTCAGTAAAATTGCATTTACTTAAATAAAGTAGTAATTAGTTATGTGTTGATAATTAAGAACTACAGTAAGTAGAAGAAATCAATTTAAGCTACTTAATTAATTGTAGAGTATACATTAACTAACTTGAATAGTTATAAGTGTCTCTGTGTACTTATATTTACTTTTCATGGTGCTTGATCTCTCAACTTTTAGATAACTAGTCCACCATTCTAGTGTTAGAAACAGTACGGGTGTTGTTTCTTAACGTGTTTAATTATGCTTTGTTTCACTTTGCATGTTTTATTTTCATTTTTGTTGATTCTCTTGTCATTGATTATCATCATCGTTGGTATTCATTTTCATTTCGAAATCACATGTTTGTTTTGAAAATTTAGTTGAATGTTTTTATCATCTTTTTGGTTTTCAACTTTCTTTTACTTCGTATTTTACCACATCGTTCAAAAGTAGGTCGATTGTGGATGTGTGCTTTAATGCATACTTTCATTCAGTTATATTGATTCCCATTTTTATATTCTTTTTCATAATATTGTATAACATAATGACTTTGATTTATGTTCATAAATATCGATGTAGTTTTGACTCACCTCTCTTGGGTACTTAGTTTAAAAAAAAAAATTAATAGAATTAATTTTTTTTAAGGGCCGGTGATAAGGGAGCTGTTGCGTACGTTTTTTACCTATGGGGGTAGTCGTTCGGTCCTGCCAATGTACGCACCAGTCGTGATATAGTTATATTATTTGTGCGTTCGATTTACTCACGCACCGACGTGCACGATGTAGAGTATGTGTTACTCTGTACGCACGGGTAACCTAGTTTTAGGAGAGTCCTACGTCATCATCTGAAAGGGGGCAGTCCGGACGATATGTCCGTGGAATATTTCGTTTATCGTGGCAAGTCTGTGGAAGCCATTCGTTTGTTACAATATTGGTCTTCAGGTCGAAGCCAATATTGGAAGTAATATGTAAGTTGTCGCCCCGTCGTATTGTATGATTAGCATATTCAAACCTGTAATTTTAGGCGACTCCTTGAGAGAATCTAGCGGGAATTCATCTTGTTATGATATTCCTAGAATGGACCAAAAGGAGCTATGAGCCTCTATAATCTATCGTAGACGAAGAATTCCTACGAGGTAACCAAGTTATTGGAGTTTATAATTTATATTAAAATGCCGTTATGCCCGTGCCAAAGTCGTGGCATGAGTTTGTGGAGAGGTTAGTTAAAACCCAAAGTACTAACCCAGATGTATCTTCATATCTACGCCATTGTTATTATATTTTGAACTTACGTTGTAAGTATTGAAGTCTTGGATCAAGACAGTCTTTTGTTAGATGAATGCGGGATTCGGTGGTATGAGAATCCGTACTTAGTTGGATGTCCTCAGACAAGGTCAACGGACATTATATTACTGTTCAGACATAACATGAACATTATTGGATTCTTATTAATTGAATGTAAGGAAGATGTTTAAAAGGGATCTGCCGCAATACCTAACCACCATCATAGATGTATATAATTTTCGTCATGAACATCATTACTATGCCTCCATGTTGATGTTATCCCTCAAGAACATTGTCTCGTATTGTTGAACTTATACCGTCAAATAAAATATGTTAAACTGTACCATGCGCCTTACAGTTTACTTCAGTTCACAGCAGGCCTTGATTGACATGCCTGACGTTATACTCCATTACCTGTTGAACTAATTTGACAGTTCATTTTGCATTCGCGTTTTAGCAGCACGATCAAACAGACATCTGTAGAGACCCTGCAGAAACGGTCTAACAGTAATTGGTGGATACCTGAAAAAGAGCCCAACAATAGTATAGGCAGACTTGCTGACATGCAAAAAAGTGGCACAATCTACACAGAACAAAAACCACTTATCTTAAAATATTTTCGTCCTTTCCGCCAACACACAAGACATCACAAAGTTCTGCAGATAAAAACGTTCTACCGCAGAAAGGTACACGAACTAGACTTTCTTCTCTTCAGGTTCTTGCCAAAGTGTAGAATGCGCTCAACACAGCATCAGCACACAGGAAACACAGCACAGCATCCTCTTCAACTCTTGACTTGAGATAATCTGCAAACGGCTCTTCAAAACACTTCACATTTAGTTAAACTTGACTGTCTACTGTTATATTCTGCCGTGTTGGACACAGTTAACAAACTAGGTCGAGGATTATGAAGCAAGGTCAGGAGACTCACACAAGCCACGCCCACACAGGGCTCCATTTTCACGCGAATTCCGTGGGTTTCATTCCGTTAAATCTGTAAAACCACCACTGTTACCAACGATAGCTGTTACTACTAGCGAGGTATAATTTCTTATATATACCTCACTATCTACCCCACTGTTACTCGATAAGTCAATAGCGGGGTATATATTCCACTATTATTGTTAATCATGAAGATCACTGTTACTAATGCGTCTTGTTACTAATGAGGATTAGTGCTACTACATACCACTGCTACACACGAGATACTGTGATTGATACAACCTGTTTGTTGATATATATTTCGCCACACAGGCTATTTATGGTCATGCGTTACTACCGTCACGCCTACTGTTCTCCTACCGTGTTAAATGTTGCAGTGACTGTGCGTGGGTACATTCACACACTATAGGTACGCACGTACGAGTCGTAGAACTACAGGTGACCTTTTACAATGGTTTATTGTCACAATACGTTAATATGAAATACACATAGTCAAACATAGCTCACAACAAGAAAATGCTCCCCTACTCAGAATCATCCAGATACTCCTCTCCTTAGCGCTACAATAATCAATACTGAATCCTCTCAGCAAACGGTCGGCATCACCGTGCTAATATAATAAATATGCCTCATCAAAGATGCTCTCAACATCATATAAATAGTTAATGGATCCCTTCAGCAACGGTCGGCATCACCGTGCTTATATAATAATAATGCCTCATCAAAGATGCTCTCAACATCATCTAAATAGTTAATGCATCCCTTCAGCAACGGCCGACATCACCGAGCTTATATAATAATAATGCCTCATCAAACTCCCAAACATTGGCGCTCTAATATAAATATGGATCCTCATAGCAAACGGTCGGCATCACCGTGCTTATATAATCAATATGCCTCATCAAACTCCCTAACATTGGCGCTCTAATATACATGTGGATCCTCATAGCAAACGGTCGGCATCACCGTGCTAATATAATATGATGAATACTACCAGCAATTTCTCGCAAGACTGCACTCCCTGGCAGTTTGCAGTAATCTCGCCTTCACTCATCTCAGCGCGATTATATGACAATATAAGTCATGGATCCTTACTTCTCAAAATACTCACAAAAACACAATTCTTCAATAATCTCAGGAATTACTTCCCTACACAAAAATGGCCTCTTATCTTTTGCACTGCGCAGGCTTACCATCGAAAACACACACTGTGGGGCCGACCTCTCCAGTCGATGCCCCAAAAACAGACTGCAATTAGTTCACACACTAGTCCCGCCAAAAAAACAGACACGAGACTCGGCTGTTTAAAAAACACAACTCAGTCTCAATACTTGCATGGGCTAGCCACATGAGCTAACTCATAGCTCAAGACAGTTCAGAGAAAACACATCTCCGCAATTTGAACTGACAAGTGTTCGCCACGCTTACCGACTTGGAAACTTCTCGATCATACGAGGGAATTTCCCTAACACAATTTTAACTTAACATCAGCTTAATCAAGCAACGTAACCCGCAATCAAATCTGTTCGCTTAACATTTTCAAGATCACTTCCCCTTTATCAGCTTTAGTCTTATCAGTGTACCAGCACGCGTAAGAATTTTATTATCAGCGGCATAGTCAAATAGACCACACCATCCTCACCCCGGTATCAGAGACCGTGCCCTCCCATAGAAACTGTAATTAAGAAAAGAGACACAACTACAGATTCATTTTCCAGCTATTACGGGATCCTTTTATGTGCTGACCGCCGACCCGCTAATCTGGGGCTGGAACTTGAACAAACACTCATACATTTAGTTTGAGGTGTAACTGCTGTTGTGTTATTCTATGGAGTGCAAGATTTTTTCACAATTGGTAAGTGAGAGCAAGATGAGTGAAGGCCTTTACTGGCGCGTGTATGAATGACAGGAAATTAATTCTTTTGTGTAACCATTTTGCCTCCACCATGCAAAGGCACAACAGGCCAATCACCTGTTTGTCTTAAACTATGATTACGAGAAATACAAGAGAGAAAACCGGACTGATTCTAAAGGCGACGAACTAGAACGGACTACGGACTACGACTTATGGAACTTGGAACACAAGAAGTATAAATGGGAAGGAAGAGGAGCTGGTGGAAGAGATGAGGAAAGCAAAACTAGAAATCCTGGCTATAACGGAAACGAAGAAAAAAGGACAAGGAGTCATGGATCTCGATGGCAACACGTTGCTCTACAGTGGTGTACCCATATCTGAAAGAGCTAAAGGGGGCGTGGGTTGCATTGTGGCCCAAAATCAAAAAGATAGTATCAAGGGATGGAACTTTGTCTCGGAGCGCATTATGGTTGTAAAACTAAAAGAATGAGAAACCATAGTCAACCTGGTCATAGTGTATGGGCCAAATGAGGATGAGAGAGCAGAGGTCAAGGAGGAATTCTTCGAGCTGCTTCAAAGGACAGTGGATGACTGCCTAGATGAAGTTATCATGCTCGGAGATTTTAATGCCAGAGTTGGAAATGACCATGCTAGATGGGGTGGAGTTATCGGAAGATATGGAGAAGATACTCTCAATGACAATGGAAAGCGAATCCTTAGATTCTGCAGTGAGCAGAATCTGATCATTACAAACACAAAGTTCCCCCATAGGCGCATACATGCATACACTAGATGTGAACCAACCAAGAATGAGAAGTCAGTGATCGACTATGCCATTGTTCGGAGAAGCTCATTCAGATATGTCCGAGATGCAAGAGTCTGGAGGGGGCCAGAGATTGGAAGTGATCACTACCTGCTAACAATCAAACGAACAACTGAAAGAGTTGCTCAGCCTAGGAACTGCCCAACATCACGCAAGAAACCAAGTAAACGAGCAAGAGAAATGAGCATTAGGACCTACAAGCTGAGAGAGCCAGAAATTAAGACCAGATATCAGGGGCTTATTGCTACAGCAGTGAGCAACACAGAAGAACGACCTGATGACTTGGAAACCCTCTGGAATAAATTCAAGGATATCATAAAGACAGCTGCTGCAGAAGCATGCGGTGAAGTCCGACTTGGGAACCAGAGAAAGAGGACACCTTGGTGGACAGAGGAAGTCAAAGAGAAAATAAGAGAGAAGAAAATGGCATGGAAACAATACTTAGGAGCTAAAAACACAACAGGACAAATGGAAAAATATAGAGAATATGTGATACTCAGAACAGAAGCAAAGAACAAAGTGCTAGCAGCAAAACAGAAGTCCTGGGAAGAATTTGGAGAAAAGCTAGAAAAAGATGCACAAGAAAACCAGAAATTGTTCTATAAGACCCTAAAGAACATGAGGAAGGAAAAACAATGCCCTCTCAAATTTATAAAGGACAAGCAAGGTGATGCGTGATGCCATATGATGATGGATGGTATCCACATGTCTGGTTTTGTGTGGTGTGCAGATGTGTTCAGTCAAAACAATGTTCATACAAAAATAACAGGGCAATCCACATAGGACGTCAGTAAACTCACGACGTATAAAGTCAATGATTCTTGAAACAGCCGTTGACGTTTTTCTTCATTATTTATTGTGGACGCCACAGTGACAAAATGGTTACGCAAATGTGTAGGCACATCAAACAGTCATTATCACAGCAACATTCAATACAGCAATAGACGGTAGACAGCATTACAATGATGAGTCAGATGCATGTTATATTTCATAGTGCTGTAAATGTAGTCAGGTGGAAAACTCCATCCTTTTCTATAACAGCCAGGAGATAACCAGATGTATGAGATCAGTTCACTCTCCTTAGTTTGACTTCAGCAAGACAGACACGTCTGCCGAAGTATAAATAATGTCCTCAAAAATATCCTCTAGATAATAAAGGTTTTCCAAACCTAGTTCATTTAACAAAGTAGCAAGTAATGGTCCTTGGTACATGCATCAACCGATGCAGTACAATGCAGCGACATGTGAGCTGGGAAAAACATCTCGTGACGACGACTTTCGGAGACAGGCTATGAATCGAAATCGCTCACGACCCAAAATCGATAGAGTTAATGAAAAAGTCAATTTACCTTGCTTTCATGAAATACACAGAAATATCACGCCTCCCGACATGTGGGAAAACACTAGAGGTATTATCTCGACTAAACGAAATATCCATAAGAGGACTACACATCCCTGACAGAACAAAAAAATAGCGGAGATCCCCTCTTCAACGAGGCATCTCTTTCGCCATTCCAAATCGCTCACTCCACTAGTGGTGGGCGGAAACCGATCGACCAACAAGCAAGACAAGTCATGCGCAGTCCAGCGCAAAATGACCACAGCTCAAACTTAACTGCATTCGTACCAACGCGAGAAGACAAATGCTTACCGAGAAAAGTGACTATAAATTTCAAGCAGTTGTTGCCCTTGCGTTATAAAATAGATATTGAAATAAAACGATGTTGCGAGAATTTATCACGCAACATATCACCACCTCCTCCCGATAAAAAAAAAATGTGGAACATATTTTTTTTTTCAATATCAAAGAGCATGCGATAAGCGGCTCAAAACGCACGAATTATGCGCTGATAATTAATTAAATTGCCAAACAATAGGCTAATTATAGAGTGTCTGGTGAGGATATACCTCAACAGAAAAATAAATATGTCTCAAAAAATATTCACATCGGGGAGGTGTCACCAACACACATCACGTTAGCATGTAAACACAATATACGTATGCAAGTTACTATAATCATCATTAAACAGCATACTCTAATATTGTCTTTAAAAATGGATGTACAAATCTGATAGGAAAATTTAAATAGTACATTCTTTGACATGTAATGACATAAGTACATAGTAAAGTTAAACTACATGACGATCCAGGACATATGCTCTGGTATTCCGAGGGTAAGTACACAATCTAGAACTCGTCATGCTTGAAACTAGTAAGGTAAGTCCTCAGCTCAACAATGACATTCTGAGAAAGTACAAGCAATATAATGCTAATTAATAACTAATATGCTTCATAAGGTACAATACATTATTAATAATTGTGGCTGTTTAGTAAACTAACGGCCCTTATATTAACTACTCAGTCCTCCTCTATCATCTTAAAAAACGAACAGAAGAAGATGACAACAAAGCACGATAGTGTGTACATATAAAGTAAGTACAGATGTGCTAATCTATTGTAGAAATATAGGTGTGTTATGACTCTGTAATATATGGAAATATAGGACAGAAGTATTAGTTGGAGTCATGTGGGCATCTAGACAAAATGTCAGCCATCACATTATCCGCACCACGGATAGCTCGTACCGTGAAGTGAAAAGGTTGAAGAGCTATAGCATATCGAGTGGATCTCGAACTCTTCAAATTCTTAGTCTGAATAGCTGTAAGAGCTTTCTGATCAGTCTCTAGAATGAAATGTGCGCCCAGGAGGAATCTTTGTAGCTTTAGAATTGACCAAACCATCGCTAACAACTCACGGTCTAAAACCGAGTAGTTCCTCTCTGCCGCATTTAGTTTTCTAGAAATGTACATAACAGGATGCAGAGTATTTGCATATTCTTGCATCAGTGCTGCTCCAATCCCAGTGGATGAAGCATCACTCCGAAGAACAAAAGTCCTATCAAGAGTAGGTAATCTTAAGATGGGAGGAGAAGAAAATATATTCTTGATTTGGTCTAGTGAAGATTGGCATTCTTCAGACCAACGGACCAGATTAGGCGAACCTTTCTTCAACAATGTTGATAGAGGTGCCATGATCGAAGATAAATTTGGAATAAATCTCCCATAAAATTGAATTAAACCTAAGAGACTCCTAACTTGTTTCTTCGTTTTAGGAACAGAGATGTTCAGTATTTTGGAAGTATTGTGGTCTTCTGTCTTCAAGAGACCATGACCAACACGATGACCCAGGAAAGAGATTTCACCAAAACCAACAAAAGCTTTAGAAGGTTTTGCTGTCAAATTATTCTCACGTAGAGTGGACAGTAAGTCATATAACCCTAAATAGTGATCTTCCCAGGTATCACTGAAGAGACAGATGTCATCTAAGTATGCGATGACATCCGAACGATGTGACAGAATTCGACGCATCATGCGAACGAAAGTGGCAGGGGCGTTCATGAGACCAAAAGGCATAACATTCCATTGAAATAGACCCCTAGGTGTAGAAAAAGCAGTAAGAGGTTTGGCATGCTCTGCTAAAGGCACTTGCCAATAACCTTTAGACAAGTCAAGTTTAGTGAAGAATCTAGAATTAGAAAGTCTAATCAGTAGATCTTCTAACAAAGGCATCGGTTCAGCGTCGAACTTTGTGACCTGATTCAATTTGCGATAATCAACGCAAATTCGTATGTTCTTATCCTTCTTCCGGACAATAACCATGGAAGAAGAATATGGTGAAGTCGATGGTTCAATTATATTTAATTGAATCATTTCATCCAATTCCTTTTCCACTTGCGACTGAAAGTGTATAGGAATAGGATACGGCCTAACCCTAATTGGATTATTGTCGGTAAGAATTATGTCATGTTCTATGACATCTGTGTGTCCAGGAATGTCAGTGAGAACATCCTGAAATGTTTGTAACATCGACGAGACTTGTCGATGTTCGTCACCAGAAAGATTAGGAGAAACAGAAACGTTTTTCCAAGATTCCGTGGAATGTAATGGAACCACTGGAAGGGGAAGGTTGACATCAGAGAAGGTAGCTTCCTCATCCTGAATGACAGACAGGGATGAATAATGACCGTGAGGTGCAGGAGCATCATCCGTTGCCTGGAAAATAGGCAGCAAATAGTCCGGACGTTCGTGAAATTCCGAAAGCATGTTTATGTGGAAAGTTTTATGCTTTCCATCAATATCGACCACATAGTCAACATCGGAAATCCGAGAGACTATTGCATACGGACCTTTCCATGCAATAAGAAGTCTATTTTCCCTACTGGGGAGTAGGACGAATGCTTTGTCACCTGGACAAAGTTGTCGTAGACATCTATTCTTGTTAGCAAACTGCCTTGCCTTCTCTTTAGCAATTTCTGATGAAGCAGTTGCTAGCTTACATGCCTCAATGATCTTTTGTCTAAGAGCAATGACATACTCATATGAGGATTGAGTTTCATCGCTAATATCATCGGCAGTGATGAGATCGTGTAATAAAGACATAGGGCCGCGTGGACGCGCGCCAAAGACAAGTTCGAAGGGAGAAAATCCTGTGTGTTCATTAGGGACTTCTCTATAGGCAAAGAGAGCCGCGGGTAAAACCCTGTCCCAATCTTGAGGATGATCTTCAGTTATCTTACCAAGCAAAGTCTTGAGCGTTCTATTCAGACGCTCAACTAACCCATTAGACATAGGATGGTAGATACTACTGAGAGATCGTTCAATATGTAAGGTAGACATTACCTGTGACATAGTGTCAGATATGAGTTGAGTGCCATGGTCTGACAATATTTCTCTGGGGAACCCCAAGCGAGAAAATATCAACCAAAGAGCATCTGCGATATCTGTAGTAGATATGCTCTTAAGAGGAATAGCCTCTGGCCAACGTGTGCACATATCGACACATGTAAGGATAAACTGATGTCCTCTGGCCGACTTGACCTTAAAAGGGCCAATAATATCTATGGCCATTTTCTGAAACGGCCGAATAGGAATGTCAGCAGCCTGGATAGGCGCAGCATGTCGTGGTCCTCTAGATTTGACCTCCTGACATACCTTGCATGATCGGCAGTAAATACGAATGTCCTTATTGACAAAAGGCCAAAAGAAAGCCGCAAGGACTCTCGACTTCGTACGGGAAAAACCCATATGTCCAGCACATTGCGAGTCATGAGCATGTTGTAATATTTGCACTCTCATGCTCTTGGGAACAAGAATTTGCGAATGTGCCGACGTAGTCGAATCTTGTACCATACGTACAAGTACGCCGTTTCTCATTGCAATCCAAGATTTTCTATTTGTATCCTGATTCGGATCACCTTTCTTCGCAAGAACGAAGAATTTTTTTAAAGAAGGATCTTCTTCTTGCAATTTTATGAAAGAGTCACGAGTGATTACTAAGTGACTATCTTGGCTATCAACTTCATTATCACTATTCAGTGAAGTTTCGGGTGTTTGTAGAGCTTGTGCTCTTGTAACTACTGCATTTGTAGCTTGCATGTTATTATCTTCCCAAGCAGCAATCTGCTGTGGGGTACACTCCCTAACTCCGTGAATACGACCAATAATAAGGTCCGCAATAGGATTAGGTAAGAGACAAGCATGCACATCTCCAGTAAAGAAAGGAGTGGCAATGCGAATTACAGCAGTAGGATATTTTTCTAGAGTGCCGCCAAATGTGACACATTTAATAACCCTTCCTGTAGCACAAGATGGATCTACAAGCGATTGTCTAACACCAATAGTGGTGCATCCGGAATCGAAAAGTAGTGAGACCGGAGTATCATTAACAAGACCCTTATGTAGAATTAAAGAACCCCTCCCGTCATGCGCAACAGCAGCAGGAAGAGCGGGAAGTGGGTGACCACAACTCAAAGTAGTTATGGTACCCGGTTCGAATAAAGTACTGCATTGGGGGCATTTGTTTGCTCTCTCAAAGTCAAAAGCAGAACCAGTGACAGCGTCAAAGTTTTTACTATCAACAACATGATTACAGGCTCCCTCAGTTTCCTGTTGTACAGCATTAGCCTGCTGATATCTCTTTTTTTTGTGTTGAGATCTACCCCGACTATTATTACCTCTGAAGTTATCAGAGTTATTATTATCTCTGCAGTTATTATTGTCTCTATTGTAATTGTTATCCTGGTTCGAATTCCAGTTTCCACGATTACTATCATGTTCACATTGATGCGAACATCTATTTGTTTGGTTCTGAGGTCTTCGGCAGGAATAACCTCTATTACCATATCCTCTTTTGAAATGCTTATAATTATTAGGGTGATAGTAACGAGTACTATCAGGTTGTCTCCAATTCTTCGAAGAAGAATCACCATGAAATTGATTTCCATGATTTTGACAGAAATTACCGCTACTCTTTCTATCAAAATTTTGTTGGGATCTACGAGCAAAGTTTTGGCCATACGGAGCTGCCGAAGCAACTGGTAAACCTTCTTTCACCTTAGAGTTACCCATGGTTATGTGTGGGTGCGCAGTTACGTATTGGCAACAGAAATCTTCCATTTCTTTTATTGTTTTAGGTTTACGTTCATGAAGGAAAGCAAGGAAAGACTCATTGACAGACGACATGACTTTGTCTCTAAGTATTAAGTCCATAAGTCCTTCATAAGTTTTTTCCGTCTTAGATAGTTCAACCCATCGTGAGAAAGTAATGCGTATTCTTGCAATAAACTCGGAGAATTCAACTCCATTTTCAGGTAACATGTTTTTAAATTGTAGACGATAGCCGTCTTCGTTAAGCTGATATTTCTTTAACAAAGCGGCCCTGACAACCTCATAATTGTTCTTGTCAGGTTCATCCACCATATTTAATATACTTAGAGCTTTACCTGTCAGTATCCCTGATAACTGATAAACATATTTTGCTTTGTCTATGTTATGAGCTGTACATGCTTGTTCAAATCTGTCCAGATAGAACATTATGTCATCACTGGAAGGACTAAATGTTGGTAACTTAATCTTAAAAGTATCATTATTAGCCTTACCAGAAGATGAACCCTTGTTTGAATCATTACCATTACTCATGCTCGTCAATTTCAATTTTTCCAACTCTAAAGCTAAGACCTTTTCTTCATGTTCCATTTTTGCTTTCTCTTTCCTCTCATCAGACTCTCTCTGTAATCTTCTTTCCTCAGCCTGAGCCTCTTTTTGAAGTCTTTCATTTTCAGCTTCTTTTTCAAGTCTTTTATTTTCAGCCTCTTTTTCAAGTCTTTTATTCTCAGCCTCTTTTTCAAGTCTTTTATTCTCAGCTTCTAGCTGTAGCTGGAGTTTTCTTTCCTCAGCTTCTGATTCCCTTTTTTGTTTTTCCATTTCCATTTGGAATCTTTTTTCATCCACCTGCATCTGCAGTTTCTTTTGTTCAGCTTCCATTGCTTTATCATATCGAGCAGTTGCAAATTCTTCTAACTTATCACCAGTCTTCCCAAGCAATTTACCCTGCTCAATAAAGTGCTCAAATGTAGACATGTTGTCTAACATATGAGTCCAAAACCTGAAATAATTAACTAATTTATTTCAAACCTAAGTGTAACAAGTCTTAATTAAGCACTTGTATATTCACATCACATTATATTATCCCAGTCTCTGTGGGAAACAAGTCTCCAATCAAAGAACTTGTATATGAAATATCAGCACTCAATTCTTGATCATAAGTGCACTTCTCATTCAATAGTGCACGACACTATTCATCATTCATTTATCATCAGTGTAGTAGTAACAGTGCATTAGCATAGCCCATTAACTAATTACTATAACTGTAAACAATGACTATGTAAACACATGCAGAATGTAAACATTGAAAATGTAAACAATACAAACAATGTAAACAATAACAAAGATCAGCAACAATACAAAAACTTTCGCAGAAATCAACTAAAAATAAAGCAGAAATTAATGAAATATCACAAAAAATGTGACGATATCTGCGATAGAATTAAACAAAATACATGACACCACAGTGTATAAACAAAAATGTTGTATGAAACTAAATTATAGACAAGAGTAGGCTAACAAATACAAACAAATCAAAACAAAACTAAAGAATGCGAAATAATAACGAAAACAATATTAAAACATGTCATCACAGCTAACATAAATAGCAACAGAAGTCGCTTAGCAAATTCCAGTATCGGAAATTTGCAAACCCTACAGAAAACGCTCACAATAGACGACCTCTATGACGTGGCATAATCTAACGGAGACACCACCCAACCGAGAACCCGCTGAAATATAAACATATAAATATACAAATAACATATAAACATATAACATATAGAATGAGATGATACACAGAAGACTCAGCAGAAGTATAAGGGCACAGTTTACATACAAACAGGCCACTTAACTTATAGGCTTCCAATCGTAGAACAGCAGAAAAACGGATGTCAATCAACGTCCTAAAGAGCGAAGCTCCAACGATGATGGCACATCTGAACTGCTTCCACTGCTAACACGATGGTACAAGAGCTTCTGAAATACTGTGTGTTGAGTTGTTTCGGCACTTGACCTTCTAATCCAAAAGTAAGTTGATGGAAATCGGTACTTGGCCTTCTTCAGAAAACAACCCGTTTCAACCGGCACTTGACCTTCTCAAAAACGACAGCACTGGAACCTTGACAGCAGCAACTTGCTTGACTTGCGTAAAAGATAACAGCAGTCCGAGTTATCCGGCAACATGTAACAACGCCGGGTACTGTCAAATTCTTGTTTCCGTCAAAAAGTTGAAATTTTGACTTTTACCGGGCAACGCCGAGTACTTTGAAAATTTTGAAGATGTTGACTGTATTGAAGAATGTTAATTTCTTGAAGGATGCTGATGAATTCTTGTTGAAAATGAAGTGGGTAAGGGACCCCGTGTTTGCTGGTACCAGAATCAAACCAGCTTATGGCCACCAAATGATGCGTGATGCCATATGATGATGGATGGTATCCGCATGTCTGGTTTTGTGTAGTGTGTAGATGTGTTCAGTCAAAACAATGTTCATACAACAATAACAGGGCAATCCACATAGGACGTCAGTAAACTCACGACGTATAAAGTCAATGAGTCTTGAAACAGCCGTTGACGTTTTTCTTCATTATTTATTGTGGACGCCACAGTGACAAAATGGTTACGCAAATGTGTAGGCACATCAAACAGTCATTATCACAGCAACATTCAATACAGCAATAGACGGTAGACAGCATTACAATGATGAGTCAGATGCATGTTATATTTCATAGTGCTGTAAATGTAGTCAGGTGGAAAACTCCATCCTTTTCTATAACAGCCAGGAGATAACCAGATGTATGAGATCAGTTCACTCTCCTTAGTTTGACTTCAGCAAGACAGACACGTCTGCCGAAGTATAAATAATGTCCTCAAAAATATCCTCTAGATAATAAAGGTTTTCCAAACCTAGTTCATTTAACAAAGTAGCAAGTAATGGTCCTTGGTACATGCATCAACCGATGCAGTACAATGCAGCGACATGTGAGCTGGGAAAAACATCTCGTGACGACGACTTTCGAAGACAGGCTATGAATCGAAATCGCTCACGACCCAAAATCGATAGAGTTAATGAAAAAGTCAATTTACCTTGCTTTCATGAAATACACAGAAATATCACGCCTCCCGGCATGTGCAAATACACTAGAGGTATTATCTCGAATAAACGAAATATCCATAAGAGGACTACACATCCCTGACAGAACAAAAAAATAGCGGAGATCCCCTCTTCAACGAGGCATCTCTTTCGCCATTCCAAATCGCTCACTCCACTAGTCGTGGGCGGAAACCGATCGACCAACAAGCAAGACAAGTCATGCGCAGTCCAGCGCAAAATGACCACAGCTCAAACTTAACTGCATTCGATACCAACGCGAGAAGACAAATGCTTACCGAGAAAAGTGACTATAAATTTCAAGCAGTTGTTGCCCTTGCGTTATAAAACAGATATTGAAATAAAACGATGTTGCGAGAATTTATCACGCAACACAAGGCAAATTGCTTACTGCCCCGAAGGAAGTAATGGAAAGATGGAAAGAATATTTCTCAGAACTCCTGGATGGTGAGCATGATGAAGCAACAGAAATGATAACCACTAGCACAGAAGAGAAAACCAATGATGGTGAAGATGACATGAAGATGGAAGAACTGAGGGCAGCACTAGAGAAAATCAAGATGGGCAAAGCAGCAGGGCATGATGGTATAACACCAGAAATGGTTAAGTACATGGGAGCATCAGGCGACCTATTACTCTTAAAGGTCCTACAGGCAGCATGGTGCAACAAGACCATACCAAAGGATTGGGAGATTGCCATCATAACACCAATTTTCAAAAGGGTGACAATCGACAATGTGGAAACCATAGAGGCATATCCCTTCTCAGTGTCCCTGGTAAAATCTACTCTAGAATCCTAGAGCAGAGACTCCGACGCCTAGCTGAGCCACAATTGGATGAGGTCCAGTGCGGATTCCGAGCAAACCGAAGTACTCAAGACCTAATCTTCACACTCAGACAGCTGAGTGAAAAGGCCCTTGAGTATAAGAGTGAGATCCATCTTTGTTTCATAGATCTGGAAAAGGCGTTTGACAGAGTCCCCTGGAGCAAACTTTGGGACTGTTTGGCAAGGAAGAATATTGCAGCACCTCTGATTCATGCTATACAGAGCTTCTACAAGTCTTGCAGAAATTATGTGAGGACAGCAAACCATAAGTCAGAAGAGTTCAGGACCACCACTGGTGTAAGACATGGTGATATCCTGTCACCTTATCTTTTCATACTCCTCATGGACGATGTCATCAAGGCATGTAAGGAGAGAACAAGAAAGTATTCAGTGGGGTACTGGAAGATGAGACAGGTCTATATTTCGGAGCTGGCATTTGCTGATGATGTTGCCCTGATTGCTAAATCAGAGGCACATCTCCAATCCAACCTGCAAGTCTGGAAGGAAGAGCTGGATAAGAGAGGGATGGTCATAAGCAGCTCTAAAACAAAATCCATGGTGATATCACGAGAAGAAAGAAAACATCAGATTAAGTTGGGAGAACAGGTCCTGGAGCAGGTCGACCACTTTAAATATCTCGGAGCTATGATAGACCGAAAGGGAGGCATCAAAGAAGAGTTGGCCACTCGAAAAGCAGCGGCTGGGAGACTTTTTCAGGCCATAAATCGTGGATTCCTCAGCAAGAAAGAGGTTGGTAAGAAAACGAAGATGGCTGTATACCGCTCCACCTATGTCCCAGTTTTGACATATGGATGCGAGTCGTGGGCAATGACTACAACCCACAAAAGCCAGATCCAAACCTCAGAAATGAGGTATCTGAGGAAAGTGGTTGAAGTAACAAGAAGAGACATGGTCCGCAACCAGACGATCCCTCAAGGCCTGAAATCCCATCCGCTGCAGACCAAAATAGAACAGTCCCAACTAAGATGGTTTGGCTATGTCTGCAGAATGGGAGAAGATCGGCTACCACGACAAGCATGGGAAACAAAGAGCCAGGGATCCAGACCTCCAGGACGACCCAGAGTTCGCTGGGAGGACAACATTAGACAATCTTTGAAGGACCGAGGACTAGAATGGAACCAGGCCAGGAAGAAGACAGCTGATAGAATGGTCTGGCGCTCTCTCTTCCAAACCTCTACACCTCACGGTAGAAGGGGAACGACTAAGTAAGCAAGTAAATGTAACCATTTTGTTAACTTGCTTACCTGGTAATATATATCTTTTCTGTATACCCTACATTGTTCCTTTAAGTGGGATAGTTGATAATTTGTTAACTCTGTTTAAAACCCCCTTCTTTTCATTTGCTTAGTAAAGAGAAGAACAATTGGGAAGAACAGGATTTCTTTCTACCACCTATACCTAATTTTGTAACACCTCTTTTCAGAGTAATTAACTTTACTGTTAGGTTAACTTACCTACGTTCCTGATAACTATCTATCTTTGGACTGGGTTTATCTTTGTCTAATAAGCGGGACGGGCTTAGTCGATACCAATCTTCTTCACCCCCCTCCCTACCTTGTTATTTGCATTTTTCTGTAAATTTTGATAATTCTTGTTGTAAACAATTAATTATTTTAGTGATTGTCTTTTTTAACTTTAATAAACAACATAAACTTAATGGTTACGGTGTTGGACTACCCAAAGCCCATAAAAATTCCCCTATTTGTTTAAGATAGTTGTATCCACGTCGTCTGTGTGTTTGAAGCACCAAATCGGTGTGAGCGCAGATGTGTGTCTGGAAAACTGGCAAATAATTGTTTGACCAGGAGAGTGGAAGAGAAGATTGAAAGAAACGATTTGTCGTAAATAAGTCTGTCTTTACTCTCCTCCAGCACTCTGTGGAGCATCATATTTAATCTCTACATTTCTATCACTGAGCTTTTTTTCACCATCATTCTACACTCTAAACCGGACTACTATTTCTAAGACTCTTTCTCTCAAAATAAATTTACGACACCAAGATTGTTATCCTCCTACATTCCAGTGAGATAGACATTGTATTTGGGCACGTCATGTTTGCAAACTAGCACCACATCATGCGACAACATAGTTTCGCGTATTTTCCCAGACAAAAGGTCTGGGTTAACAAAAGGAATGTTGCTAAATTTAGACTCTTACTCCGTCTGGAGCTGGTGGTAAGCGAAAAGTCAATGTAGAAAGCGCGCTAAGCGTCGTTGAAAACAATGAAGAAAATAACCATGAGAGAGGGGTGAGTGAGAGGGTGTGACAAGATGTGATAAAACCTTAAACGCTGAAAGCGAAAACAACGAATATTGGAAGAAATAGCCCGTAACTGGATTGGCAAAGTAATAATGCCGGAGAGCAGTGAAAATTACAACAAGATAACGGCGTATTTCGTGACACTATGACTAACATATACTGTTTTTGCTGAGTATGATATTGTCATCTTAAACCCTTTTATTTGTGACCCCGCAAGCGTGTGAACACATGTAACTGCACAACTATTTAGATATCCTTCGTACTCAAAACACATTAGAACCGCCACTGCATACGCATAAAACAAGCACATACAGACTCAGCCGACTAGCTCATTCTGTGCGGATACTGAGTCGTCTTTCTGTATTTAATGCTTATGTCATGAAGCGGCGCAGGCAGAGTTGATTACTGGTTTTGCATCTAATACACGTGCTCATTCCTTGTGCTTAATGGAATTTCAGATGTCGACAGCTCAATCTATCTGCTGCTGGCTAACCGCATTTCTGGACTCTTCCAGTTGAAGGCTACATGCACATGGTAATGGTTGATCGATATTAATTCTTATCTGCTGTCCAAAAACAATATATTGCTTGTTTCTCAGTAAAGTCCTACAGTGATGTTATTTTGTGTCTTTGTCAGTGATGCTGTTTCATATTTGTTTCTGTCAGTAATGCTGTTTTAGATATGTTTCTATCAGTGATGTTGTTTCAGATATGTCTCTGTGAGTGATACTGTTTCAGATATGACTTTGTCAGTGATGCAGTTTCAGATATCACTCTCTCAGTGATGCAGTTTAAGATATCACTCTGTCAGTGATGCAGTTTCAGAAATTACTGTGTCAGTTATACTATTTCGGATATGTTTCTGCCAGTGATGCTGCTTCGGATATGACTTTGTCAGTGATGCTGTTTCAGATATCACTCCGACAGTCGAGTTGCAGCTCTAAACTGTGTAAAATCTTTACCAGTTTCAGGAATCATATGTTTGAACTTCATACGATAACCTTCAGCGTCTAACTGATGAAGTTTTAATAATAATGTTGTAACAGCATCATAATTGTGTTTATTCAGCCCGTCCAATTGGCACAGAGCCGTTAAAGATTCTCCAGTCATGAATGAAATTCTTCAATCTTGTACACCAATGAGATCTATCAAGATTATTATCTTCACAAACATATTCAAAACGTTGTAAAAAGAACGAAATATCGTCTATATTTGGCTTAAACACAGGCTGACGAAATCTAGCAGAACCGCTATTACGGTTGTTAGAGGAACCGCTAAGTTCAGTGTTATCATTTTGTCTACTCTGATGTTGCCCTCTTTGTTCTTCAATACGTTAAGTCGCCATTTTCTCTTCATGTGCAATTTTTTTTTCTTCTAATTCTTTTTCATGTGCAAGCTTTGCTGCTTCAGCAGCTTGTTGCAACATTTTTTCCTCTAATTGTCTTTCCAACTTTTTTTTCTTCTATTTGCTATTCTGCAATACTTTTGTTATCTTCCGCAAGTAGCTCTGCTTTTCTGAGCTCTCGCTCTTCAGCCCGTGCGTCTCTTTTTCTCTTATTCTCTAGGGCTTCTTGATTCTCTTTAATGTATGGGTGTGAAAAAAAATCGAAAAAAAGATGATTCGTCTTACGAGGACAAAAGACAAAGAAAATAGCCAACGTTACGGCCTTAAGGCCTTCGTCAGGGAAAGGAAAGAAAGTGAAGGCTAGATAGGACACATAAGAACCTAAATAAATTGTTGGATGTTGTTTTTGTTCTTTTGTCAATGTCAATGGGTGTTTTCTGCATGACTACTGAATCGTGCTGATTTCGCGAATATATTTAATCTTGATGCAGTAAGATTAAAACTCAACGTAGGCACATCAACAAGTGCCAATACTGTGGTAGTCAAACTCGTTACTTGAAAATTGATACATTGTTTATTGACATCACATCATACAGGACGAGACATTCAACGTTGACGGTTAATAGGTAATTCAACATGATGATAGTGGACGTATGTCCTCAATAAAAATCCAAATAAATAGTCTCAGAAGAATCCTCAAGCAAATTCTGACCAGGTCTCTGAGTTAATACATCAATAGTCATAAAAGTCATGAAGTAGTTAAGTACAAGGTTATATTGATAACGGATGACCTTTCCTCAAGGACAGGAGATTCTCATCATACTTGGTAGTATCTAAGATCCCGATCTTGATTATGTTCTTTTGTAAAGAAGTCCTCATTAACTAATCATAGTCGAACGTAGGTGCAGGTTCCTACTAAATAAATTCTAGGCATGTAAAGTTACTTAGGCATTGATAATTGAATTACCTCTTGGATTAGCCGTGACTTACCCAACGGCTTCCCAATATTATATATACAACGAAGATCCACGGTAGTTACCGACGATCCCTTTGATAGGCATTTACAGGCATATAAATATATCTTCAGCTGTGAATCCATTTCGGTACAGGCTAGTTACCTGTCATCGACTAGATACTCACGACTTTGGAGAACAATCATTATTATTATAATAATTACATACTTGGTTCTTCCAACGAATCGACACTTACGTGGACGACTACCGGCTACGACTGCTAATCCGCAGGGCCGGGTCTAAACATAAATACTTTACTCAAAACACGGGTTTCGAACTCCCAAAGCTTCATCAGTAGAACTTGGGATTCTCGCTTCTCAAGCCCACACATGACGTCAACTGACTGTCTAGATTCACGTGCGGACGGGATAACCCCTACTCGCCTTAGTGCACAATCGTGCGCTACAAAATCAAACTCCCCAACAATACTTACTATCATGTAAGTCGGTGCGTAAAGTTTATTACAGAGGTAGGACCACATATTAATAAATATGAGACTACCCTCATCTGTAAAAGACTGTAACGGCCTACGAAAAGAGCTCTACAGTAGCCTTACCAATCCTCCCAAAAAAATTAATTATATTAATTTTTTTCTTTACTACTCGAGGATAGAGGTGAGTCACGTTTACATATTCATATTTTACCAATATATCATGATAAAAATCATAAAATATGAAATTCCAGTTAACTCAAATCAACAAAAGGTATGCATAAAAGCATACATCCATAATTGCACGCCTTTGGTACAATGTGGTAAATGAAATAAATTATCATATTAGAAATATTGAATTAAAACAACTGTAAACGCAAATAAAAAGAAATGATGAGAAACCAATGAATAAACAGAAAAGTTATGGATATGTCTTAAAAATGACAATTGAAAAAATGAAAGAATACAATTTAAACACATGTATAGATCAACACCCTTAACTGTGTATCTAAAGTTCCTTTGAGATACTACTTAAACTAATGTTAAATTAATGTGCTTAAATACAAATATTGATCAATTCACTTAAATATTGTATAGTTAACTACATTAATTATTATTTTAACTAACTAAGTATCTAAGTTTAATAATCTAATTAATTCATTTATTTCACTCTAATAATGTCATTAATTCCTTAAATAACGGAAGTTCCATTTTCCTGTTAGTGACCAGTTAATAATCTAGCAAGTTCAGTTCCACGAAGAAATCAAAGTGCTTTAAATGTTATTTCGGTGAGAAAATATAATCCTTTTCCAACGTTATTCTCTCTTCAATGTCATATATAAGTGAATGTTATTTTTACAAATATAGTAGTATAATACAATGTTCTATGTTCTTTTAATACATAATCATTGTAGATTTCACTTGACTGAATGTTAATGACTCTTATAATCGAGGTAGCACACGTAAAAAGTTACACTCGACGAACTGTCAGTGTCGAAGTTCAGTTGTCTTTAGTGCGTAGCTGCTAACTCGATTCATTCGGACATCTCGACAAAATGTCAGCGAGAACATTCTGCGTACCAGGAATGGATCTTATTGTAAAACTATATGGCTGGAGTGCGATCGCATACCTAGTAGATTTGGCTGATTTCACATCCTTTGTGTTGAGGGCAGTAAGCGCTTTTTGATCTGATTCCACAATAAAGTGTGATCCAAGCAGATATCTCTGGAGTTTTGTTATTGACCAGACAAGTCCAAGAAGTTCCTTATCTAGAACTGAGTAATTTTGTTCAGTCGGAGTTAACTTCCGTGACACATAGAGAACTGGATGCAAGGTGCCATTATATTCTTGTAGTAAGACGCTTCCCACGCCGTAATTAGAAGCATCGCTGCGTAAGACAAATGGTAAATTCGCATTAGGCAACCTTAACACAGGAGGATCCGAAAAAAATTTCTTTATGATATCCAACGCGATTTGATGTTCGTTAGACCACCGAATCACGTTAGCTGCACCCTTCCTAAGTAATGAAGAGAAAGGAGCAGTAATGGACGAAAGATGTGGTATGAATTTCCCATAATATTGTATTAGACCTAACAGAGATCGCACTTGTTTCTTTGTTTTAGGTGTAGAGATATTAAGGATTTTGGAGACATTACTGTCCTCTGTATATAACATACCGCGACCAATACGGTGCCCCAAAAAAGAAATATCGTGGAAACCCACAAATGCCTTTGATGGCTTAGCAGTTAAGTTATGATATTGTAACGTGGACAGTAATGAGTTTAATCCTTTCAAATGTTCTTCCCATGAGTCACTGAAAAGACAAATGTCATCTATGTACGCAATGACGTTGGGATGATGAGATAGAATTCGACGCATCATGCGTACGAACGTGGCAGGAGCGTTAACTAACCCAAATGGCATAAAATTCCATTGGAATAGGCCCCGAGGCGTCGAGAAAGCAGTGAGTGGTTTTGCCCTTTCTGTCAATGGTACTTGCCAATAGCCCTTTGACAGATCAAACTTGGAGAAGAAAGTAGAATGAGATAATTTTACTAATAACTCTTCTAAAAGTGGCAAAGGTTCTGCGTCAAATTGTGTGACTTTATTTAATTTTCTGTAGTCTACACATAGACGAATGTTGTTATCTTTCTTCCTAATTATCACCATAGATGAAGCATATGGTGACGACGATGGTTCAATTATGTTTAATCTAAGCATCTCATCCTATTCCTTTTCGACCTTATCACGAAAGTGTAAAGGTATGGGATATGGACGAATACGGATAGGTGTTTCATCAGTTAGAAGAATATCATGCTGAATAGCTGATGTATGACCTGGAATGTCAGTGAGAACCTTATCATACGTTTGAAGTAGTGATGAAACTTGCTGTCGTTGATCAGCCGAAAGAGAAGAAGAAATTGTGACATCATTCCAGTTTTCCGTGGAATGAAGTGGTACAACTGGTATGGGCAATTGTACATCTTGAAAAGAAGACTCTTCTTCTTGTATAACTGACAAATTAGTATAGTTGTGAATGTGAGGAGTAGGATCGTCAGTCGCTTGAAATACTGATTGTAGATAATCAGGACGTGAATAATACTCCTTCAACATGTTAATGTGGAAGGTTTTGTGTTTGCCGTTAATATCGACGATGTAGTCAACATCGGATATTCTTGAGACGATCCTAAAAGGACCTCTCCATGTGATCAGTAGACGATTGTTATGAGAAGGCAGTAAAACAAAAGCCTCGTCACCAGGAATAAGCTGGCGAAGACGTCTATACCTGTTTGCAAATAGACGAGCTTTTTCTTTTGCCTCTTCGGATGATGCAGTAGCTAACTTACAAGCATCTATTATTCTCTTTCTCAAAGAGATCACATACTCATATGAGGATTGAGTTTCCTCAGGTATATTATCTTCAACCAATAAATCGTGGATTAAAGACATAGGTCCGCGTGGTTGTATGCCAAAAACTAACTGGAAGGGAGAAAACCCAGTGGCTTGATTTTTCACCTCACTGTACGCAAACAGAGCAGCGGACAGGACTCGGTCCCAATTATGAGGGTGATCTTGAGTCATCTTACCCAACAACTGCTTAAGTGTCCTATTCTGTCTCTCAATTAACCCATTTGACATGGCATGGTATATTGAACTGAGAGATCTATCTATACCCAATGTCTTCATGACCTGTGACATGGATTCGGAAATAAACTGGACACCATGATCCGATAGGATCTTACGCGGAAAACCAATTCGCGAAAAGATTAACATCAAAGCTTCTGCAACGCTGGCAGATGAGGTGTTCTTAAGAGGTATGGCCTCAGGCCAACGCGTACACATATCGATACAGGTAAGAATATGTGTATGACCTCTTGCGGATGGCAATATAGGACCAATGATGTCAATCGCCATTTTATCAAATGGTCTAATAGGTATGTCCGCAGCTTGGATAGGAGCATCATGATATGGACCTCTTACTTTAACTTCCTGGCATGTCACGCAGGAACGACAATAAAGATTAACATCTCTATGCACGCCAGGCCAATAGAATGCGGATAGCACTCTAGATTTGGTTCGCGAAAACCCCATGTGACCTGCACATTGAGAGTCATGAGCATGTCGTAATATCCTAGCTCTTATAGAAGACGGGACCAGAATTTGTGAACGTAACGATGAATCTGTTTCCCCTATCAATCTAACTAAAATACCCTTTTTAAGAGTAAATCGGTGTTTAGAATTTGCAATTACATTGTTATTATTTCTCTTAGTCACCAATTGAAAAAAATCTCTGTAAGGAATTATCATTCTTTTGTAAATTAGCAAACAGCTCCCTTGAAATAGGAGAATCATCATCATTACCAGTATGAACCGTAGGTTCAGAAGTTGATTCACGCGACAACTCAGTAGCTTGCACTCTGGTAACCACTGCATTTGCAGCATGAATATGTCGCTTTTCCCTTTCATCAATCTGCTGTGGGGTACACTCTTTTATACCGTGTATACAACCAATTATTACATCGCTAACTGGATTCTGCAGAAGACAAGCATGGATCTTCCCTGAAAAGAAAGGTGTATGTAAGTAAATGATGGCTGTAGGGAAGGTTTCCACCGTGCCCCCGAATGTGACACACTTGACCACGTTGCCAGTGGCAAAGGAGGGGTCGATCAGAGAGTTCCGCACTTCCACCGTACTGCAGCCTGAGTCAAACAAAATAGAGCAAGGAATAGAGTTGATGTATCCTCTGTTAAATTTTAAACACCCCTTTCCATGGTGAACTGATGCAGAAGTAGCTGTACAAACTGCTGGTAGACTTGGTAAAATGTGCCCGCATCGCAGCGTCGTGATCGCCGTGGGCTGGAATAGTGTTGAGCATTTTTGACATGTCTTTACCTGCTCGAGATCAATACAAGACATGGCATTATGTTGATTAACATTATTGTCCTTATCTTTGTTAGTTTGTGCTTCGAGTGAAGCAACATTGGAATGTTGTCGTGGCCTGCTCGACGATCTATCTCTACGTCGCGATCGATTTTGACTATTGTCATTAAAATTGCTATAATTACCATTTCTGCTATAATTAAAATTTGGCTGAGTACGCCCATGAAAGTTATCACCGTTGTGATGTTGGCTAAATGATTTATTCATAAATCTATGTCTATTTTCAGGATGATGTGATTTAGATCTCCAATGTTGTATATTATTATTCCCTTGATTATATTTAGAATTATCGTGACGAAAGTCTCGAGATCCATGAGATTGGCCCCAGGACATATTAAAAGGAGCAGACTGTTGGTATTGTTTCCCCTTTTGAAAATGACCAGAGTTGAAATTATTATTACTTTCCCTATAAAAATTTCCATCGTTACTCATTGAACGATGTCTTGGGAAATTGTTATGTTGCATAGCGAAAGCAACAGGTAAATCATCCTTAATCTGCGCATTGCTGACATCCATGTTAGGATGAGCGGTGCAGAAATTTTTACAATGTTCTGACATTTCCTTTATATTAGAAGGCTTACGTTCATGTAAAAACGCAAGAAATGCAGGACTTACTGCCGATAAAACTTTATCGCGTAGTAATAAGTCGAAAATACCATCATACGATTTCTCTACCTTGGATAGTTCGATCCATCTTTCCAAGGTAAGACGTATTTGAGAAAGAAAATCCTCAAAATTCTTACTAGACTGTGGGAGCATAGACTTGAACTTCATTCTATATTGATCTTCTGTCATTTGAAATTTGTTTAGAAGGGCGGCCCTGAGAGCATCATAATCATTTTTATCTACAGCGCTAGTGGTGTGATAAACGGCCATTGCCTCTCCTGTAAGTATTCTGGATAAGTGTGTGCAATATAATGATTTATCCAAGTTGTACGACCGACATGTAGCCTCAAATCTGTCCAAAAAGAATATCACATCGTCGGATGGTGGGTTAAACTTTGGCAATTTTAGATGAATCTCTCTAAAATTCTCGTGTCTAGATAAAGACTGGCCTTCCTGAGTCTTTTGTGTATTACATTCACTTGATAATCTTATTCTATCAAATTCCAATTCGGCAAGTTTCAAATCATGCTGCCGTTTCTTATCATTCTCTTCTGTCTCAAGCTGAAGTCTTTTTGCATTTTGTTCAGCTATTAATCTTCTTTCTTCCATTTCCTTTTGTTTAACTTCCATCTCCTTTTGTTTTACTTCCATCTCCTTTTGTTTAACTTCCATCTCAATTTTAAGTAGCCTTTCTTTTTCCGCAGCATCTCTTTGCTTATTTTCCATCTCAATTTTAAGTAGCCTTTCTTTTTCTGCCGCATCTCTTTTAAATTTTTCTTCAGCCTCCCATCTTTCTGTTCTGCCTCACGCTGAAATCGTTTCTCTTCTAATTCCGCGGCTAATCTCATTTTTTTCTCCTCTTCCTCAGCTATAATTTTTCTCTTCTTTTCATCTTCCTCAGCATCAGATTTCAAATTTTCTAATCTTAATTTCTCAGCTTCTAATCTTTGAGATTCCAACCTCTGAGATTCTTTATATTCCGTCATAGCAAATGTTCTAATCTCTTCAGGAGGTATATTAACCGCCTTAGCCTGCTTAATAAAATAATCTAAGGTAGACATTATTCAATATTATTCTGTAATAATTCTACTTAAAAGTGTTACTATACCAAGTGGTCTTCGTTCCTGTCCTAGAACGGTAAATTATTGTCATATAATAATCAAATATATTAATAATTAATAAAGTAATTTACGCAATGAAATGTTATGAAAGCAAGAACGTGATAGACAGTAGCAACAATACTGACAAGACGAAATAATTAAAGACAAGTGAACACAATCGTAGAAATCAACAAAATTAAAATGTGAAACTAAAATAGGATGTCGTAAAGAATTACGATGATAACTACGATAAGATAATAAACAAGACAATTGACAACACAGTGTATAGACATCAATGGTGTAAAAAACTGAACGAAAGTCAGGTGAGAATGACGTAATATACAAACAAAATACATCATAAAAACTAAGGTACGGATAAAAATAACTACGAAAACTACAATTAAAACTTGACACTACAGCTAAACAGACAGGTGTCACAGACTACCAGACACAGTGGACCTAGAATCCTTCTATGCTCACGCATAGGAACATTCCACTGAGGGAAGTCTGCAAAATAATTCCTATAGAACGCTTAAGACGGAACTGTGGTGAAACTGGTATATACCCGTCATAAGTCTCCTGCTCAACCTCACACTTAAACACATAGAACATGGAACATGAAACATGAATAAAAAAGTAGTGGACATATTACTAAGCCAAGGCACAGCTAAACGTAAAACGGTGTAATAACAACACGACGTTTTTACTTATCTCAACCGATAACAAAAAAGATATCCCTCGCATCCGGGACTGCATGTTTGAGTCATCTACTTGAAGTACTGTAATGCCGGAGTCCAATGTTGAAACTTGAAAGTTAAAGTCCCTGGGTTGTCCTTGACATAGGATGACCGTTAAAATTGCTGCACGGTCCAGGATGTTGTCGCCTTGAAAGACAGCATACTTCTATTCAACCGAGTTTGAATGTAGACTTGAGTTCGATTCCGCTACTGAAAACTGGATATTTTCAGAGCACACTGCGCCGTCATATTGTTGGTTGTTGTTTTTGTTCTTTTGTCAATGTCAATGGGTGTTTTCTGCATGACTACTTAATCGTGCGGATTTCGCGAATTTATTTAATCTTGATGCAGTAAGATTAAAACTCAACGTAGGCACATCAACAAGTGCCAATACTGTGGTAGTCAAACTCGTTACTTGAAAATTGATACATTGTTTATTGACATCACATCATACAGGACGAGACATTCAACGTTGACGGTTAATAGGTAATTCAACATGATGATAGTGGACGTATGTCCTCAATAAAAATCCAAATAAATAGTCTCAGAAGAATCCTCAAGCAAATTCTGACCAGGTCTCTGAGTTAATACATCAATAGTCATAAAAGTCATGAAGTAGTTAAGTACAAGGTTATATTGATAACGGTTGACCTTTCCTCAAGGACAGGAGATTCTCATTATACTTGGTAGTATCTAAGATCCCGATCTTGATTATGTTCTTTTGTAAAGAAGTCCTCATTAACTAATCATAGTCGAACGTAGGTGCAGGTTCCTACTAAATAAATTCTAGTCATGTAAAGTTACTTAGGCATTGATACTTGAATTACCTCTTGGATTAGCCATGACTGACCCAACGGCTTCCCAATATTATATATACAACGAAGATCCACGGTAGTTACCGACGATCCCTTTGATAGGCATTTACAGGCATATAAAAATATATCTTCAGCTGTGAATCCATTTCGGTACAGGCTAGTTACCTGTCATCGACTAGATACTCACGACTTTGGAGAACAATCATTATTATTATAATAATTACATACTTGGTTCTTCCAACGAATCGACACTTACGTGGACGACTACCGGCTACGACTGCTAATCCGCAGGGCCGGGTCTAAACATAAATACTTTACTCAAAACACGGGTTTCGAACTCCCAAAGCTTCATCAGTAGAACTTGGGATTCTCGCTTCTCAAGCCCACACATGACGTCAACTGACTGTCTAGATACACGTGCGGACGGGATAACCCCTACTCGCCTTAGTGCACAATCGTGCGCTACAAAATCAAACTCACCAACAATACTTACTATCATGTAAGTCGGTGCGTAAAATTTATTACAGAGGTAGGACCACATATTAATAAATATGAGACTACCCTCATCTGTAAAAGACTGTAACGGCCTACGAAAAGAGCTCTACATAAATATAAAAATTAAAATTAAAACTAGGTACTTCCCTGCAGACGTCGAAGTCCTAACGCTTTTCTACCCGCGAACGGACGTGCGTGCCCCGGGCCGTAACGTTGGCTATTTTCTTTGTCTTTTGTCCTCGTAAGACGAATATCCTTTTTAGATTTTTTTTCACACCCATCCATTATACTCCACCTCTTACCGCAGTTCCCCTCAACTTTCTTGATTCTCTTTAGAACTGAACGCTTTGGCAGAGTCCATAAATTCCTTCGCCTTGTAACCATACTCCTTGCCCATAAACATAAATTCCTGATACTCCATTATTTACGCCTTCAGTATCTTACTATCAATATCCTATATTATGTAATAAATGTATCTCACGTAGTCCATCTATATCAAGCCACTGGCTTTGGGCTTCGCAATACTATAAATACAAATAGATTCTTAATAGTACTAATCAATAACAAAATAGTATAGCATGACAGACCAACAGTAGTAACGAAATGAGGGAAAGGAGAAAAACAAAATAATAATACACGTTAAAAAAAACTGGAATTGGACAAGTACAGATGTCTAAGACAATATAGCACTAGCAGGGAGTGAACGGAAAAAAAATAAAAATGGAAAACTAAAGAAAATCCAACAAATCACACAGACTTACTGCTAAATAAACAGGACAGGACCTGTAACAATACATATAAATGTAAACAAGTTATAGAAGGTTGGACTAGAATTACGAACATAATAGTTGTCAAATAAATAAGAACGAACGATCAAAGCACAGAAGGAATAGACGAGTAGAGGAACGAAACAGCACACCTAAATAAATTAGGTCACAGCAAACAGGCAGTGAACCAAACATTCGGCGAGTAAACTCAACCGGAAATTTCGCTGCTTGAGAACTGTAAACAAAGCCTACAGAAACATCTGATGTGCGGTCATTTTACAATGACATGTGTCGCTAACAACAGATCTGCACAAAGACACAGAAACCAAGAAAACGAATAACACAATTATCAAAAAGGCTTCCACCACGGCAGAGGTACAAGAGTGTAATAAACAGGCACTTATCTTATCGCAATCGGACCAGATGCAAATCCGAAAGAAACAAAAGGCGTCAACACTGGAACAACGCTGTCTGTCAATAACAGTGAAGCACGGATGAAAACGTAAACTAGTCCACGGTCGCAGTAAGATGGAACACTGAGGGCATCATGAACTCTGTAGATCCTAAGACGTTGTGTCGACATGGCACAAAGTAACTTGACATCGCAGGGGCGTAGACTTGAAACTTGAAATAATCTTACAAACGTTGTGATGTAGACTGGAAAAACGGAATAAACTTGGCAACCGTAGAATTTGAAATTGTAATGTTGAACGTTGCGGCGAACAATAGTAGTTTCGTGTAAGAAACTGGAACATTGGACATGCGCAATGGCAGCGTTTGTTATCCGATTGGACCCGCTGGTAACAACTGGGTTCACGAGGTGGTGTGTTTAAAATAACACAGTCAACAGGGATGGTGATCGAATATACCCATTAATGGCAGCAGTAGGTTTGCGAAATATGTAGGTATAATTGCTGTCGTGAATTTGAAACCCATGTCCTAATGAAAATGTCGATCCTAAGCCATACTGGCTCACCATTAATATATTGTTACGTCTTGAACAAAATGTAGAGGATCATGCAGGATACGCGAATGATTGCAGGTTTTCATACAGGACATTATGGTCAGCATATACAATAAAAAGCCGGCAGGTGAACAGGTCCACGGGAAAACATGGTTGACATTTATTGTACGTTCATCACAGGACGACATCCAATCAAGATGTATACATGGCATAGTATATGACAGGAAAACATAAATGCGATAACCAATTACGTCAGTCAATAACGAGCCTCAATCAATAGGCCTTCTTCATTTCCACAGTTAATAATAGATTAAACACACACACACACATATATATATATATATATATATATATATATATATATATATATATATATATATATATATATATATATATATATATATATATATATGTGTGTGTGTGTGTGTGTGTTTGTGTGTGTGTCAGCGCCATTTGCCATTTTGTCTGTCGTTCCCTACTTTTTTACTACAACATTGCGCGATTTGGCAGCCATTTTAGTGTTACTCAGGATCTAAAAATAGAACGTTAGTCATGCACGCGGACAGAGCAACAGCCAATCAGAGAAGAGAAGCGCTCAGACTGACCGCACCTGAGTTTGGCCGGTTGAAATCTTCTGTCATTTCGACGCTAGACACAGAGAGAATAAGTCGCCAAACCAGAGTTGAAATCTGAAGATGCCTAGGACTTGTGAGTAGATATAGGCGTAATAATATTCTCCAACATTCTAAAGTCTTTATAGAGTTAGAAAGGATATAGGATCACTCTCTTTGTGCCGTAGTATTTTAAATAATAATATACTTAATTCAATGTTATTTATATTTCGCGTGCAGTTGGTTTCAAATCTAAATTTATTCAAACATAGCGTGGCTGGAGCAGATGGTCCATGTTCAGGAAATATAACACGTGGCCGGTACTAGAACCGACATATTCGGTTATTACATTTGTATAAATGAATTTAATGGTTAAGTATTTCCATATTGTTTGGGGTTAAGGAAACCATCAATGATCTAATTGACACGTGGGTGAAGGCATGTTAATGTAATTTTCTTCAGTAATGGAAGAGATAGTTTATGTTAAAGTGTATTTCACGATAATCGATAATTCTACTGTATATATTTAATGGGTTACTTTGAGATTAGTTTAATTACATCTGTTGTGTACACAGTTTTGTAGTGATAAAGTTCCCTTTGAGAAGATGAATCTAGCTTTAGGTATTTAGATTTCTGGTGAGCGCAATACCACTCCTTTGTGCGTAAGGCACGTTGAGACAGGTGTTTCTCTGTTTGCACCTTGCGGAGCATGGAAATACCAATGCAACTGGTGTCCATCACAAGCCCACAATAAGCATTTTTATGCTATTGCAGTGGTTGTTTCTGTAACAATGTGTTTTATATGATGAGTTCCCAATCTCATCAGTCGGCATATACGACATGCTTCAGAGTGCAGGGATGAATATTGAGATGGATCAGTTGCGAGGTGGTGGTTTATGCTCATTATTGAGAGTATTCGTTGTACATATAGTTGAATATTATTCTATGTCCATTTTATTATTATTTAATTATTGTTATGTGTAGAATGGTTTGTGAGAGTACGTGGGCACACTTGGAGATATATATTTCTCTTCTCGCTCCTTATGAAGCATGGGACCACCAATGTGGCTGGCATCCACATGAAGCCCTCACAAAGCATTCAGATGCTCTTGCAGTAGTGGTTTCGGTAGCAATCTGTGTTGCATGGTGAGGTTGCCAGTCTCATCGGATGACATGCATGAGTGTGTGTGTGTTTTATGTGTGTGTGTGTGTTTGTGTGTGATAGTTGAGTGTGTCAGGTGGCGTGGAAGGACTGTTTGGCAGGTGAGAGTATCGTTTCTCATTATTTAACTATTATGATTTTAACTATTCGGTGCTTTGTTTGCTTTCAGGATTAGCAAATGAGCACTGGCTGGGTGTTCTGTTTGCTTTGTTTTATGTGTTTAATGTTTGCTTCTTGCGCTTGGTCACTGACTGGGTTGTATGAATAAATACAGCCCCTGCCTTAGAATCAGAGTTTTATTGTTGATCGGGTCGGTTGCGAGTGTGCAAGAAAGTGATCACATATCACAACAGCATCATCATCATCATCATCATATATATATATATATATATATATATATATATATATATATATATATATATATATATATATATATATATATATATATTACTTTCTGAACGCTCCTCGTATATACATATATCCTTAAATCTTTCCTTCAATCCTTGCCGTGTACTAGTAGGTAGGGCAATTTTCCCGGTACCCAAGTAATGTGGCGGACAAAAACTGATGATGGCGACTTGAACTCAGTTGCCTCAATATCTGTGAGATACTCCTTACGAAAATATCAGGAGGGGGTTGTGCAAGACTTCTCAATAAGTTTCCTTCCCCATCTGGAACGTTCTTAACAAGGGGGCGGCCTTCGAAAAATCCATTTAATGCCCAGTTAGAAAAACCAAACTCTTCACAAAAATCCTGGAGCTTAGAAAAATCACGTCGACCTCAAACCAGTGATCGAATACGAAAGGCCCAAATAATTAACACTTCGAACCCACGACATGTGACGAACTACGTCACTAGTGACTGTCGCTCACTACGGGTGAACGTTTCGTGCAAAAAGTAGTTTGTCTACAGGCGAACACAATTCCTAAAATAAAATGGACATGTGCTAGCGTGTAGTAACGTGCTACAATATATTACCCCAAATCTATCCTTAACAACGAATGAATATTGTTTATTACCTCAGATATTTTTAAACCATTAAAAATCACCAGTTCGTTGTTCATGAGGATGATACGTAGATCTGTTCATTTGCATGTGTCATTGAACAAGTAACGGACGAGTTTAAGACACCACTTTAAATTTTGTTCGCTAATGCATTAAAAATCAGAAAATAAATGTTTTATACATTCTATTTCGTAGAATAAAAGTTGATGACCTGTTATCATTAATCAGCTATTAGTCATATCGATCATCAAAACACTAATTTGTGAACCATGTGAAGAAATTGTACGCCTTTTATGACATGAATGGTAGACTTCTCCAACTTCTTCTCTTTGTCTGGCTCCCATAAACTCAGTGAGCCATGACTTGCTTAAGCTACATAAAAGTTGAAAACACATGTCAACTCTGTGCAACAGTAACTTGAAGGCACATGAAATATATAAAAAAATACAATTATAAATACCTAAAAGAAAGGCTGATTAGACTTATTAATCTGGTACGACTGGGCCACTGAGAAATTGATAGACAGAACCAGACAAATGAAAGTGAAAGACGGGGGAAATGAAAGACGTTGACATAAAATAAATCAGACATTGAGGAAACTAGCACAGAGCAACACACGACAGTTATAGGTTTGATATCTACTTGGTAAAAGAATATGAGTAATTTCTGCAGCGATGCCAGTGCGAAGCCTACATGAGTAACTCAGAATGTACAAACGGATTTTATTGAAGTATTCAGAATACAGTGTTGTAATAGGATACTTTAGGAAGAAAAAAAAAATAAAAGTGGGGCAGGAAATGTGGGGCCAACAGCAGGACACATCTTCCAGTGCAAAGAATTACATCAGAGAACAAATTACTGAGTAACCAAAGAAGGAACAACGGCAGGAAATAACAGGTCAGCCGATTAAAAACAACTCATAGAAGAGTGTTAAATTACGAGTATAAGTCAGGTGATTCTTGCTCCGTTACTCGGAGAAGTTGACCCTCGGTTGAACCTTCTGGCGGTTCCTAGGAATTGTAACATCTTCTGCCAGGAGATTCCACTGTTGCAACCTCCGCCTTGTTTAAATTCAGATCTCTTACAAGATCATTCAGTTCACCTTGGGTTAGTGGATGTAGTTTGCTCAAAAGCAGACACGAGTGGGCGTAGAAAGTGCTTACAATAGGATTGGAAGTAAATTTCTCGTCCAATGTTGTGAGTTTCAAAAGCTGATTGTTTTTTTTAAAATTACTACAGAATGACTCCAAAGAAACAGATCAAAACACTGTATTAACCGAGAAGGCGTGGCGGTTCTGGTAACCGTTGATCGGATGATGTGAAAGGAAACAGCATTGTCTGTAACAGTGCTCATCTTAAGTCGGTGAAACAAACGAAATCTTAGAACCCGAAGGCGGAAAAGCCGAGGATAGAAAAGTAAGAGCGAATTAAGAAATTCAAGATGGGTAATTATGGGTGAGCTGCTTGTAGTTCCCAGGGATCTATGATGAGGCCAAGAAAGAATACTGCCCTCCTCCCCCCACCCCCCGGGCATGTGTACAAGGCGACTAATATGAGGTTGTGCAGGTGAGGCTGGCTACCTCATTAAGATAAACAGATTGCTACAGAAACCACCACAGCAAGAATGAATGAATGCTTGGCGCAGGGTCCTGCAAGGATGTCAGCTGCAGTGACAGCTCCATACTCCATAAGGAGCGAAAGAGGAAAATGATGAATGATGAGTGAGGCGCACAAGATGACGTTGGCAGTGACGCCTAATGTGCTAAGACCAGAGCTAACCGACTGATATGGAAATGTACCCTGCTGAAGAATAGTTTTCTGAGCAATAACCTTTTATAAACTAATTCACACATTACTGATTCAAAAGGCTAGACGAGCTTTTATTGCATTGGAAAATGAAAAACAAAACGTATTCCTATTGTGGTGAATTGCCCGTGCTTTTCATTTGTCTGTGTTTTACTTGTTTTCTTCTCATGTGCACGTCCCTTCTTTCACAATTTGCAGGCAACGACTTAGGTTTTGTCCAAAGAAACAGATGTTGTTGGCGGTTCTGGTTGATTACTGACTTGGTAAAAGGAGATAGCATTAAAAAGTAAGAGCACAAGATGGGTAATTATGGGTGAGCCAACTGTGTAGTGAAAGTACAGTGTGTACAAGGCGATAATATGAGGTGAGGCTGGCTACCTCATTATTGCTAAAAACCACCACAGCAAGAATTGCTTGGCGCAGGGTCCTGCAAGGATGTCAGCTGCAGTGACATATATATAAAGTCAAAATGAATAATGAGCAGTAGAAAATAAAATTAGTAAAAATGTTGTGAACGCGTCTTCTTCCCTGCGCCAGAAAAAATGAAAAACGCATTGTGGTGAATTGATTTAAGCAGGACAGAACATATGTGACGTGAAATCTTATCGCCGCGTTGGTAGTATTAGCCTTTAAAACGCGCACCCAACTGTCAAGGTGATTAACGATAAAAATTTGAAAAAAAGTCTACTAGCGTAGAAATAAAATTAGTGGTTCCAGGAAAAACGATAGAAAGAATATATACACACACGCATAATTACTTCCGCCCGTATCGGGAAAAAAAATTTGAAGATCTACTAGCGTAGTGGTTCCAGGAAAGATAGAAATATATATACACACACGCATAATTACTTCCTATCGGGAAAAAGGAAGATCTGAGGCGATTTTTATAACATTCAAGTAGTTGAAACTTAGAAAACAACGAACACCAAAATGGAAAATATATTGAATTCTTTATTACTAGGTTTATGATCATAAAAGCTAGCTAGTCTACGAGCTGGTGTTGTCCTGATTGGTAATATGCTTTCGAACAAAAAATCCGACAGATAGAAATAAAGTTATGGTCTAAATACTGTATTTGTTCGTACAGACAGACCAACACATGATCGGTTTTACGTTCACTAACGGTGACATTTTGACGCGTCCTTGAAAAAGGCAGGAAAAGGTTACATGTAGTCTGTTGTAGAAAGGGGCAGAAAAGAGGGAGAAAAATTATGGGATGGCTTAACACCAAATATATTTAGCAGTAGAAATCTAAGAATGAGAGAGAAAAAAAAAACTTGGTAGTGTCCAAAAATCAAGTCTGTTTTTGCTTTTAATTTCAAATTTCAAAATTGTCGTTCGTTCATTGGCCAAAGCCTTTCATATTATTGAGAAAATTCAAAGGCTTGACGCCATTTGTAGAAGATAGTCCCGAGAGCAGGACGTTGTGTATTTCTGAAGAAAAGTGATAAGCCTTATTAAAGCAAATATATATGAAAGTATAGGCATCACAGTTCAGCCAGCAGTATATCTGGAATCTGCTATTCAACGTACCTGTGTTTTTTTCATTGAATTTCTGGTAAGACCGACATTATTCATATATCTTTTGTTTAAAAATGTGAGTGAGAGATGCTGCCATCACGACTGTAAGTAATCAGGTCCCAAGCTGATTTGTGCAGGGCCTAAAGGTATAATTAAGATAAAACACATTGCCAGTTTTGTAAATGCACATGTTTTGTGAAATAAAATGTTTTCTTAGGTGACCAGAGGGACACAGCTCACCTATCACATTGTATGGTAGAAAAGAAAGATTAATAATATTATTGCAGATGCAGTGCCGCCTTTGTAGGAGAGACATGTGAACAACACTGGTACACTGTGGAATGGATGTGCTGGATTGGTCCATTGGATATGACCCAGCTCTTTATTTCTTATGTATGCTCTTTTGTATATAAAACACAGTCTAAATAAGATATCAACCAGGAGACATTGTTTTATTATTACAGGGTTTTATCTGGCACTAGTCCGGTGCCAGATTTGTATGGGAAAGCCGTTGAGAAGTTTGGGAGTCCAGTAGTGATAGGGGTCGCCAGTTTTCCCCCTATTACTTTTGGAGCAGTGGTCATTCGGCAGAAAGAATTCAGACAGTTCCAGTTGGCCAGATAAGTGAAATATCTGGTAACCTAACAGTACATCAGCTTTAAGAGCAGCCTATCCCTGTATTCAAGAAATAAAATATTTCCCTAGTGAAATTAACAGTGACATTATATTGTAAAGAGACTGGGAGTGATTAAAGAATCCCAAACAGCCATCCAGTGTTAGAAACCAGTAATAGACAGATTTTAGTAACACCATTAGTAAAATTTAACAGTATTTGTTTGGACACTTGTCCCTGTGGGTCTAAAATTTACATTTTGTATATATCTTGAATTCTTTTCATTTTTAAAGTCCTGACCAGACGAATACTAGGTTCAGGACAAAATAAATCATACAGAAAATTATTAATTGTACAAATTTATTCCAGGTATTACGAGGTATTTCCTTTAATCTTAGACCTTAATGCTTGTTTGTGTAGAGGTGTATTATTGTTAAAGTACCATCACACTACACTTGCATATCCCTAGACATTAGACGTAGCTATCATTCTTACTAGTCAAGAATAAGTCTGCTTGAGGCCATAAGGTGGTAGCAGAAAGGTAACCTGATAATTCAACCCTAAATTTGTTAGAATCAGGGTCCTTCACAGCTGGCCTCAGTCAGTACATTAAGGAAAAATATCAACATCATTTCATAACATCAAAACCCACCACGATAAACTGGAACCATACATATAAGACTACCCTACCTGTGTTAAGAACAAACACGGGCAGGGGTCTGTCTCTCACACCAAGCTTTGCCACCATACCTCTTGTATTGATAATCCGGAGATAAACTGTAAATGTGCCGGCAAGAGTGTTTAAAACACAAGGCAGATTACCTTAGGTGTGACATGAAGATTATGTAATATTTCCGGCGATGGACTCAGTGTTTGTCAACATTCATGATTACAATTTCAATTGAAGTTATATCACGCGTTATAAACATGACTCATAAAAACCACTAGTAGGGTTCATACCTTATAAGAGAGGATTTTTAAATAAACGCCACGGCATGTTGTTATGTGGAATTTTCATGACAGGGGTCGGGGAGAAGACCTATACAAATGTCAGACATTCGACTATGCTTAGTCTAGATGCAATGTACTAAAAAAAACTACTTCTGACTGGAGGAAGCAGGGAGCGGGGGCGAAAAAAGTCCTTTATAACGTAGCACAATTTTAGACCCTGGTACTGCTTTCCACTGAGTTAAAACGACATTTTCAGACAAGCCAGGACCGAAGAAAAACAGGATTCCAATATAGAAGACCGGACCAAGTACTGAGGATATTCTGAGATTAACCAGATAGAAAACTCAAACTTATAAATGTGATAAAAGAGCGCCAAGGCCTTATCAAAAGCATCTTCAAATGTTAGCAACCCTGAGCCCATATCAGTAAGGAATCAGCAACTGGTACAAACAGACACCTTCACATACCTAGGATGCATAGTAACACCAGACGGCAGGGCAAGCAAAGACATCAACAACAGAATGAACAAAGCAAGAACAGCCTTTTTTAGCCTAAACAACATCTGGAAGTCCTCTCAATACAGCACAAGCACAAAATTAAGATTATATCAGAGCTGTGTGCTTTCTGTGCTTTTCTATGGTGCGAAAAGCTGGAGCGTTACAGAGAAGGAAACGTCGAAATTAACCTCTTTTCACACAACATACCTAAGAAAAATTCACCGAATCTTTTGGCCGAATACCATCACCAACCAAGATCTGCTTACTCGGAGCAAGCAAGAGGACATGCACACCATCATAGCTGGCTGACGCTGGAGCTGGGTTGGCCATGTCCTCAGAAGAGACCCCGATGCCATCACAAGAACAGCTATGCTATGGACCCCTGAAGGAAAACGAAAGAGAGGCCGACCAAAAACAACCTGGCGGAGGACTGTGGAGGCTGAGATGCAAAGAATGAACCAGAGTTGGGGCACTGTACGAAGGATGGCCACCGACCGAGCAAAGTGAAATCAGTTTGTTGTTGCCCTACAAGACGCCACTAGGTGTGATGGCCACTGACTGCTTTGACGGTCGGCGGCTAAGGATCAAAGAAGAAAAAGAAGCCCTTATCGCTCTATCTTTTCCTACATCTCTCTTATCTTATTTTCTCCCACATTTGTGCTCTGTCATCCCACATTTGCTATTTCATCGTTTTGATTACTCGCGACCTGGAATCTAGAACCACATTTGTTCTTTCATCGGTGGTAAAATAAAATCTTTTGATTGAGTCCTCATACCTGGCATCGTCTTTTGAAGTCCACTTTGTCTCGGGATAAATCTGATGAAACACATCTGCTTTCATCAAAATCAGACATCTGGGCATTGTATAATTTATGTGGACTATCGTTAACTTTGAAGCGAGCGCGGCTTACACAAAAGCTTAGTCTCGTTATTGTTCGGCCGCTGTCCATACAAGCGACAGGTCACCCTATTGGGACAATGGCGCGGGGAGACGCCCAGCTTGGTTTCTCATGCTGTTTAAACCAACCGCAACGTAATACAATAGGCGGCGCCACAAAGGGACTTGTTAGCGTGCTGGCGGCATGGACCGAGGTAACAAAGGCCGCCGCTAACACGCGGAGCGATAGACAAACAGATTGTGATATGACAGTTGGAAGGCGGGGAACACGTTTGCATTGGCCAGCCAATTATCTCAACACCTGTTTGTCTGGCAAGCCAGGCAACGAAAGCTGGTCGCGAATTGCTCCACCAACTTTTGGACTGACAGGGGACAAGAGAGATTCTGGGAATGAGTGACCAGAGGGTCTCTTAGCTATTGGTTGTATGGGCGGAGTTGTACGTCACCGGTCCAAGGGACCCACATTTGACTTTTAGAGATATAATATACAGCACAGCTCGCTAGAGAGAGGAGTCCAGTTTTTCAACATTGTGGCGTAAAGAGAAATTCCTAACGCATAGTCTGCAATTAATTTAGTGTGGAGAAATATTTCATATATGTGTGTATTTTGTTTTTAAAGGATTTTGCGAAGGGAAAAGAAGTCCATCAGAAGTATGAGTCTACACGCTACGTGTCTGGCGTCTAACCAGAAATAAGTTATCAAAACGGACATTAGGTTTGCAGAATTCGCCATAGGACATTCTTCGTTCCTCAGTAAAAAACGAATATTTCTCGTACACGATACAAACAGTGGACGCAGCATTTTTTTTCAACATATATCATATGTGCACAAGTTCAATACATAGTTATAACAAGTTCAAATCACTTACTACAGGAGTCAAGCTAAAGCTCACAGTTGATTACTCATATCAAGTTCAGCTCCAACGAATGATTACTACAGGAGTCAAGCTAAAGAGCTCAAACTTAGAATCTCATATTTATACCAAGTACAACACACTCTTAAGCGCATTCTATGAAGCAGACTCCAAAGTATACTTTATGAATCACGATTACATACTCAAGATAATGAGTGTACATATCAAGAACCTTACCTGAAGATTTCCAGTCTGGCCAGTACCCTCCGGAGATTAGACAACAGTTTTCATCAGAAAGTCCTCTACTTAGAGGTACTCCACTTGACATAACTTATAACAACTATAGACATTCTATGCATACATGTGAATCATCCTATCCGGGAGAAGCATTTAGAGACACATGTGTCATAAATTAACCGTGATACAACGTTAAAATATCTCCAATGATACAACGTAAGGATAAAAACTAATGCGTAAGCTGCTAGAATACATGATCGCCCACGCCGCGGGTCATCACCCGCCATGGAAATTAAATTGTTAGACTTGACGGCAAAACGTAACGGAGATCAAAAGGAAAATCTGACTGAACGCGTGCTTGATACTAGCGAGGCTAAAAGGACGCAAATTGGTGGGGAAAGGAGGAAAAAGTCACGTCCCCAAGTTGACATAAAGTAAAGAAATCGACAAAAGGGACCTTGGATATTATACGGTACAGTCATTTTTTGGACGCTTTTGCTATAACTTAGTCCGTTTATTCGAATGCAGTGATGAACGCATTCCAGAAGATTCTAGAAAATATTGGAACAATGACTTTTCTTAATAATAATGTTAGGAATATAAAACCTAGCTGGCCGGATGCCCTATCTTGAGCAGTGAAATAATATGCTTTTATTTATACAGACGGACAGATAATAAGAAAGATATTGACAAAAGACTGTGTTGTTCATATCAACGATCGACTACATTGAAATAAAACATGTCACTAATTTTCAAAAAATTTTGGGCTTGAAGACGCAGGTGCTAAAATCTAGTGGAATGAAGAGACGGGGTGGGATGGAGAATTGTGGCTAAAAATAACTTTAAAAGGCAAAATTGTGTAGGGGAAGGCAGGGTTGGTTCAAAAAAACAAGTGTTTTGTTTTGTGAAACGCAAGTAGAGACGGACGGACCAACAGACAATAAGGCATACTTGACTGAGGGATGACTGAAATGACTTTTTGGTAGGATATTTGAATTTGAAAAAAGAAAAGGCAGTGATTGGCCATAGATGAATATATTATCGGCGCTCAGACGCGCATTTTGTGCCATTCAGTATTAGTTGTCCTTGTAGACACAGTGAATTATCAAGTGGTGAAATTCCCAGAAGCTATTGAAGTATTTAGAGGGACGCCATCATAAGGCCAGCACCTCAGCTGAGTTTTGCTAGCATTTATTTAACTGTGTACTATATTCATAATTCTGGTAAGACCGAAATTATTTCTTTGTACATTTTAATATTTGTTTAAGGTTCGAGTGATTTGATACTGCAATAGCATAAACTGTTCCTTACAACAAGTAAGGGTTCGCTCTAGCCCCCCCCCCCCCCGCCCCAGTTCAGGGTCTAGAGACAAATAAAACACATAAACTCCAGCAAGGATTAGGAAGGACAGATCAAGTGTTGAGATCAGTGAAACATATAACCTATCCTATTTTATGGCAGAAGGCTAATGAACATATTTCAGAATACGTAGTCTGGGAGAACTTATCCTATGTGAAACCAACTTGGTAAGATGTGTTGTTTGGTCAGAAAGATCTGACCCGTCTAGGTGTTGTTGTTGTTGTGTAGTGTTGTGTCCAGAAATGGTTAGAGGATGGAATTCTGACACATGAATAATACTTTGATTGCAGAGCTGTGAGTTTCAGTTGGCACCACTGTGGTGTCAAATGAGTTGTTGATTATTACCAGAGTGGACCCGTGCAGTGACTTTTTGTCAGAGCAGCCTATTATAGCCCCCAAGCACGGAGAGGTGGGGCCACCAACCTTCTGATATCGCCCCCAAGCACGGAGAGGTGGGGCCACCAGACTTCTGTTATTGCCCCCAAGCACGGAGAGGTGGGGCCACCAGATCTCAGCACCAGAGCTACACATTCAAGCTACGTGAGCGCCTGGTCTGCTGAGAATTCTTACTTACTTACTTAGTCGTTCCCCTTCTACCGTGAGGTGTAGAGGTTTGGAAGAGAGAGCGCCAGACCATTCTATCAGCTGTCTTCTTCCTGGCCTGGTTCCATTCTAGTCCTCGGTCCTTCAAAGATTGTCTAATGTTGTCCTCCCAGCGGACTCTGGGTCGTCCTGGAGGTCTGGATCCCTGGCTCTTTGTTTCCCATGCTTGTCGTGGTAGCCGATCTTCTCCCATTCTGCAGACATGGCCAAACCATCTTAGTTGGGACTGTTCTATTTGGGTCTGCAGCGGATGGGATTTTAGGCCTTGACGGATCGTCTGGTTGCGGACCATGTCTCTTCTTGTTACTTCAACCACTTTCCTCAGATACCTCATTTCTGAGGTTTGGATCTGGCTTTTGTGGGTTGTAGTCATTGCCCATGACTCGCATCCATATGTCAAGACTGGGACATAGGTGGAGCGGTATACAGCCATCTTCGTTTTCTTACCAACCTCTTTCTTGCTGAGGAATCCACGATTTATGGCCTGAAAAAGTCTCCCAGCCGCTGCTTTTCGAGTGGCCAACTCTTCTTTGATGCCTCCCTTTCGATCTATAATAGCTCCGAGATATTTAAAGGGAACTCCGCCAATGCCGGTCCCAAGTCCGGATGAAAAAGGAGGAGGGCGGCCTGCATGGAGGCCGTAAGGAGGCAGCCCCTCCACCATGCAAAGGCACAACAGGCCAATCACCTGTTTGCTTTAAATCATGATTACACGAACTACAAGAGAGAAAACCGGACTGATTCTAAAGGCGACGAACTGGAACGGACTACGGACTACGACTTATGGAACTGGGAACACAAGAAGTATAAATGGGAAGGAAGAGGAGCTGGTGGAAGAGATGAGGAAAGCAAAACTAGAAATCCTGGCTATAACGGAAACGAAGAAAAAGGACAAGGAGTCATGGATCTCGATGGCAACACGTTGCTCTACAGTGGTGTACCCATATCTGAAAGAGCTAAAGGGGGCGTGGGTTGCATTGTGGCCCAAAATCAAAAAGATAGTATCAAGGGATGGAACTTTGTCTCGGAGCGCATTATGGTTGTAAAACTAAAAGAAGGAGAAACCATAGTCAACATGGTCATAGTGTATGGGCCAAATGAGGATGAGAGAGCAGAGGTCAAGGAGGAATTCTTCGAGCTGCTTCAAAGGACAGTGGATGACTGCCTAGATGAAGTTATTATGCTCGGAGATTTTAATGCCAGAGTTGGAAATGACCATGCTAGGTGGGGTGGAGTTATCGGAAGATATGGAGAAGATACTCTCAATGACAATGGAAAGCGACTCCTTAGATTCTGCAGTGAGCAGAATCTGATCATTACAAACACAAAGTTCCCCCATAAGCGCATACATGCATACACTAGATGTGAACCAACCAAGAATGAGAAGTCAGTGATCGACTATGCCATTGTTCGGAGAAGCTCATTCAGATATGTCCGAGATGCAAGAGTCTGGAGGGGGCCAGAGATTGGAAGTGATCACTACCTGCTAACAATCAAACGAACAACTGAAAGAGTTGCTCAGCCTAGGAACTGCCCAACATCACGCAAGAAACCAAGTAAACGAGCAGGAGAAATGAGCATTAGGACCTACAAGCTGAGAGAGCCAGAAATTAAGACCAGATATCAGGGGCTTATCGCTACAGCAGTGAGCAACACAGAAGAACAACCTGATGACTTGGAAACCCTCTGGAATAAATTCAAGGATATCATAAAGACAGCTGCAGCAGAAGCATGCGGTGAAGTCCGACTTGGGAACCAGAGAAAGAGGACACCTTGGTGGACAGAGGAAGTCAAAGAGAAAATAAGAGAGAAGAAAATGGCATGGAAACAATACTTAGGAGCTAAAAACTCAACAGGACAAATGGAAAAATATAGAGAATATGTGACACTCAGAACAGAAGCAAAGAACAAAGTGCTAGCAGCAAAACAGAAGTCCTTGGAAGAATTTGGAGAAAAGCTAGAAAAAGATGCACAAGAAAACCAGAAATTATTCTATAAGACTCTAAAGAACATGAGGAAAGAAAAACAATGCCCTCTCAAATTTATAAAGGACAAGCAAGGCAAATTGCTTACTGCCCCGAAGGAAGTAATGGAAAGATGGAAAGAATATTTCTCAGAACTCCTGGATGGTGAGCATGATGAAGCATCAGAAATGATAACCACTGACACAGAAGAGGAAACCAATGATGGTGAAGATGACATAAAGATGGAAGAACTGAGGGCAGCACTAGAGAAAATCAAGATGGGCAAAGCAGCAGGGCATGATGGTATAACACCAGAAATGGTTAAGTACATGGGAGCATCAGGCGACCTATTACTCTTAAAGGTCCTACAGGCAGCATGGTGCAACAAGACCATACCAAAGGATTGGGAGATTGCCATCATAACACCAATTTTCAAAAAGGGTGACAATCGACAATGTGGAAACCATAGAGGCATATCCCTTCTCAGTGTCCCTGGTAAAATCTACTCTAGAATCCTAGAGCAGAGACTCCGACGCCTAGCTGAGCCACAATTGGATGAGGTCCAGTGCGGATTCCGAGCAAACCGAAGTACTCAAGACCTAATCTTCACACTCAGACAGCTGAGTGAAAAGGCCCTTGAGTATAAGAGTGAGATCCATCTTTGTTTCATAGATCTGGAAAAAGCGTTTGACAGGGTCCCCTGGAGCAAACTTTGGGACTGTTTGGCAAGGAAGAATATTCCAGCACCTCTGATTCATGCTATACAGAGCTTCTACAAGTCTTGCAGAAATTATGTGAGGACAGCAAACCATAAGTCAGAAGAGTTCAGGACCACCACTGGTGTAAGACAAGGTGATATCCTATCACCTTACCTCTTCATACTCCTTATGGACGATGTCATCAAGGCATGTAAGGAGAGAACAAGAAAGTATTCAGTGGGGTACTGGAAGATGAGACAGGTCTATATTTCGGAGCTGGCATTTGCTGAAGATGTTGCCCTGATTGCTAAATCAGAGGCACATCTCCAATCCAACCTGCAAGTCTGGAAGGAAGAGCTGGAGAAGAGAGGGATGGTCATAAGCAGCTCTAAAACTAAATCCATGGTGATATCACGAGAAGAAAGAAAACATCAGATTAAGTTGGGAGAACAGGTCCTGGAGCAGGTCGACCACTTTAAATATCTCGGAGCTATTAAAAGACCAAAAGGGAGGCATCAAAGAAGAGTTGGCCACTCGAAAAGCAGCGGCTGGGAGACTTTTTCAGGCCATAAATCGTGGATTCCTCAGCAAGAAAGAGGTTGGTAAGAAAACGAAGATGGCTGTATACCGCTCCACCTATGTCCCAGTCTTGACATATGGATGCGAGTCGTGGGCAATGACTACAACCCACAAAAGCCAGATCCAAACCTCAGAAATGAGGTATCTGAGGAAAGTGGTTGAAGTAACAAGAAGAGACATGGTCCGCAACCAGACGATCCGTGAAGGCCTAAAATCCCATCCGCTGCAGACCCAAATAGAACAGTCCCAACTAAGATGGTTTGGCCATGTCTGCAGAATGGGAGAAGATCGGCTACCACGACAAGCATGGGAAACAAAGAGCCAGGGATCCAGACCTCCAGGAACACCCAGAGTCCGCTGGGAGGACAACATTAGACAATCTTTGAGGACCGAGGACTAGAATGGAACCAGGCCAGGAAGAAGACAGCTGATAGAATGGTCTGGCGCTCTCTCTTCCAAACCTCTACACCTCACGGTAGAAGGGGAACGACTAAGTAAGTAAGTAAGATATTTAAAGTGGTCGACCTGCTCCAGGACCTGTTCTCCCAACTTAATCTGATGTTTTCTTTCTTCTCGTGATATCACCATGGATTTTGTTTTAGAGCTGCTTATGACCATCCCTCTCTTCTCCAGCTCTTCCTTCCAGACTTGCAGGTTGGATTGGAGATGTGCCTCTGATTTAGCAATCAGGGCAACATCATCAGCAAATGCCAGCTCCGAAATATAGACCTGTCTCATCTTCCAGTACCCCACTGAATACTTTCTTGTTCTCTCCTTACATGCCTTGATGACATCGTCCATAAGGAGTATGAAGAGGTAAGGTGATAGGATATCACCTTGTCTCTTACACCAGTGGTGGTCCTGAACTCTTCTGACTTATGGTTTGCTGTCCTCACATAATTTCTGCAAGACTTGTAGAAGCTCTGTATAGCATGAATCAGAGGTGCTGGAATATTCTTCCTTGCCAAACAGTCCCAAAGTTTGCTCCAGGGGACCCTGTCAAACGCCTTTTCCAGATCTATGAAACAAAGATGGATCTCACTCTTATACTCAAGGGCCTTTTCACTCAGCTGTCTGAGTGTGAAGATTAGGTCTTGAGTACTTCGGTTTGCTCGGAATCCGCACTGGACCTCATCCAATTGTGGCTCAGCTAGGCGTCGGAGTCTCTGCTCTAGGATTCTAGAGTAGATTTTACCAGGGACACTGAGAAGGGATATGCCTCTATGGTTTCCACATTGTCGATTGTCACCCTTTTTGAAAATTGGTGTTATGATGGCAATCTCCCAATCCTTTGGTATGGTCTTGTTGCACCATGCTGCCTGTAGGACCTTTAAGAGTAATAGGTCGCCTGATGCTCCCATGTACTTAACCATTTCTGGTGTTATACCATCATGCCCTGCTGCTTTGCCCATCTTGATTTTCTCTAGTGCTGCCCTCAGTTCTTCCATCTTTATGTCATCTTCACCATCATTGGTTTCCTCTTCTGTGTCAGTGGTTATCATTTCTGATGCTTCATCATGCTCACCATCCAGGAGTTCTGAGAAATATTCTTTCCATCTTTCCATTACTTCCTTCGGGGCAGTAAGCAATTTGCCTTGCTTGTCGTTTATAAATTTGAGAGGGCATTGTTTTTCTTTCCTCATGTTCTTTAGGGTCTTATAGAACAATTTCTGGTTTTCTTGTGCATCTTTTTCTAGCTTTTCTCCAAATTCTTCCCAGGACTTCTGTTTTGCTGCTAGCACTTTGTTCTTTGCTTCTGTTCTGAGTGTCACATATTCTCTATATTTTTCCATTTGTCCTGTTGTGTTTTTAGCTCCTAAGTATTGTTTCCATGCCATTTTCTTCTCTCTTATTTTCTCTTTGACTTCCTCTGTCCACCAAGGTGTCCTCTTTCTCTGGTTCCCAAGTCGGACTTCACCGCATGCTTCTGCAGAAGCTGTCTTTATGATATCCTTGAATTTATTCCAGAGGGTTTCCAAGTCATCAGGTCGTTCTTCTGTGTTGCTCACTGCTGTAGCAATAAGCCCCTGATATCTGGTCTTAATTTCTGGCTCTCTCAGCTTGTAGGTCCTAATGCTCATTTCTCCTGCTCGTTTACTTGGTTTCTTGCGTGATGTTGGGCAGTTCCTAGGCTGAGCAACTCTTTCAGTTGTTCGTTTGATTGTTAGCAGGTAGTGATCACTTCCAATCTCTGGCCCCCTCCAGACTCTTGCATCTCGGACATATCTGAATGAGCTTCTCCGAACAATGGCATAGTCGATCACTGACTTCTCATTCTTGGTTGGTTCACATCTAGTGTATGCATGTATGCGCTTATGGGGGAACTTTGTGTTTGTAATGATCAGATTCTGCTCACTGCAGAATCTAAGGAGTCGCTTTCCATTGTCATTGAGAGTATTTTCTCCATATCTTCCGATAACTCCACCCCGTCTAGCATGGTCATTTCCAACTCTGGCATTAAAATCTCCGAGCATAATAACTTCATCTAGGCAGTCATCCACTGTCCTTTGAAGCAGCTCGAAGAATTCCTCCTTGACCTCTGCTCTCTCATCCTCATTTGGCCCATACACTATGACCAGGTTGACTATGGTTTCTCCTTCTTTTAGTTTTACAACCATAATGCGCTCCGAGACAAAGTTCCATCCCTTGATACTATCTTTTTGATTTTGGGCCACAATGCAACCCACGCCCCCTTTAGCCCTTTCAGATATGGGTACACCACTGTAGAGCAACATGTTGCCATCGAGATCCACGACTCCTTGTCCTTTTTTCTTCGTTTCCGTTATAGCCAGGATTTCTAGTTTTGCTTTCTTCATCTCTTCTACCAGCTCCTCTTCCTTCCCATTTATACTTCTTGTGTTCCAAGTTCCATAAGTCGTAGTCCGTAGTCCGTTCCAGTTCGTCGCCTTTAGAATCAGTCCGGTTTTCTCTCTTGTAGTTCGCGTAATCATGATTTAAAGCAAACAGGTGATTGGCCTGTTGTGCCTTTGCATGGTGGAGGGGCTGCCTCCTTACGGCCTCCATGCAGGCCGCCCTACTCCTTTTTCATCCGGGCTTGGGACCGGCATTGGCGGAGTTTATCCATTAAATGTTCTCCCAAAATAGATTAATACTATAAACAGTAATAATATTAACTGGTATAGTAACACATATATGTACACACCTTGCATTTATTATGTAATATTCATGCATTTCTTTCATAATTGCTAAACTTTTCATATGTTCTGGCCAAAATAAAACCTTGGTTCAGAACAAATAAATGTAAGAAAATTACTATCCAATTTTTACACACTTGAGTTAGTTCAGTGTATTATAACATTTATTAATATTATTAGACTTAGTAAATATCTGTGTGTGTGTGTATGTAAACTACCACAACACATTACATATCATTACCCTAGACATTTAACGTAGCCACATTCATTAGTACAAAAAAAGATAAGTGTGAGGTCGTAGTGGTAGCAAGAAGGGCCTTCTGACAATTCACAGCTACATTTTATCTCAGGAGCCTTCACAGCTGACCTCATGCATCACACGTAGTAATATCACCATCATACAATACCATCAAACCCACTACATATATTGGGGTCTCTTTGTCCCGGGATAATTAGCCCAGTAAGTATATTAGGATCTCCTGGGGGGAGAATTAGATTAGGGGAACACATTATTAAAATTAAAAGTGTCCCTGAAAATAAAAGTTGGTGAATCTTCACAGCCAGTGGTAGTTAATTAATTAATTAGAATTATTTAGTCTAGAGTAATTAGAATTACTTTAGTGGTTGGAAATTTTATTTTGCACATTGCTAGATTTGTTTAAAAAGTATGGCAGAGCAGGCAAAGTTCAGATCAGCTGCTGTGCTGACGGCAAAGGAGATGGGAATGGAGGGTCAGATTTTAATTCAATATGTAACGGCTGAATGTGATAAATATATTGAAAGGGAAGATAGAAAGGTAGCTGAAGAGAAGAGGTTACAAATTGAGGCTGATAGAGAAATTAAGAGGATGCAGATTGAGGCAGAAGACAAACGACAGCAAAGGGAGGCAGAAGATAAAAGATTGACTGCCGAAAGGGAGGCAGAAGTTAAAAAGGCCGAAAGGGAGGCAGAAGATAAAAAGGCCGAAAGGGAGGCAGAAGATAGAAGGTTGCAGAGGGAGCACGAATTACGATTAAGGGAGCTGGAGCTACAAGGCCAGGCTCCTGAAAATGGTGCCAGCCCTTTTGCCTCAGATGCTACGCCCAGTCTGGGAGCCTCAACATCAGCTATGGGGTTTCATTTAGACCATTTTGTTGAAAAAGACGATGACATAGAGGGGTACCTAGGACGTTTTGAGTTATTAGCTACTACATATGGGTTAGAGAGAGAGAGGTGGAGTTTAAAGCTATCACAGGGACTAAGAGGTACTTCTTACGAAGTCTTCGCAAAAATGAACCGAGAAGACCAGGACAATTATGACATGTTAAAGCAGGCTTTGTTATTGAGGTACGAAAAAAATGGGGAATTTTATCGTAAGAAATTTAGAAATGCCAAACTGTTGTCTGGGGAGACATACCACCAATTCTCTGCCAGACTAGAAACCTATTTGGAGAAATGGACTGCTCTGGGGAAGACCCAAGATCTTAAAGAAATGATCATGATTGAGCAATTGAGAGAGTCCATGGCTCCAGACATGAGAAAATGTCTCATGGAACAAGGTGCAGAGAAGTTGGGGGAGGTTTTAAATGTCGCTGAGAGGTATCAGGCAGCCCAGGCAGAGGTAAGTGGCGCTAAAAAGAAGCACATAGACAATTTTAAAGCTCCACAGCAATTTAATAAATTTGATAATAGAGAGCAGGGAAATAAAGGTAGGACAAACTTTGAACGGCCAAGAAATGACTACCGAGACAGAAACTCACAGTTCAATGACCAAAAATCCAATGAAAGAAAACCGTTTAATCCAGGAAAAAGATGGTGTAAATGGTGCAGATAAGATAACCATAACACCGAATTTTGTAGAAGGAAACCTTCAAACATTGCTGCAATGAAGTCGGGGACTCAAAGATTAAAGGTTAATCCTAAAGGACAACAGGAACCTTATCACCCCCCAGTTTGTGAGGATGTTATTTGTAATGGGGTCACCATAAGGTGCCTTTATGATACAGGTTTGGATTATGATTCAGTTGTGAAGTCTAGCCTAGTGAACCCAAGTCAGTATACCACAGAAACAGTGGAAATACAAGGGGCAACTAAGGACATACCACTCATGACACTTCCCATCGCAAGGATAACGGTGAAAACTCGCTATGTGGAAGGAGAAATCAGAGCAGCAGTGATAGATGAACCAATCTACCCTCTGATATTGGGGTGTAGATACGTCTTCTTGGGGAATCCCGAGAGACCTGTGATCATGGCGACAGTGCAGACCAGGTCACAGAAGAAGGAGGAAGAAGGTGAACCTATAAATGCTCATCCAGAGGAGATGAGGAAGGCGCAGGCTGAGGATAGGACACTCAAGCCATGTTTTAAAAAATTGCCCAAATGTCACACACCTCCGAGCAAGGGGGAATATTTTATGAAGAACAGATTGCTATATAGGAAGACAGGAACTAGATCCACTGGTCACGGACAGTTGGTTCTTCCCAAGATATATAGGGCAAATTTAATAAGGAGCTTACATGTTGGAAAAGATGGGGACCATGAAAAAGTCGGTACCATCTGCCAAAAAGTTGCTCGCAAATACTATTGGCCCGACGTAAATGTCGATATTGAAAACTTTGTAGAAGCATGTGGCATATTTCATGAGGGAACACCCACAAAGGGAAAATATGTGCAGGACCTAGAAACGCCATGGAGCAAAATTAGGCCTGGAAGGAAAACTAATGATACTCAAGGAGACAAAGTGCAATGGGAGCCCCCTTTTCACACCCAGTCTTCACTTGAATGGATTAACATGGCCACTATGCGAAGAGTACAAAGAAGAAATTTTACCCAGGATAGGATGACAATCCCTCGGTCAGACTTATATAAACTGGAAGAACAGAAAAGAGAGCGAAGATCTCTCATAAGCAATCTAAAGTGGGGAGATAAACCCAAGAAAAAAATTGGTAGTGGTCGATTTGTGAGTGATGATTCTAGGAAGAAAAGTCCTCACTATAGGGCTTCTAATGGAAGGGACCCGACGGGTTCCATAAAAACTACGTATGATAAATTAAAGGTCCAGATGTAGCCTTATTAAGGACCTGGACAGATGAGAAGGCGGAAGAGACTGTTACCTCATCTTATCAATACGTGAACGAACTGACCACTCGTTTGAAAACTGGATGGAAACTGGCAAATGATAATTTGAAACAAGCCAGGAAGAAACATGCAGCATATTTTAATAGGAAGGCAAAGGACAGAGAACTGGCAGTGGGAGAGAAGGTGCTGCTTCTACTACCCGGTAGCCAGAATAAATTACAAATTGGATGGCAAGGTCCATATACGGTTCTAGAGAAGGTTCTAGAACAAACTATAAAATTGACAAAAAGGGGAAGGAGAAAGTTTATCATGTAAACCTGTTAAAGAAGTATCTGGACAGACCACTCCAGGAAAGCACCCCCTTACTGACCTTAGCTATCGCAACTCAAATGCAAAAGGAACCACTCACCTCACATGAATACCCATTACATCCTTGTGAAACAGCAGCACAGGTAAAAGTCAGTAATCACCTGACTAAAAACCAGAGGGAGAGAGTTCAACAGGTTCTGGAGGAACATACAGATGTATTAACAGATAAACCAGGCCATACAAATTTGCTACAGTATGACATGAAACTGGTAGACTCAAACCCAATCTGTATGAGAGCCTATTCTATTCCGTTCGCGAAGGAGAAGGCATTGAAGGAAGAAATAGATTATTTGTTGAAGGAGGGGATTATTTCACACAGTGAATCATCTTTTAGCTCTAGTGTCGTATTGTTGAGAAAACCGTCTGGGGAACACAGACTGTGCATAGATTACAGGAAACTGAATGCTGTCACAGAAGGACAAGTGGATCCATTACCAGACACAAAACAGTTATTTGCTAGACTGAACAAGGCAAAATACTTTTCAAAAGTGGATCTTAGTAAAGGCTATTACCAGATCCCAGTGAAGCCTGAAGTGAGACCTTATTTGGCTTTTAGCACTTCGGATGGACATTATAAATTCAACATGCTACCATTCGGACTGAAAAATGCTCCGAGTGTATTTTCAAGGATGATGCGCAAATTGTTGGATCCCCTGAATAACCCATGTATCACGAATTTCATGGATGATATTCTCGTCGCCACAGAGACATTTGAAGAACACATTGAAGCTCTAGAAATGTTATTTAATAGGCTTAGGGAGGCGAACTTGACTGCTAGGCCAACAAAATGTTGCATTGGATGCAAAGAGTTGGAATTCTTGGGACACACTGTATATCAGGGTAGCATGACCCCTGATCCCAAGAACTTGGAAAAAACTGCAGAGAGCACCTAGACCACAAACAAAAAAGGACGTGCGATCATTCGTGTCGTTATGCGGATTTTATCAAAAATATATCAAAGATTTTAACTCTATTTGTGCTCCTCTGACTGATCTGACTCGCAAGGGACTTCCAGATAAAATTAATTGGACTGCGCAAAGTGAATTAGCGTTCCAGGACTTAAAGGAAAAACTCACTAGCAAGCCTATTCTCAAACTGCCTGATTTGACACAGGACTTTGTCTTAAGAACCGATGCAAGTAATGTAGGACTCAGAGCCGCTTTGTTGCAAAGATCATCTTCACCTGATGGGGAACTGAAACCAGTCGCTTATGCAAGCCGCAAATTGAATAAGGCGGAACAAGGATACTCCACAAGCGAAAAAGAATGTTTAGCGTTAGTCTAGGCAATAAAGAAGTTTCAAATCTATCTGTATGGTAGGACTTTTGTGGTCGAGACGGACCATCAGCCTCTCGTATTCTTATCTCAGGCTAAGCATGAAAACGCAAGATTGCTGAGGTGGTCTTTATTGCTTCAACTTTATCAGTTTAGTATCCAATATATCCCAGGCAAATTGAATGTCGGTGCAGATTTCCTCAGTCGGCACCCCTGTGATCAAAATTAGAGTAATGGCAGGCGTAAGGAGAGATTTTATCTATGTGTATCACTGGTTTTGGAACTTGCCGTAGGCATGTTTTCAAGTGGGGAGATGTGTCATAAATTAACCGTGATACAACGTTAAAATATCTCCAATGATACAACGTAATGATAAAAACTAATGCGTAAGCTGCTAGAATACATGATCGCCCACGCCGCGGGTCATCACCCGCCATGGAAATTAAATTGTTAGACTTGACGGCAAAACGGAACGGAGATCAAAAGGAAAATCTGACTGAACGCGTGCTTGATACTAGCGAGGCTAAAAGGACGCAAATTGGTGGGGAAAGGAGGAAAAAGTCACGCCCCCAAGTTGACATAAAGTAAAGAAATCGACAAAAGGGACCTTGGATATTATACGGTACAGTCATTTTTTGGACGCTTTTGCTATAACTTAGTCCGTTTATTCGAATGCAGTGATGAACGCATTCCAGAAGATTCTAGAAAATATTGGAAAATGACTTTTCTTAATAATAATGTTAGGAATATAAAACCTAGCTGGCCGGATGCCCTATCTTGAGCAGTGAAATAATATGCTTTTATTTATACAGACGGACAGATAATAAGAAAGATATTGACAAAAGACTGTGTTGTTCATATCAACGATCGACTACATTGAAATAAAACATGTCACTAATTTTCAAAAAATTGTGGGCTTGAAGACGCAGGTGCTAAAATCTAGTGGAATGAAGAGACGGGGTGGGATGGAGAATTGTGGCTAAAAATAACTTTAAAAGGCAAAATTGTGTAGGGGAAGGCAGGGTTGGTTCAAAAAAACAAGTGTTTTTTTTGTGAAACGCACGTAGAGACGGACGGACCAACAGACAATAAGGCATACTTGACTGAGGGATGACTGAAATGACTTTTTGGTAGGATATTTGAATTTGAAAAAAGAAAAGGCAGTGATTGGCCATAGATGAATATATTATCGGCGCTCAGACGCGCATTTTGTGCCATTCAGTATTAGTTGTCCTTGTAGACACAGTGAATTATCAAGTGGTGAAATTCCCAGAAGCTATTGAAGTATTTAGAGGGACGCCATCATAAGGCCAGCAGCTCAGCTGAGTTTTGCTAGCATTTATTTAACTGTGTACTATATTCATAATTCTGGTAAGACCAAAATTATTTCTTTGTACATTTTAATATTTGTTTAAGGTTCGAGTGATTTGATACTGCAATAGCATAAACTGTTCCTTACAACAAGTAAGGGTTCGCTCTAGACCCCCCGCCCCAGTTCAGGGTCTAGAGACAAATAAAACACATAAACTCCAGCAAGGATTAGGAAGGACAGATCAAGTGTTGAGATCAGTGAAACATATCACCTATCCTATTTTATGGCAGGAAGCTAATGAACATATTTCAGAATACGTAGTCTGGGAGAACTTATCCTATGTGAAACCAACTTGGTAAGATGTGTTGTTTGGTCAGAAAGATCTGACCCGTCTAGGTGTTGTTGTTGTTGTGTAGTGTTGTGTCCAGAAATGGTTAGAGGATGGAATTCTGACACATGAATAATACTTTGATTGCAGAGCTGTGAGTTTCAGTTGGCACCACTGTGGTGTCAAATGAGTTGTTGATTATTACCAGAGTGGACCCGTGCAGTGACTTTTTGTCAGAGCAGCCTATTATAGCCCCCAAGCACGGAGAGGTGGGGCCACCAACCTTCTGATATCGCCCCCAAGCACGGAGAGGTGGGGCCACCAGACTTCTGTTATTGCCCCCAAGCACGGAGAGGTGGGGCCACCAGATCTCAGCACCAGAGCTAAACATTCAAGCTACGTGAGCGCCTGGTCTGCTGAGAATTCACCAACTCAAATTATTTGCTAACACACCCATAAAAATTCCATCCAATAACTGGACAATGTGTAGTCACCTTAGACAGGGAGTGATGAGGCCACCCCAACAACACATCCATTAAATGTTCTCCCAAAATAGATTAATACTATAAACAGTAATAATATTAACTGGTATAGTAACACATATATGTACACACCTTGCATTTATTATGTAATATTCATGCATTTCTTTCATAATTGCTAAACTTTTCATATGTTCTGGCCAAATAAAAACCTTGGTTCAGAACAAATAAATGTAAGAAAATTACTATCCAATTTTTACACACTTGAGTTAGTTCAGTGTATTATAACATTTATTAATATTATTAGACTTAGTAAATATCTATGTGTGTGTATGTAAACTACCACAACACATTACATATCATTACCCTAGACATTTAACGTAGCCACATTCATTAGTACAAAAAAAGATAAGTGTGAGGTCGTAGTGGTAGCAAGAAGGGCCTTCTGACAATTCACAGCTACATTTTATCTCAGGAGCCTTCACAGCTGACCTCATGCATCACACGTAGTAATATCATCATCATACAATACCATCAAACCCACTACAACATGCACTGTGTAGATTACTCACCACTTTGGTAACACGTATCATGTCACATCATCATCATTTCGCTTTACACAAGCTCATTCTTAATTATCTACTACTTAATTAACTACAATATTAATATCTCATATGTGTGTTTTGTGGGAATCGTCTTTTACCATCTTCACGTTCCAACCATTACTAACCCTATATGTGTAGATATTTAGTTAATAAACCCAATAATCGTGTGATCATTATCTAGTTTGTTAATGTATCACTCGTGCTGTCGGTGTTAAATATTTACATATAGGGAAATATCTACACTCAGATGAGGTTGGAGGCTTTTTCTGTTACGGGATCTAAGGGCAGAAGCTAGGTCGTGGGGAAATAGAACTCTTTCCAGAATTAACTAGAAAACAGTGTCCAATGGAAAGCATTCGCATTCCCTTCTTCTTGTCCCTATCTTGAATAGGTCTTTATTCTTTCTTAACGAGCCGACTTCTAGAGACCTTCTACCTAATATCTCATAGGCTATTCCTGGCAAAAACTACTGTCGTAGTTGCCCCAATACTCACCACACAACAATAATACTTCAAACAAAAAATCATCGGAACTTATATACATGATAGTAGTAGGATTATAACTAACATTAATACTCTCACTACCTGTAAGACGGTCTCATAACTCGTGACCTAACTAATTTGGAAGATTTCTTGCGTCAGAAGTCTGTAAAATAAAACCCGACATGGGTAAGTTGTACATTTTAGCATTTTATATTTTGCATTTGACATGTTTAACGTGCAGGTGGTTCTACAGGCTCATACGAGGCCGACGACCTCATCATATGAAAATAATAGATTCATAGACCACCACAACAAGCGCTGGTGATTGCTTCATGCAGGTTCTCTCACAGGGAACCAAAAGCAGAGGTAGCCCCAGGCTCCACGTACGGAAAGTTGAGATGATGATATTACAAAGTACATATTTATTAAATTAACATGTTAATAATTTATAATTAATTTTAAACATGTTTAAATCATACAAAGTCGTTGTTACCCACGATCTTCTTTCCTCTTTTATATTCTCTGGCCTGTCGGGCTTACTGTCAATGGCCGACGTATAGTTGGATTACGCGAATGATGTGTGGGCCGTTATTGTAGTGGCATTCTATATCACAATGGACCAAAACAGAATGATTAAACCCAAAAGAAAGCAATCACTGGACTCGTAGGTTTCAATTTACGACGAGACATCATTTATTGAAGACAGACGTGAATACTTTGACGAACTGGTCATCACGTGTCATAACATTTCAGAATCTCAGTTTCCATTACGAGACTATTCATCTGGTATAATATTTCGGAGGTCTTCCATAAAATAACTCGTTTGATCCGATATAATTCCCAGCAGGAATTTGGGCGCACTAACAACACGCCATAGCCAGACGTGTCAAAGCTCTGTCAAAGACTTGCAAAGGATCAATGAGTATCTAAGACGATACCTTAAAAGCCAGTTCTGGCCAATATTCATGCTCCACTTAGGGAGATATAACAATATATGTAGGTGTGTCTTCCCACGACTTGGGACCAAGACACATAATAATATTCATATGAGACGTCAGTCCATGACCAAGGACATTCAGATCTGCCTCCAGAATCATAGCTGGATGGCAACAAATCGCCGCGACTAATCGCGTCATAACCGTTCAATAATAGTGCACGGTCGTATGCAAATACTTAAACATGCAATTAATTTAGATGCGCTCACATGTGCGTCTATAAAAAACTAGGCTCACATGTGAGGATCTCAAGCATTTAACTCCCCCGCGAAATATAACTTAACAGTCGTTTCTGCTGTCCAGCCACATTGTTTTATCATATTAACTTGGTTTAATAATGATTTTTCATCCAGTCCAATAGGTTTATCATTGATGCTCATAGAGTGTAAGATTCCTGAGAAAATAAAGGGGTCGGTGGAATTAACAACGGGAATGTGCCTAACTAGTGTCAGGAAACCGATACTTGGCAGATACATTTGCTTCTTCTCAAAGTGTGTCGGACGTGTCTGTGGATCAAGAGCTTGTGGTCTGCGTTAGATGCCTGACTTCGATGGGTTCTGAAGATCTTTGCCTTGACATTCGGAGCGGTTACCCCTGTAACAAAGCTTGTGACGTGCCCTTACGACAGACGTCGACGATTGACGGAGCAGTCAGCCAACCATTCTCAACATCTGGCCAGCTAAATGATATAAATCAAAGCAAACGAACTCACACTGCATAAAAACAAACCACATGCATCATTATGTTTTTCTGTGTGGAAAAAACTAAATATGTTTAATTTCCTAAACCCATTTATTTATTTACTCTTGTTAGTAATAAGCATGCAAGAACTTTGGCCTCACAATAAGTCTAAAAAAAACGAATGTGCTGAGTCAGGATGTGGGTGCTGCACCAGTTATCACTATCGATAACTATGAATTGGCAGTGGTGCACCACTTCCCATACCTAGGGTCTACCATCAATGACAAACTCTCACTGGATACAGAAATCGACAGCTGCAATTGCAAAGCTGCAGCTACCTTTGCCAGCCTCACATCGCGTGTTTGGGGAAACTACAAACTCACAATGAAGACCAAAGCTGCGGTATATAATGCCTGCGTCACCAGCACACTCCTATATGGCAGCGAGACCTGTACGACCTATGCTAAGCACGAAATAAGGCTCAATACCTTCCATTTACGGTGTCTAGGTCGCATCCTCGGCATTTCATGGAAAGATAAAGTGACAAATGTCGAGGTGTTGTCACGTGCTGGCCTTCAAAGTATGTATACACTGCTTAGACAGCGCAGACTTCGCTGGCTTGGCCATGTTCGCCGCATGGAAGATGGTCGCATCCCAAAAGATATCTACTACGGACAATTAGCAGATGGCAAGAGAACAGTTGGGCGACCACAGCTGAGGTTCAAAGATGTGTGCAAGAGAGATATGAGGGCACTGGACATGGATCCAGCAACATGGGAGGATGAAGCTGCCGATCGCACTAAGTGGCGATGCTATTTACGGCGCCAGCTCAGACTGGGCAAAGAGAGGCTCACACAACAAGCAGAGGAGGGGAGAAAACGTCGAAAGGAGCACCAGGAAAATAAGCTGCTGAGGGCTGTCACCTCAGGGGCGCATTCCCATAGTCAGTTATGACTGAAGAGGCTATTATTAGTAATAATTGATTATGTCTGCAGAATGGAAGAAGATCGAATACCACGACAAGCATGGGAAACAAAGAGCCAAGGATCCAGACCCCGAGGACGACCCAGAGTCCGCTGGGAGGACAACATTAGACAATCTTTGAAGGACCGAGGACTAGAATGGAACCAGGTGTGGTGAAGTGGGATGTTATAAATATTTATAGGGGACTTAGTGTACTGACTGAGATCAGCTGTGAAGGTATCTATATCTAATAAGAGTAGTGTATTATAGATAACCTTACTTGCTGCCACATATGTATACCTCAGTCAGAATTATTCTGGAATAGTGTGATGACTACGTTATTTGTCTAGGGTATGTGTATGATGAAGTGTAAGTCATAACAACAACAGACAGATAAACAATTTAATTTATTCCACCACACTTGACAACACTGTGACACTCACATACATAAAACACTCTACGAGGATATCTTAAAGGAGTCACTGATAGCTTTTCAAATAACAATATGTATTCAGTGCTGTCATGAATGTATATGTGTCCTGATTCAAATACAAAGGGAACCAGGAATCACAATCAATTTTAATTACAAGTTATATGTACAGAATTTATCAATATGAATCTTGTAGTGACATATATTATTAATAGTATCCTATGTGTGTCAGTTGTGTAGTGGTAATATGAGGTAATACTGGTTTTGTTTTGTTCAAGCTCTGTTGGTATTTGTCATCATGACGTCAATAGTTTGTTTCTATTGGAACTAGTATTGGAGATGTTCTCAGTTCCTGGTATGAAAACAATTAAATTCCCCTCTTAGTTTTATTTTACAATGTCATTTTAAGATGGGGGTACATAATGTTGAGCTCCATGGCCACACTCTCTTATCTTTCGTGATGACTGCAGTAAGAGCCTCCTCTGCTCGATTACTTTAATGAGTTCTGGAGCCACCCCACTGGTTGCTATATGGACCAAGGAGTATACTGTCCGCCTCTGGCTTCAGCAAAGCTCTGACCAGGTGCTGCTCAATAACTTTAAGACCACGGTCCCTGAAACAAGAAGGTTGTACCTTCTACGTCAGAACTAATTTACACTCTATTTCTACATTGAGCACAATACATCACAAACATTGAGTTCAGAGCGTTAGGCCAACTGTCAGCTTCATCTGAAATACTTTTTACCAGTATTTCCCTCCCTAATGGTTACTACGCCTCTGCAATTCCAGCATTATTTCTTTCTAGTCAATCATCTAGGTGTCAGTGTACTGTTTGGCCATTCCATGCAGTTTTACTTTCCTCCGACACCTTCTGTTCAGGCTGGAGTACCATAGGCTTTACATCATGTTCGCTACTGAACTACACATATATACAGACATAAATTATCAATTTACATTCAATTTTCATTAAAAGATATTGAATATTTCAAGCTTACCACAATTTATGGAAATAATAAACAGTTTCGTTGACTGGCAATGAATATAGCACAACTCCGATCTGCCGATGTCCCAGGCTTTATTTTATAAAAAATATACACTGGTGCTCAACGCACTGCTTCTTAGTAGGTTTATTACAAGATGTGGCAATGAACAGACGCTCTGAATTGAGTATATTCGCAGCTCTACCCAATCAAACCATGTCTACACATCTTTTCAAAAAAATACTCCTTTTCACGTTTCCCCTGACAACACAAGATAGTATTTATAGCCCGACCAATCGTGTTTAGTCTTATATTTGTTGCGCTCCAATCAAATAGGAGTTAACATGGTAGGCTATTTTTTGTAACGTAATGTTTTTTCAAACACGTTATAAAAAAATTTTATGAGCAGAAATGATTTCATGCTGTCAGGCACCCCCACTATTTTATTTTGGTTATAATTTGGTAATTCCTAGACTATTTGCGTAACGTTTTACATATTCTTTGTCAGCAAGCCCTAAGGAACCCAAATATACAAATTTAAAAGAGCTAAGTGGCTGCGTTCAAAACATGTGTTTTCCAAAGATAGTCGTATATTTGTTCTTTATTCCTTTTCGTTGTTTAGAACCGTCACCTGTTCTGCCTTTTCCACTGTTATGTCATACTAAAGTCAGGAGCTTAGATGTAAATCAGTAGAATTTCATATTTCCTAATAAACAGTTTTCATATTTTTAAACCTGATTCTTGTAGTAGTAGTGTTTCTTTTTCACTGACTATATGAAAAAAAGTTATTGCTAGTGGCCTTACACGTGGGATTTGCGTTACTATTAATCGCGCGACGCGTGTAGTGTTGCATGTGTCCTGCCTTCATTCGCCCCTCTCTCTCTCCTGCTTTATCTGTCTTTTAGTTACGCCGTGTATGGAATGAATGAAATATTAAATCTAGGTCATTGATCAGCTTGCGTATCTCAAGGTTTTTCCAAGAAATACAGTACACGTTTCATTGAAGAAAGCGTGCAGCGACACAGTAGGCTTTTACTATCAACGTGAAAGCGTTACAATTTGCCGACGAAGTAGAAAACAAGGGGATTTCGAGTACAGTCATTGTGACAGCACTGTTCTTTTACCATTGCTCTTTTCTTTATTAAATGTATTTGTTAGGCTTTATATTTACCTGATAATTTATATATATGTGGATTAGAATAATTCACGACACCAGGCCAGAAGGAAGACAGCCGATAGGATAGTCTGGCGCTCTCTCTTCCAAACCTCTACACCTCACGGTAGAAGGGGGAACGACTAAGTAAGTAAGTAAGTAAGATTATAAAATTTTCTATATGCAAATACAAATTGATAGTTGATTTAATTATTACCGAGCGAAGTACACACGTATGAATCAGTTATTCACCATCATCAAACTCCATAATTCTCGCCGTTTGTACGTCGGTCATATCTAAGGGATGCAACTGTGGTTGAAAGTTAGACATTAATTGTATTGTTTCCCTTATATATCTTCTTCTTCGATCCTTAACCACCGACCGTCAAAGCAGTCAGTGGCCATCACGCCTAGTGGCGTCTTGTAGGGCAACAACAAATTGATTCCACTTTGCACGGTCGGTGGCCATCCTTTGTACAGTGCCCCAACTCTGGTTCATTCTTTGCATCTCAGCCTCCACAGTCCTCCGCCAAGTTGTTTTTGGTCGGCCTCTCTTTCGCTTTCCTTCAGGGGTCCAAAGCATAGCTGTTCTTGTGATGGCATATGTAATCTCCCGAAAATAGTAACACTCAACGAAGAAAAGTTGGTGAATTGTGCAACACAAAGTAAGTGACAGTGATATATGAATAAAATGTAAGTTTCTGATTGTAGAACCCAGTTTCATTCCGGAAACGGATTTAACTCATCATTTTGTTAAAAAGAACCTTAAAATCTAAGTTTTTGATTGTTTCTTCAAGTCAAAATTTTAATTTATTGCAGACTTATTGTTGGAGCTACTCGCTGAAAATTAAACGGTTTATTGGAGCACAGATACCATGATTTCCGATGATCCCAACGACGCAGTTGATTTCCAAACCGAGTTCCATAACAAGCAGTGCCCATCAGGATTGCCACCGCCTTTGCTGAAGTTAAAGGCTGCTACATGTATAATGCTATTGCGAAATCTGAACGCAAAAACTGACTATTGAATGGTACGCGTTTGGTCATAAAAGTCTTGCATCAGAATTCCGCTGATGCAGAAATTTTCCCTAGCAGTAATAAGGGAGAACGAGTCTTAATTCCTCGCATTGACATAGAACCGAGCGAGCGCAGTTTGCCATTTAGAATGCAATGTTGTCAATTCCCAGTGATTTTATCATTTGCAATGACCATCAATAAGGCGCAAGGACAATCTTTTGATCACGTAGGAAAACTTGAAAGTTTTTGTTAAAAACACTTTTTATCAGGGAACATTCTTTGAAACAAATCCACGCACTTTCACAACAAATGTTGTCATCAAATAACTTTTATATTGAATTAAAAAATATTTTAAAAATATATTACAGTTTTTTATTTACTTCCGCCATTATTGACGGGTTATTGCTAGTTTTAAATATAAAATACAACAGAGATACGAAAGTAATATTTTACTGAATAATTCATTTCGGGGCTCAGAAACGAGCAAATATATCGTGATCCTTATAGAAAGAGCGGGCAGATAATAAGTTCATGATTGATAGCTTAGATGATCTCAGCGTAGTGCTTGATTTCTGGAAAGTCATATGAGGACTTCCTAAAATAGAAGCACCATCCTTCTATTTACAACCCTGCCAAGCGTAATCTTGAGCGAAGGTAGGTACCTTTAAAGACCCTCATTGTATACTTTAAATTTTGGCCATTGTTGGAGCATCAATGCAGAGTAGGGGAGGAAATCCCGTAACAGCATGTTATTGCCCCCCCCCCCCCCAAAAAAAAAATATGTACGGCCACGTAGTGCTGTAACTCAGGCGATGAAGGCATAACTTCTACTTATGAGAGTCCAAATTTGAGTTCAGACAGAAAAATTACTTCGACTTCTCCGAAAGTTCTAGTTTTCAGAATGTTGCTTAACCGGGTGTTTTTTTTTTTTAACAAAGCCAAAAACGACATTTGGCCCGGACTTTCAGAAATGCTTCTACCTAAACGAAATTCGATTTAAACAAGTTCAGTTTAATTGGGCTGCATTGCATTTTTGTAAAGTGAGATTAAGCAGGAGAAGACGCCGACGAGCCGGCTCCACATACAACAGAGTGAGAATGGTTGGCGGGGGAAGGAGCGAGGGAAGCTTGTGTCTATTCAAATTACCAGTTCTATTTTCGTAAAATAGAAACACAATAAGTCCCATCTGCCTAGTTTCTGTGCATTACAATCTCCACACAAACAGTTTTCAAGATTACTGGTTTACACTGCCCTTACAAAACAAAACACGTCAAACTTGCTGTTTACGAGAATATAATGTTAGTTTCGCCCGAACGTCTCTTTCATGCCTCTACCTGTTACGTGACAAGGTTTCTAATTTTCAGGGCAAACACAAACCATCCATTATATGACACAGGTACACCTGGGTCATTATGACAATGTGCTGTATTTTAAAAATATTTATTATTTTTATATAAAATAATCTGCATCAGTGAATTTGTTGGCGGAGAACGTCAGAGTTATGAGTGCTGGTGTCATAAATTGTCCCTCCTGCATGAAAACAATTTTAACTCTTTATGGATCTATAACAACAAAAAACAACTTTGCAATTTGTAGGTTTTACCCAAGCAGCCAAAATAAATGCCAATTGTATAAAATCTCAGACCTAAGGGTCTTTTGTGTTTTGATATGCGCCCTAATATAACCGACTAGGTTGAACGAGACGCGCCTCGCCAAGCCCCCCCAAGGAACATAGGCCATCAACAAACGTAGGCAAAGTCTTCCTTTCCTGTGCCATTCAGCTCAAGGTCTTTCCACCTCTTCTCCATGTGTTCCTTAGTCTCCATCTACATCCCTTGCCATGGGGTTTCCAGAACAAAGACTGACTGGTAAGGCTATCAACAGTAAACAATTATACTTGAGAGAACATATTTCATAATTCATATACATTCTCTTTTTTTCTTTTTTTTTAAAATAAAGTTTTGCCTCGTTTTGGCGAGGCGCGTCACGTTCAACCTTGTCGGTTATATTAGGGCGCATGTCCAAATATAAAAGAACCTTAGGTCTGAGATTATTATTATACATACATTCGTGTTAGGTTGTCTAAGAGTAAACTTAAAAAAAAAAAAAAAAGGAACACGACACTGGAATCAGTTTTACCAATAAATAGTACACTAGAAGTATGGTACATTTCAGCGTCAGCACTCGTCAGTCACAGTCACAAACTGGAAAGAACAAGTTGAGATACACAGAAAATAAATAAATAAGTGATAATAACTAATAAAAATGCTAAACAAGAACGGAATGTCAAAGCGAAGAAACTGTAATAACGTTGCACAGAATAACAACTGAAACAAATGATTGAAAACAGTGGACTGATGTGAAGATTATCTCCTGGGATAAACCGATGCCATCTCAAAATAATTGTTTACACCAGGGCCAAAAACTTACCAACAATGGCCAAAAAAAATTTCCGCCTACGGAAATTTTAGGAGCCCGAATCTAACTTAATGTTTTTTCAACAAGTGATGTGACATAAAATTATGCAGATCTGGAGTTTGTGTATAAGTATGCTATGTGTATGAATAAATGAATACGCGGATTTCGTAGATTACATTTTAAACTGTTCATTCCTTCATACAGTAATACAAAATAACAAATGATCCACACCTGCACACAAATAATTGCTTTCTCAAACACCATGAGGCAAAATAGTTTCATTTTAATAATGACGAGAAAATTGACAGTGTATATAGTTTATTTTCATCTCTTGTGTGCTTTTTCTAAAGGTGCCAACAAATTTCCAGTTGTGATAAAAGTGTTGTGTTTATGATCAGAAGCAACTGAAATTTTCCTACATTATGTAAATATGGATGTACTTTAACAAACAAAAAAGTGTTTTTAGGAGTTCTACTTTAAAATGTTTTTTCGCATTTTTTAAGCGCACCCCTCCCTTTTATGGATCAAACGTGGATCTGTCTTAATTCTCGTGTAATCGGAGTCGGGACACTTTTTACCGACTCCACTAAAAATAACCGACTTCACGACTCCGCAGCCCCTCACCATTAAGTCACCCGTGGGAAGTATGGCGGCAAATAGTTCTGTTGTCTTCTTTCTGCTGTATGCCCTCATGACGACACTAAATTCACCAGCGCTTAATTCATTCATTTCCATTTTGCTTCAGATGTAAAACAAGTAGAAGGAAACAAGGTGGCACAAACGCACAGAAGCTACATGATGAGTAATGACTCTTCACTGGCTAAATATTTATACATATACATATATATATATATATATATATATATATATATATGTATATATATATATATATATATATATATATATATATATATATATATATATATATATATATATATATATATATATATATGTATATGTATATGTATATATATATATATAGTGGAGACCCTTATTCATACCTTCCTGAACTGCCTGAGATAAATGGGGAAAATTCCAGAAATTGTGTCACCAACAAGCAAGAGGCAGAAATATTTCTTTTAAAAATATTTTTAAAACGCCGCCCGCCAATGAGTTATATTGGAAAGAAATGCGCATTAATTCAACCGGCATATAAGTTAGTTCCCAGCCAGAACGCGCCATGAAAAAAGATTGCAGCTTAGAAAAAGGGTGGGACTAAACGTGACGGATTGGTCAATTGGTAAGATTTATTATTTAAATTGTATGAAGAATATTCCCTAAGATTGTAAGCCTTCTACGTAATAAGTAACTTTGTTTTACAAAGTGTAGATCTGACTATAGCCAAAACTGGTTTGTAAGCTGGCTTGTGACAATAATGTTTATTGTCTTGGCACTCCGTACGGCTCATGGGGTAAATGGATTAAGTTTTTCCGAATAACATATTTGTGAATTACTGTTGTAAACCGAAGTGTAAAGATGGACGTCTGAAATATGCCCCTCGGCTATGTGTCAGCGCCTGCTGTGCACCTGTAGCGTTTTCAGGTATCCTAAGAAACTTAGGTAAAACAAAAAATTCCATGTACTTGACCTTGTATTCTTCTTCTTCTTCTTCTTACTCGTTCGTCCTGAAAAGGACGTTGGTTGCGTTGTGTCCGTTTACAGCGAAGCTGCGGTATTTGCGCCTTTCGGCCGACACATCCGACTTCCGCACGGCATTTTTTGGGACCGGGTTTGCCTTCCCTCTTCGATCCCTACTCCTCAGCCAGACTGCAGTGATGCAGCCTGTTTCCAGGACCACCACGTGGAGGTGGAGTAGGGTCTTGGTCAGCTCTGGTTCGCTGACCCTGACGCAGGCAGTCAAGCTATGGGTCGCTTACTGCATTCCTCACTTTTGATGCGTCTTGGGTCCCTGACCTTGTATAATCCCAACGTTACGAATATAAAAAAGGTTGTGTCGAAGCAGATACTGCCATAGAGTAATGAATTGTTAGAGACTTTACTTTTTTAGGTCTTAGCTTTTATGAAGTGGGGTGACCGGTTCCCATCCTAGCTGCCTTTGCCTTGCATAACTCGAGGCAGAGTCAGGTACCCATTTAACAACTAGGCAGACTGGAGTGTGATGCCACCGGGAATCGAAGCTGGTAACTTTACCTCAAATGAAGTAAAAAAAAAAATTAAACACAGGCTTTTAATGCACTAAAAAGACACAAATAATTTGTCAAGGAGTTTATAGCTTCCAGTCAAAAAATGTAACATCAAATTGACAAAAAACGTGGGGAACTTAAGCGCTTTTCATTTATTTTATCCATAAGTGTGTAATGAAGTATAAAGATGAAATTAATTTCACGTAGAATCAGCATGTGATTAAAAACCTGTGTTTTAAATATTTTTTTAAAATATTCTTTATTTTCTTCTTTTTAGTGTTATTTTTTTGTTGTTTTTAAATTTAAGTCAAATGTAATCGATCCGCTAATGACATTATCAGTTTGCGATAAACGAGTCCAGAGCACAGGAGGTGGATTTCACTATTCAGTATACTACACGGAGAGTTAATATTTTTTTTGGTTTATTAAAAAAAAATTTTGATAAGAGTTGTAAATTAAATTTTTATAATGTAGTTGTCAGTTGTGTGTATGTCTGTGCACGCGCGTGCGATAGTGTGTGTGTGGAAAGGGGGGGGGGGGGGAAGTTTCAATATTTCTCTGAAGAGAGACAATCCTGTTGGAAAGAATACACCTAGATTATTTGCAGTTACCGCCATTTCACTGATCGTACAATACAAACAAACGAAATTAATTTTAATTTTATTAATTTTATTATTTTTACGACTGAATATTGTATTGTCATGGGGAATACACAACTATGCCAAGTTTCAGAGATATTGCTCATCTGTAAGTGATTGAAAAATCGATTGTAAGATTTGAAGGTGACAAGAGAGTGGCAAGAGAGTGACATACGTTGCAAGTTAAAGAAAAGCCTGTAAAATTAAAATGCACTGCAACTTCTCTGATCAAAGCATATAAAAGTAACGCACATCTTTGTAATGGCCCTATGGATTCACCATTATTGATTGCATCATTTTATATATGAAGGTCGCTTTAAGTAAAATAGTATTTACAAGGTGATTATTTTATTATATTTCCACATGTGTCGTCACGGAATTTTGGCCATTTTTAAACCTCCTCTCTCTCCCCCCTGCCTCTCCCCTTCCAACTAGGTCGCATTCCGAAATAAAATTTTTTGTTTAAAAGCCCCATGTCTGAGATAATGTTTATGGCGGTAATCCGTCTTTCGCGTGTCTCGTTGGTCGCAAAAACGTGATCACTGCCGCCCGACAATTAATTATCTGCATTTCGTTATACCGCATTCGGGCCAACAAATTCCACGAGGTGACATCAATTGTAACTGGGTCTTCCGAGAGTCCTAACCACATAACCTCTACCCAAACGTGTCCAAGCCCAATGGGCTGATCACCCGTTGGCTTGTCACACCGATTACGGAAACAACGGCAGATGGATCTATTTGTTGTTGCCCTAAAGACGCCGCTAGGCGTGATGGGAAACTACAACAGAGAAAACCAATCTGCTGTTGCCCTTAAGACGCCACAAGGCGTGATGGCCTCTGACTGCTTGGTCGGTCTTTGGCTAAGGACGGAAGAAGAAGAAGAAGAAACGTGTCCACATTTGAGTTGGGACTGAAAAATTACCTAACTTATCCGAAAATTCTCATTAACAGAAATCAACGTAGCCGGAGTTTGATTTTTTTTAACATAGCCAAAAAATAACTAACGATTGACCTGCATAATTGTTTCGAGTTTAGCGAAAATCGACTTAAGCGAGTTCGAGTTAAGTGAACAGCGCTGTACTTTAAACAATTAAATTTAACTCGATGGAGGGAACACCGGTTCGGAAAAATTTAATAATCACTTTAATGACTTACAACAGCGTTTCCCAACTTGCTGTCGACCACATGGACAGATGAGTCCACGACAGGAACTGAAGGGGTGCGCAGAATACTAAATTTTTAAAAATGTTAACAATAAAACCAACTGAACAGCAACACAGAAAACTCGAAGTCACCATTTACCAGCATTCATAGCGAAACAAAATATCAAAGTAAACTTATTGAAATTAATCTCAGACCTAAGGGTCTTTTATATTTGGACATGCGCCCTAATATAACCGACTAGATTGAATGGGACGCGCCTCGCCAAAACGAAGCAAATCTTTATTAAACTAAAAATATATATCAAAGTTCCAGTGCTACTCTATATTCTGTGCAGGATAGTAAAATTATTTGAGACCTAAGGGTATTTTATATTTGGACATGCGCCCTAATATAACCGTCTAGGTTGAACGTGACGCCTCGCCAAAACGAGGCAAAACGTTATTTAAAAATAATTTTTTAAAAGTGTGACAACAATAAAGATATTATACGAGTTCGGGACTTGCTATATTGACAACGATGAACACTAAACGTTCTCAACTCTCAGTGACTTTCTTAAAACCAGTGTAACAGCTTCCCAGTAAAAAATGTAAATGCTTGAAAGAAAACATGGCGTCATGTGGAAGAGCTTCTTGGGTTATCTTGCGATTCCTCTTTGATGATAACATTTTCATAAACAGTATCGGGAGACTTTTGATTACGTACGCTGGCCTTGTATCCTGATGTTTCTAGACGGTCAATAAAATATATGGCTGTTTGACACATGCCTGTGTGAGTCTCAATGTTACGCTTTCGTTCATATACAAAATAAATACTGGAATGAGAAGCCAGATCTGCAAATTAAAATATCATCTTTAACCCTAGATAATCCGATTTTGGGGGCTGCAAAATAACATCAACCATCCCATTGACCTATTGACTTTTCCCGTTTATTTAATGAAGAATTTTAAATAAGTAAAAAAGTAAAATTATTATGTCAAAATTATAAGTCCTTCTATTCAAAAGTAGTATCAGTTTATGCTTACATTTAACTCATTGTAAACACTAACAAAACTATGTAGCTCTTAACAGATTAAGTATCTGTTAGCTGTTATTACGTGACAGAAAAACACTATTACGATTACTGATTTACTGAGTAAATATGTTGTCACCAAAAATTGAAAGCTAATGCTATCAGTTATATATACACTAATAACTAAGCATTTATTATATTACAAAGTGCTTAATTTACCCCGCAATAAAAGAATTAAGACAAAACGGGGTGTTTTGCCTCGATGATCTGTCAAATTCTGCTCATCTGCGGGTCCTTTGACGAGTTGTATCTAATGTTTAAAACTATGAGACTTTATAAACTGTTACTGACGCTTGACCTTAACATCTAGCAATGCTACGTTTATGCACGCATCGATCTACAAAGAAATCGCGCCTCCCAGTATACGTAAACATTTAGAATGATATATAAGTACAGAAGCCTGTTGAAAGTCTCGTTTACTAGCGAAGCGCCGACTTCTATATCTAAGCGTTATGATGCAATATTATTGTAAGCTAACGAACGCTGACCAGCGACCAGAGCAGGGAATTTATAATAAGGAACAGACGCAAAATCAGAATATAGACGCGGTCTGCTGACACAGATGAATGAACTCGAAAAGGGACGACTGGCGCAATTAAACAATTTAAACGACTACAGATTGCTTTGCTGGAGAGAACAGAAACATTTAATGGTAAAGGAGCTGGCTCTTAAAAATTTAAAGAGGTATGCCAGGACAGGGGCTGGATCGGATTGGACAATTTAAATTTACTGTTGCTTCGAAAACAGGTCAAGCGGTCAGGTACTATAAGGGAGTGACAAGATATGATGAGGCAACCTTGGTCGAAGAAAGCGTAAAGATATGATAATGCAACATTGGTCGATGAGAGCGTAAATATGCAATAAAGAGCGGGGGAGAACAAGGAAAACGAAGGACAGAAGAGAGTTGGAGGAAGTCAGAGAAAAATGTAACGATCTAAGATTTGACTTGTCACACATGTATATTATGGGCAGAGGCAGATCTATTTTGAAGCTAATGAATCTTGAATTTCAGGGCTTCAAGTCCAGTTTGCTCTATAATATGTTTCTCTTCCATCCCAACACCTTTTTTTTATGATAGGGGTCTCTCCAAGAGCTCAAGCTTCAGGGCCCTCAAAATGAAGATCCGTCAATGATTAAGGCTGTTAAAGGGGTTACGACCTTTAAAAGGGCTGAGAACCGGTGACTTAAAATCAGAAAACATGTAAAGAAAGTAGCAATTATTAGAGATTTACTTCTATTAATGTTACCAAATGAAGCAGGGGGGGGACTATAAATTTTAGAATGGCAGAGAAGTCACGGGAAAAGCCTAGATCTACAGTGTAGATAATGTCAAGGTGTCTTCAACTTGGTATTGGCTGCAAAAGAGTGAAAAGCTGAGCAGCCCTAGTTAAGCAACAACAACAACAATCCTAGAGAATAAAAGTGATAACCAGCTATCATTGATCGTCGTTCGTCACATCGTAGATAATTCTGGCGCACCTGACAACCTCATTTTTTTTTTCTCTAACCAGCGGCACTCGAGCTTTCCAGCTCTTTTGGCCCAATGACATGTCATTGCGAGGCTGGGGGGTCAGTGGACTTTCCTTCCAACCCGGTCAGGAGCTTCGCGCCTTCCCATCCACACGGGATTTATGTGCAGGAGCCGTTCAGGTTATTCAGTCAAATTTCCGGTCGTAAACATTCCTTCAAACGCTGACGCCCGGGTTTGAACCATGAAGACCTGGTCGCCAGTACAACGCCGTAGCCATTACACCAGCGCGGCTCCCAAACAACGTCATTAAAAGTTACGTTCTTGAAATTGTCTTTTGCTTCCCTAGTTTCCAATTCTAGGTTATGGGAAAAAAAACCTGACAGCTAGGAAAAAACTAATATATTATTTTAGCGCCTGTGCAATCTCCGTCTCGTCACACACACAAAATGACAAAGCGTTTAAAAAAAAGAGACTGCCGCCGGGTAATTGGCACAGATATGGGAAAGAACGTAGTCAAGAAAAACATCAGTGGAGATATTCTAAACCCGAAACTAGGAAGTCCTTGAACTTTTGACACGCATCTCACTTACAGTTTTAATGAGTATGGGCTCTTTCATAAGAAACAGTCAAAGAAAGTTTGTCACAGAGAAGTAAAAGAAAACTGATGAACTAGTCTGAAGTTTTAATATTCTCTTCTTCTTCAAATACCATGCCTAGTGGCGTAGGAGATCATGTCTCCCCACAATTTCCTGTCTCCAGTACAATTTATCAATTTCGCATTTGACTTCTTTCCTTGCCACGATGTCAACCTGTTAAGTATGTGCTCTCTTTGTCTTCTCCTATTTTTTTCCCTACAATCTTGCCTGTTTTTACCGGTATATTTTAACTTACCTTCTTTTAATATTCATCTCCCTAAAAAATAAATTCGAAAGACTCATTCTTTCATTCATTCATTCACTCATCAATTCATTTTCCTGGTAGAGGAAGGGTTTAGTTTGGAGGACCATCTTCATAGCACACGAACAACTCCACCAGTGCTCCGTTCTCCAACCTTAGATCACACCAGATCTCAGCACAGAGCACGAACTTCGCAGCAGCGTCTGTGACAAAAAGTCTGAACATGCTCTTTTGTGTGATCTATTCCTTCATTTTTCTCACTCATCGCTTTTATTTGGCATAAATCACGCCTTTTCATTCGTTATTTTCACTATTTTGCTCCTTGCTGGACATAGCATGGTGAATTCTCTAACACGCCACTCCCCAATGGCAGTATTTGCTACGGGAGTCATGCATATCTTATTGTTTTACACTCCACTCCCAGACTGTTGTTACGATTCGCCACGTTTGGTGACCCGGCCAGCGATAATATATTATCGCCTAATCTGTCTGACCGCTTGTGGAAACGGGGCGGTCAAACATTTGACCCCACTGGAAAGCTGTTAATCATTTTGACACAAGCCGGTATTGGGATACGATGAAAGAAGACAATGCGGTCTGACCAGACATCTGTCTAGCGGAGGCACGCAGATAAAGGTGATAAATAGAGGTGCGCCTGAAGTCTTAGGTAACGATATGACATCACTGTGTAAGAGGCCACGCATGTATATTAAATTTAATATTTTCAAAAACGCGTGGGATGAGTAATGATAAACTTCCTCACCCAAACAGTGCTAGATAGATTTGATTGGTTCGCCAGAATCTACAATGATTTGATTGGAACTTTCTGCGGAAACGCAGCTGGGATTTGAAACTAAGGATTTTGAGATATAATCTAACAAACTCGGAGTCAAAACACACAGACAGATTGCATCGCAGCGGCAACTAAACACCTCCTTCAAGCCAGAGGTAAGAGGATAGGACTTATCATTCCACAATTATAAGTACCAGATCGAGTATTGGGAAACTTTGGAATTTACACGTAAACCCGCAATTGTAATGCAAGACTGGAAACTTGGGAATTTTATCACAAGGAGTCATAAGAGGAATTATAGATTTCCAGATCAACGTTTCACCCGTCATAAGAGGAATTATCGATTTCCAGACCAAGTGTTTAACCCGTCATAAGAGGAATTTCTCAGACTTAAGTGATTCGAACAGCATCTAAATACAGGGCTGTGGGTCCATTCTAATCTGTGCCGGGAGAAGTGTGTATTCCCAAAATTTTGGGGTAAGTGTAAACAATTTATTTACTAATGTAAATTCTACAGTTTTCTTGCTAAGTTGTTATGTACAAAGCTGGCAACCACAACATATGAAAATAGTATATGCATGAACCACTACTGCAAGAGCTGGTGGTGGTTTCTGACTAGTCGTGCGGGAAACCCGACAGAAGAGCGATCCTAGACCCAAACTGAAGTAGCGACGAGTAATGAGTGATAATTACATAACATGTGCCTAAAGTGTATAGAATCATAATGTGAGATGTATATACCTTTTGTAATTGTAATTCAGGCAAATCATTATCTATGCTCTCCAGACATAATTTCCTAGTTGACACCCAGAAGAATATTGGTGAATGTTCATCAAATTCCCCGAGTTACACTGTGTGCTCGGGAATTTAATTCTTCTGAGAGGTTAACATTCGTGGGTGGAGCGCATGAAAATGGGCCTGTTAGTTTGCCGAGAACAAATGTACTGAGGCATTTGTTTCTTTCTTATTTGTCACACTTCGTGATTACAAGACATCAGACTTAAGTACGGAAGTGCCTACGCCACTAGTGTGAGAGATGAGTATCACCACCAACCGCCTACAGTGGATGAATTATGTGGAGAAGTGTACTTATCACCGAAAAGAAGTGACGAAAACCACAGCTGCAGGACTCATCTGGAGCTAGTTTTATATAACAGGCTACAGCAAAAATACGGACATTATTATTAACGCCATACCAAAACCTCAGTGAGGAAGCTTTAATTTCAATTTTCACCAAATTTTCCATATTTATGTTCCCATGTTAAAGACTAATTGATTATTAAATTTGTTGCATGTTATTTTAAATTAAACAATAATAGTTGATTCAGTTTATATGAGCAGTTCTTCTTGATAAATACATATATATAAATATAGAGCCATTACTTATAAGAGGGTATTCGTTGGATACTCCAACTGGGGGCTTGACGGGCCAGAATCATTGCACAACCCCTTCACAAAAGGCGACGGACCAGATAATAAGTTAACAAATTTGCTCAGCCCTTAAGCAGCGTTTGTTCTTGACTTCTGGGAATTTCTTGTGAAGGCTTCCCTAAGGTAGAAACGACATTCATTGACTCTATATCTTTGTCAAGAGTAATCTTGCGCGAAGATAGATACCTTGGACGACCTACTTTTACATACGCTTGCGTTGTGACCATTAGTGGACCACTACTGCACAGCAAGGGGAGGCAATCCCTTGACAGCGTCGAGGACACCATTGCGTATAATACAGGAATCACACATTCTATTAATATTTTTGTGGTGTGTAGGTTTCCTAATTTTTAAATTTTGTCAGGAGCAGCTGCTGTATGGTAGGGAGAGACTGAAAAACGCACGGTGAACAGAACCGGGAATAGACACGAAATAGATAAAGACATTGAAAGACCTTGACCGGATGGTACGTTGTGACGGTATTGCCTCACCTGCTTTGCAGTAGTTGTCCAACAGTCTCCAAAACTCAAGAGTATTTAATATGGGCTTCAAAGGTATCTACCTTCGCACAAGATTACTCTTGGCAGAGATGTAGATAGAAGGGTGATGACACTTCTATTACAAAGGGAGTCTTCACAATACATTCAGAATAAGCGAGAACAATACTGCTTTGGCTGAGTATGTTAACTCTGTAATTCTGCCGACGCTTTTGTGAAGGATTTAAGCACTTATTAATTTCAGCTCGTTTAAGCCCCCACCCCTGATTTACTCAGTGGAATTCTATTATTCTAGAAAAGCTTTATTTAGAGTGTGTGTAGTAATTTGACTGAGACAAACATGCAGTAACTTTAAAATGATTAAATCGAAGTTAAATTTGTAACATTATAAATAACGAAATTTAATAATCACTTTAGGTTTTAACAGTTGGAAAATAATTTGAATAGTTATGGATCAAGAAAAGTTATCATCATGGTCTTTAAGGATTGTGAAGTGTTACAAGAAGTTCAAGTGGCAGCATAGATTTGAACTTAGCTGCCTATGACGGTACTGGTTCTTCTTATGGGTTGGTTCTTTTCACTCTGTTCGCGCTCGTCTCTGATCAAGGTTGTCAGGGGTAGCTCGTTTTCCAGAAATATTAAAGAAAGTCTACCACATGGGTTCTTCGCCTTAAAGCTTAGGCCACTGTTTCCTTCTTGTTCCAGAGATAGTAATTTCTGCTGGTACCGCAACTAACTATGGTAATAGAATAGAACGAAACGCTCTTCTGAGTATTAAGTTTTCCACCCCATAGTTATGGGTTCCTATCTTCCCATACCATCATCCCAATTACTCATACTTTACTCTTGATGAGAATTAAATGAAATCCCTCGGGATAAAACTTTCTTTACGTTTAAATAGAATAGCTTTCACAGTTACTTTATATTTAAATGAAAAGGTTAATAATACAGATAGAGTCTGTTTACATATACATCTCTACTGATTGAAAAGTGTTCACAATATAAATTGAATATGTTTTCATTCATGTTTTACACTGATTGAAAAGTTTCAAACTTCCATTAACTTTAAAATGAATATTTTCACTTAGAAATTTACAGTCTTTTAAAGCTTGAAACGTATATTAATTTTAAGGTGAATAGGTTTATATGGACAATTAAACTGCTTTGAAAATGTAAGTAATATACTTAGAACGTACATCATTTCTTTCATCTTTCCCTACCTGCTTCATAGGGAACCTGGGACTACTTTGTGCTTTCAGTTTTTTTACGAAACCAGCAATAAAGCAATCACCAGCCCCTGCAGTGGTGGTTCATGAATCAGCAATGTATACACTGAGGTTGCCAGCCTCAAATGACTGACAGCCACAAGCGAGTTTCAAATATTGAACTTCACATGGTAAAATATACTTATATATATATATATATATATATATATATATATATATATATATATTGGTAATATATACTAATATTTATATTGTGGAGAGACATGATCTCCTACGCCACTAGGCATGGTACTTGAAGAAGAAGAAAAAGAATGTATAAAATGAGAGTCTTGAGTTTGTCCAGCTTGAACCATGCGTCAAAGAAGAAAGCAATTGAACCACCGATCATTATTTACTTGAACTTTATACTACCTGAATTAGCACGTGTGTGGAACTGCATTTAGTCCGGAAGTACTTATCTTTGGTATCAGGATCTTCTTGAAGCTCTATGGGGTGTAAGCTGAAATGGTCCAGTTAGATTTAGTTTCTCCTTTGATTTCAGCTTTGGTTTAAGACAATACTGGTTTAACTCACATGTTAGTAATAAATATGAAATGTAAATCACAACTTACGCCAATCCTGGCTCATAGACTTATTTGCTCAGATGAATAAAAGGGACTTGAATCGGACTCTTACACGCGTCTGGGGTGTCGATAATTTAATAAGTCCCCTCTCCGACTTCGTGTGTGGTCTTTCAGTTTCCTCAGTCCCGGTTTCCTTATTTAAAATGTTAGAGATTTCCTGGGCTATATTGTTAGTCCTGATAAATATTCCAATAAAAGGTGTCCGGTATATTAGGAAGGAATTCTGAATTCTAATTCTTAACTGTAGCAGTCTGGTGTTTTGGCGAGCGATTTCTCAAGTGAAATATCTTGAGAAAATGATCAGATTATGTTCCCTGCCTTCCCACGCCTTCGTTTGTTATGAGGTATCAAATAAACTTCAATCGTATTCAAACAGGCTGGTTATGGGTTAATTTCAAAGTATTCCGACATCGGATAATTTTGAACGTAAGGCAGAGGTCAACTCTCCAATATACGGTAATATGATGTCCGATGCCTTTGTGTACAAACTTACAGACAGATCGGGAAACTCATACGAGAGCGTGTTCAAAATGTAACCATCATTTCTTTATCAGAAAGTACTCTTGTCATAACAAGTAGGACAGTAAACGCTTATGTCATATGTTTCCGCCACCTACATGAGATCTTAGCCACTCCCTTGCGACTGCGAGTAATTATCTCAACAAATCTGGGGAGCGTCAAGCAAATGTGATTATTATCACCTACAGGGAGTGTCAAGCAATTCGACAATACTCAAATATCTGCTACTTAGCAGAAAAATAACGAAGAAAGCAAGAAAGAAAAGTGCTAAAATTGAAAGCACATAATGAAAATCAGTACCACAAATGTACCGATACTGCTGGAGTAAAATAAAGATCGATAGGGGATGCTCCATTCTGTATTACATTCCCAAAATTTTGGGTAAATGTAAACAATTTATTTACTAATGTAAATTCTACAGGTTTCTTGCTAAGTGGTTATGTACAAGGCTGGCAACCTAAACATATGAAAATAGTATATGCATGAACTACTACTGCAAGAGCTGATGATTGCTTCTGACTAGTCGTGCGGGAAACCCGACAGCAAATATGACCCCAGACATCTGCTTCTTAGACAAATGAAGGATAATGATGATAACTGAACGATGCACGCCTATGAGTATCTATTTAAAACTGTCATAATAAATATAAATAAATACCTTAGACGTCTCGAAGGCGATAACCTGTCCGCATAACAGAAAGAATAGTCTAGCAGCCCTTAACTTTAATAAAGCAATATATATATATATATATATATATATATATATATATATATATATATATATATATATATATATATATATGTATATATATATATATATACGAGGCGTGTTCAAATGAAACCCGGCCGTGCTGCGCCAAGTGGACATTCGTAGGAGGAGCATGAGGACATCATATCTGACGTAATAAGCACATACGAATGTACAAGTGTGTAAGTGTTCATTCTCCCAGTATTCATTGGTTGTGCTGCAGACCGTTAAAATAATGGCCGGTGTGATAAGGAATCCGTCCAAAAAATTCCAGTCACAGATTTCCGCTTGTAAGGTTACGCTGACCGCATTTTTTTACCACGAAGGGCTTCTATTGGTAGACTTTAAAGAGCCTGGCGTGAACATCAATGCCATCCGCTACAAAGACACACTAGACAACCTGCATACAGCCATCAAGAATAAACGACCCGGCATGCTTTCGCGTGGTGTGATTCTGTTGCACGACAATGCTCGTCCACATGTTGCGAACATTGTGCAGGAAGCGTTAGCAAGGAAAAAGTGGGAAGTTCTGCCACACCCAGCCTACAGACCCGATCTCTCACCATGTGACTTTCATTTGTTCGGACCCTTAAAAAAATCTCTAAAGGGACAACGATTCGACTCCGATGCAGACGTCAGGGATTCGGTGACGAAATGGTTCAATATGCAACCAAAGTCATTTTTCTCGGACGGCATCCGCCGTCTACCCAAGCAGTGGGATGCGTGTCTGAATGCCTATGGTGACTATTTCTAAAGGACCCCAGTGAGTACTTGCTTCATAACAATTGCTGTATTTAATTCTACTACTCCTGCTGATGTACCTTACATATATTTGTTATAAAGCCACTGGGACGGGTTTCATTTGAACACACCTCGTGTATATATATATATATATATATATATATATATATATATATATATATATATATATATATATATATATATATATATATATATATATATATATATATATATATACTGAAGCACATTAAAAACGCACCACAATTATATATACTGATGCCGAGAAGCTGGAAAAAAAAGAGTGGGAATGGATTTTCCCCGTGTTTGTCATGAGGTAGAAAGCGAATGGCTGCTGGAATGAAAAGTGCATGATTCAACCCACGGCTTTGTGTACAGACTACATGAAAACAATGAAAGTTACACGTGCAACACGATTCCCAACAGCTATGACCCTGAAAATGCGTACGCGTTGTGGCAGTATTCTCGGTATAAAAAGGCCGTTGAGACAAAACACCCAGTACCTCTGCTTGAAATGCCACGACTATCTAAAAACGACCGCCAACGAGCCATTGTTATGTTGGAGACCGGAATGAGCTCGCGGGCCATTGCCAGAAGGATGAATTGCCACCACAGCACTATTGTACGTCACAATAAACGTTACGGAACCACTGGCAGTGCCCGGGATAGACTTCGGAGTGGCCAACCACGAGTTACTACCCCTGCGCAAGATCGTCATTTTGTGCTGAGTCACCTAAGGAATCGTTCTCTCCCGGCAAGTCAAACAGCAAGAGCAATAGTGGGTAGACGTGAGCAAGTCTCTCGAATGACAGTCATACGATGACTCAGAGATACTGGCCTTACTGCATGACGACCTTATGTTGGGCCAAACTTAACTCACAGACATCGTCAGCAGCGCCTGCAATGGGCAGAGCAACATGTCAGATGGACTAGACTGCAGTGGAATGCTGTCCTATTCACAGACGAGAGCAGATTCAACATATCCTTTGCTGATGGACGTATGCGGATTTGGCGACGGTGTGGAGAGCGCTTTGCAGATTGCTGTGTTCGTCAGCACAACCGATTTGGCGGTGGCAGTATTCACATTTGGGGAGGATTCAGTTTTCACTATCGCTTGCCTCTTCACGTTTTCCGTGGAAATGTTAATGCTGTGAGATATCGAGATGAGGTTCTGGATGCATTGGTTGCTCCTGCGTTCACAAATTATCCAGACTTGCAGCTTCTCCAGCAGGATAACGCACGTGCCTACACCGCATGCATTACGCAGCAGCAGAACATTGTGACGATTGATTGGCCTGCCCTATCACCAGACATGCCCCCTATAGAACATCTGTGGGACGAGCTTGGACACAGAGTCTACAGGCAAGGTTCTCCAGCTAATCTGCAACAGCTCGAAGCTGCTCTTAAACGTGAATGGGACTTGATTCCCCGGAATTTCCTTCAGAGACTCGTGCGTTCCATGCGGAGCCGCTGCCAAGCTTGTTTGCAAGCACACAGTGGACATACCAGATACTGAGAATAGTGTGAATGAATTTTTTTATTGGTTGCATTTTTGGTTTTCTCCCTTGCCTGCACAGAATGCAATGAATTTCATAACAATCAAATGTACAAATTAATGACCAGCATGGATTCATAGGAAAATGAATAAAGATTCCAAATATGTAAACTTGTAAACACTTATATTTACATTTCACACTCGGTTCCTGGATTATACAGGTGGTGCGTTTTTAATGTGCTTCAGTATATATATATATATATATATATATATATATATATATATATATATATATATATATATATATATATATATATATATATATATATATATATATATATATATATATATGGATATGCGGCTTATTTATATACTGCAGAACGTACGTTATTGGAGATTTTGAGGCCAGGAGTTGTATAGGCCATTATTTCATGTGAAGGGATATTTTTGAGATATTAAAGATATTTTTCAGGCCATAGATGGTAGGCCATTGTGTGCTCATATCTCTAATGAGGTATATTTTTGAAGTTCGACGGATCGTTAAAGGGGAATGTTCTTTCTCCCAAAATATATATATATTGTAAACTGCGACATGTGCAGTTCCTTTCCCTGAATGGAGGGTTTTGCCACGAGATTTATGATTATGAACTGCTATGCTCCGCATCCCTTGTGATGGAGATTTTTGTATCAATAACTCTTTTTTCTAAGCATTTACTTACTGATGATCTACGGATTGGTGCTTACTTGATGTGTCGTATTTTTCTGTGAACTGTAACCTATTGACAGTGTATTATTGATGATGTCAACGTTTGTCGTGGCGTAATACACAGTGTAGAACGTTTCTGGAGTTACGACGTTCCTGGCTCCTATATGTGCATCGGTGTGTGTGATTGTTATTAACTTACTCTAGTCCTACATGGCATTCGCGTCTGTTGACAGTCATTCACTCACACATCAGTTGGCCACCTGTAAGCCCGACATAAGCTGATCGCATTTATCAGTGGAACATAATAATATAACATTTATCATCCTCTCTTACACCACCTATATATCACCCCAGCAACAGTGGTCGCCAGTGATATGGGGCTATTATGATGTGATGCACAAGTTGTTCTACAGTGTAACCAGTACACATTTTTTTGTGAGCAAGTTTCATCTAGAAAAGGAGTTTTCTATACAAGTCATTCAAGTCAAGAATTGCAGTGTTCCAGTTTTTCCTTTTGAGTGCCAACTTCTGATGTCAGCACCCGATGTCTGGAGTTACGTTTGAAAGCTGCTATTACCTTGGAGTTCCAGCATCGATCACCAGTGGATTACTTTAGACTGTGTTATCTATGTACATCATTGCTGCTGTTGTGGAGGCCGAAATTTCTTCCTTTGAAAGATAAGTGGCTGTTTTGTATGTGTAAACTGTACCACTGTGTGGTGTAACATTGAGCCTTTCTCAGAACTTCCTCTATTAGATCCTTGTATTTTTTGTTTTCTATGTTATAATATGTCATATTTCTGCGGGTTTGATTGGGTGGAGACTTATGTTCAGATATATCCAACTTCACCGAGGGCTGACGTAAGCGTTCTATAGGGACTGTTTTGTCTAAGTTCGTGTCGTAAAAGATCCCTTGACATAATTCTGGGCATACTCTGTTTACGCTGGATTCAGTCATCATTATAATTGTTTAGGTGTGACGAATTGTCTCAGTGTTGTTGTTATATTTTTTCTCTGTTCCTTAGTTTATTAATTAATTTGTTTGTGAGTGTCCTTCTCTCCTTCCTATTTTTTAGTTCTATACACATTTTTCGTTTATACACTGTTTTGTCACTTGTATTGTTATACTATTCGCAGCTGTCATTGCAAGCTTTGCATTATTTTGTGCTTTATTTCTGCTTCCTAACTTTAGTTGATTCCTGCGAACGTGTTCATGTCTTCTTTATATCCTATCTTTGTCACTCTTGTCTGTACAGTCTATTTTGTCGTGAACTGTCAATATTATAATGCATATATATATAGGTGATTAATTATATTATCAATAGGTAAGGTAATTATACAAGTTCTTGAACAAGGACTTGTCACCCACGGAGTTGGGATAAAGTGAAGTTCTTCATAAGTATATTGACATAAGTTATCTGTATCATATAATTAGACATAATGTCTACTTTAGATTACTTCATTGAGCAAGGGAAATCCCTTAATATGACTACTGATGAAGTAAGAGAATTCGCACTTGCCGAATATGCCAAGGCACAGAAGTCGGAAGAAAAGAGACAGAAATTAGAGGTTGAAAAACAGAAAATGGAGGCTGAAGATAGGAGATTGCAGATGCAGGCAGAAGAGAGAAAATTTCAAATGGAAATGGAAAAACAAAAATTAGAAGCTGAAGAGAGAAAAAATCAACAGCAAATGCAAATGGAGGCTGAAAAACAGAAAATGGAAATGGAAAAACAAAAATTAGAAGCTGAAGAGAGAAAAAATCAACAGCAAATGCAAATGGAGGCTGAAAAACAGAAAATGGAAATGGAAAAACAGAAATTAGAGGCTGAGGAAAGAAAGTTACAGATGCAGATGCAAGCTGAAGAAAATATGAGACTGCATGAGGAAAAGATGTCGTCTATAGAGCTGGAGAGAATAAAGGTAGTGAATGTTGGTAATACACAAAATGAGACAAACAATCAAACAACTTCTAATAAGGCAAACACTAAATATTGTGATGTTAAATTGCCTGTTTTTAACTCTGACTGCGACGATATTTTATTCTATCTAAATAGATTTGAACTTTCATGCGAATCTCATAAGATAGACAAGTCAGGATATTGTGAACAACTTAGGAAGTGATTTAAGGGTGAAGCTTTGAATACTATAGGTATGTTGGAAGGTTCTGACATGAATAACTATGATGTTGCCAGAGCAGCCTTATTTTAAAAATACCAACTGGACGAAGAAGGTTATCGCCTACGCTTTAAGTCTCTATTGCCGGAGACAGGGAAAGATTTTTCAGACTTCATAGCAAATATTCGCCTTACGTTTTCACGTTGGGTTGAACTTTCAAAAACTGAACACACATATGAAGCCCTTATGGACTTATTGCTTCGTGACAAAGTCATGTCGTCAGTTAGTGACCCTTTTCTCTCCTTTCTACATGAGCGAAAGCCTCCAAATTTGACAGATATGGAGCAATACTGTCGCCAATACGTCACGGCACATCCAAATGTGACGGTTAGCAATTCTCAAGTCAAAGAAGGTTTACCCGTAGCCTCAGCAATATCATATGGTCCTAATTGGCGCCGCAGACCTCAAAGTGCTGATCGCAATTTTGGCAGTAGATATAATCGTAATTTTGGACAGAACCAAGGGGGCCCATCACGTAGTGATTCTCCTTCTTCAAGAAACTGGAGACAAATTAACACTCCTCAACATTTTGGTTCCAACAATTATGGACATTTTGGAAGGGGTAACTACAGTAGAAACCATCAACCCTACAATTATTTTTCTCGGAGACAGCAAAGCCCATCAAATAGATATTCTGATCAAAGGGGAAATGACAATCGCAACTATGCTAACTGGGGTTCAAATCAGAACAATAGTTTCAATAGAGCAAATAACAATGCTCCCAATAGAGATAATAGTCGCGACAGATCGCGATATGACGGTAGATCTTCAAATGATAGATCGTATCGACATGCTAACTCTGCTCAACAAGAGCCCCAAGGTGTTAATGATCAAAGTAACAATAATAATAGTGTCTCTAATGCTACTGCTTGCTCTGCTTTCGATTTCGAGAGAGCATCTCAGTGCCCGGAGTGCACAACTTTGTTCCAACCTACAGGTATAACTACCTTGAGTTGCGGTCATTCTCTACCCGCTCTTCCTGCCTTAGCTGCGCATGACGGAAGAGGGTCTCTTACTCTACATAAAGGATTGGTGAATAATAATCCAGTCTCAGTTCTCTTTGATTCTGGATGCACAACTGTTGGGGTTAAACAGTGTCTCATAGATCCTTCCTGCGCCACTGGAAATGTGGTGAAATGTGTGACATTTGGTGGGACACTTGAAACTTTTCCGACTGCTATTATCTACATAGCCACTCCCTTTTTTTACGGGACATGTCTACGCATGTATGCTCCCGAATCCTATTGCGGACCTTTGTGGTAAAGTGGGATGATATAAATATTTATAGGGACTTAGTGTACTGCCTGAGGTCAGCTGTGAAGGTATCTGCATCTAATAAGTGTGGTGTATTACAGATGACCTTACTTTGCTACCACATTTAGACCTCAGTCAGAATTATTCTGGAATATTGTGATGACTACGTTGAATGTCTAGGGTTATGAAAGTGATGAAGTGTATGTTCACAACAACCAACAGACAGATAAACAATTTAGTTTAATCCACAACTCTTTACAACACTGTGACACTCACACACATAGAAAACTCTATAAGACTATCTTAATAAGTCAAGTTTAACTTTAAAAATATGTATTAATTTCTTTCAATAATAGATATCCTGATTCAACTACAAAGTGAATCATGAATCACAATCAAATGTAATCACTAGTTGTATGTACACAATTTATAGATAGAATCTTTGTATTGACATATATTATTATTATTACAATAGGTGTTTAAGTTGTGATAGAAAAGGGGGTCTAATTTATAATCTATTTCCACACTGAAGCACAATACATAACAAACACCGAGTTCAGCGCAGTAGGCCAACTGTTAGCTTCTAATGTAACACATTCACCAGTATTCCTCTCCCTAATGGTTACAACGCCTCTGCAATTTCAGCATTATTTCCTTATATTCAATAAGATAGGTGTCATAGTACTATTTGGCAATCCCATATAGGCCTATGCAGTTATACTCCTCTCCGACAAGTTTTGTTCCTGGTGGAGCAATATCTAGGCTTTTCCTCATGGTTGCTACTGAACTACACACAGACAGACATAATTTATCAATTCACATTCAATTTTTCATCTAAAAGATATCAAATATGTCAAGCTTACCACAATTCATGAAATATTAAACAAATACGTTGACTGGCGATGAATTATGGCACAATTCCGATCTGCCTCTGTCCCAGGCTTTTATTTAGAAAAAATATGAGCTGGATCTCAACGCACTTGCTTCTCAGTAAGTTTATTTTCAAAATGTGGCACTGAACAGACGCTCCTAATTGACTATATTAAATGGTCTAGCCAATAAGACCATGTTTACAAAAGCATTTGAAAAAAGTGTACTCTTTCTATCGTTTCTATTAACAACCAAAAATAGTATTTGCAATCGACTAATCATGTTTAGGCTTACATATTCTTCTAGCCAATCAGATCGGATTTAACTTGTTGGCCTATTTCCTGTAAAATAGTGGTTTTAAAACATGCCACTGAGCAAATATGGTCTGGTGGTGTCAGACAGCACCCCTATAATATTTTGGCTATAATTTGTTAATTATTAGACTAGTTGCTTAACACCTAACATATTATTTGTCAGCAAGTCCTAAGGCACCCAAATATATAAGTTTTAATGGAGCTAAGTGGCTGCGTTCAAAATATGTATTTTCTTCTAGGATAGTCGTGCTGTTACCACCTCCTCACTTCCAAACTATGGGGTGTCTTCTGTACTGTCAGGATTTCAGACGTAAAACAGTAGAATGTCATGTTTCCTAATAAGCATTAAACATGTTTTTTAAAACCTAACCGTGTATTGGTAGTGTTTTTTGTCACTGTTTATTTGAAAAAAAGTTAGTACTTCATGCCTTTTGCGTTGGGGGTGGCATTAATATTAATCGCGAGACTGTGGTAGTATTGCATGCGTTCCTCCTTCTCTCTCTCTCTCTCTCTCTCTCTCTCTTCTAAGCTCGTCTGTCTTTTCTTTTACTTAGTGCATAAAATGACATGAATGGAATATTAATCTAGGTCATTACGCAGTGTGTCTATCTCAAGGTTTTCTAAGAAACACAGTACCGGTTTTATTTTTTTTGAAACGCGTGTATGCTGCTGTAGGCTTTACTATCAAACGTGAAAGCGTTACACTATGCAGACGAATTAGAAAAAGGGGATTTTTGTACGCCACTGTGACAGCACTGGTCTTTTACCATTCTTCTTTCCTTTTATTGAATTAATTCGTTAGGCTTTACCTTTACTTTTTAATTTAGATATGTGGATTTAGAATGTTTCACGACAAATTCTCCCCACTTAAAACAGACGTTATATGTCAGTCTATAATTCTATATACACATAGAGAAATTTAATATTATTCCTGGTGACTTCTTTGATTTTCATCGCACGGATGGTGGCTTAGAAAATCTGCATCAACGTTTCTCTGATTTTATTTTGATCATGGATTTAATGCAGGTGGGTCAATTCAAAGTAAGCACTACTGACGAAGGTTGCCTCAGACCTCTGCAATCTAAGAATCCATTTCAGTTATATTACTGAACAGCGGCAAGTGTTACTGCTTGTCTTATTGCTGCTTAGCAATCAGTATTCACCATTTCTCTTCTCTGAGTCTGTTCAACGACATGTCCAGAGAATATTAGATATTCCTTAATTTGTACGTTATGAGGAGTTGATCTATATGGTGATATCTGAGTTGTGTAGGGGATCCAATAATTTCCTGATCAGCCTTAATAAACACTCGGACTATCCTCAATTCAAAAAGGCAACAATGGAGACACTCTGCTCCTCCGAAATGTTCACAGCCAACAATTGGTCTGATCTCAGGCGTGATTGAATGTGGAAACACCCTTCTAATAATATATTTATAATGTTCTATAATGTGCCACTCAAATGGAGGCCATATTCATCAACTATAGTTCCGCCTACCGACAATCTGGTGAATTAAGATAATATGTGGGGAAATGAGTTTCTGCATCAGAAATCAATTCGCCCTTAGCATTGCTATAAGATGTGTGGGTTATCTCCATCCAGGGTCCGAACACTACTTCCCCTTGGACTGTGTAGGGTCGGGTGACTACCAATGTCACCAGTGCCCTTTTAATGCTAAGTTAATAGCCATATTGTGAAGCGCTGTGAGCATTTTCCGAATTGCTCACTCGTCCACTTCCCACTGTTCTTCTGTTAACAATTTGTTTCTGTTTTAACTTAGGCGGATCATCTTCAATGTCAATGTCAGCCAGCTCCCTAACAGCGGTTTCAAACTGTGCCTGGGATGACTGGTCTGAGTTTCTATTTTCTCTGGATGCCTTTCTCAGAGTTGCGAATCTAAATATTTTTGGTGAACACTGTTGGTGGGAAGGTGGATACCTATCCTCTATGTCAACCTTATTATTTTTATTTTCCTTGTTATTGTTAGGCCCATATGTTTCAGAATGCTTGGCTGGCATCTGATTATGATTTTCCCAACTTGGGGACTGTACCTTGCTACATTTTTCACAGGCCCCCACAAATTGTGCAATATCAGCAGCTACTTGGGGCCAGTAGAATTTTTCCGATGTCCTTTGACGGGTGGTCCCATTTCTCTGGTGTCCACCGTCTGGTACAACATGAGCTTGTGTCATCACTTGTTCTCTGTAGGGGGTTGGTAATACCAATTGTCCCTGTTCTTTGGATCTTACTCTAGCTTTCCAGAAGAGCAGTCCTTCCTTCAAATAAAATTGTCCTTTCTTAGGGTGTGCATGGCTTGTTGGCAATTTACCAAAGCAAGGTTTTAATGTTTTATCTTTTTCCTGGGCCTTTCTCATCTGCTTATGAGAATAAACTAGTGGTGGTTCCTCCTCCGTTCTACTAGGGGTCGACCTGACCTGAAGCGTGGCCATTACCACAGGTTTTACAGGGCTTCCTAGAAAAACATATTTGCTTCCTAACACCAGCGGGTAATTAGGATCGTCACACACGGCTGCTCTAATCACTCCTTCCACGTACCTTGTCTCTACATTGATCTCGGCTACGGGAAGTGTCATGGTGGATATTCCCTTTACGGCCCCTTGTATCTCCACTTTCTCTGTGGTATACTGTTCAGTGTGCACTAGGGTTGCACTCACAACTGAGTCATAGTCTAAACCTGAATCGTAAAGGCACCTAACCTTGGCACCATTACATGTCACTTCTTCACAGATGGGGGGATGTTGAAGATTTATATGATTCTCTGTCAGTTTCTTCTTCCCCTTGTCCACTGTTATCATGCACGCCGCGTGATATGGAGGAACTTTCCTACCACACTCACTAGTATTATGATTATGCATCCTGCATATTTGACAATATTTTCCTTCCTGTCTGAAGGGTTTCCTGTTATCATATTTCCTTTCATTGAATTGTGGGGTTTTATTTTTATTATCATAACGTGGCCTATCAAACTGGTGCTTACCTTTGTTTTGATCTCTATGATCAAATTCATTATAGTTTTGTGGTGCCTGATAATTGTCTACCTGTTTCTTTTTATTACCTGATACCTCTGCTTGAGCTGCTTGATACCTTTCAGCAACATTTAGTAACTCACCCAGCCTCTCTGCACCTTGTTCCATGAAAAACTTTCTCAGGTCTGGAGCCATGGACCCTCTTAGTTGTTCTATAAGGATCATTTCCTTAAGATCTTGGGTTTTCCCCAGAGAAGTCCATTTCTCCAAGTATGTCTCTAACCGTGCAGAGAACTGGTGATAGGTTTCACCTGACAGTAGTTTAGCATTCCTAAATCTTTTCCTATAAAAATCACCATTCTTTTCATATCTTAACAAAAGAGCCTGCTTTAGCATGTCATAATTTTCTTGATCAGCTCTGCTCATTTTGGCGAAAACTTCATAAGCCGTACCACGAAGCCCTTGAGATAACTTTAAGCTCCACCTTTCTCTCTCTCTAACCCATACGTGGTAGCTAATAGTTCATATCTATTTAGATAGCTCTCGATATCATCTTCTTTCTCAACAAAATGATCTAAATGAAAGTTCATAGCTGAGGTTGAGGCTCCCTGACTAGAAGTGGCATCAGAGGTAAAGGGACTGGCACTATTTTCAGGAGCATGGCCTTGAAATTCCAACTCCCTAAGTCGTAACTCATGTTCCCTTTGTAATCTCTTCTCCTCCTTTTCTGCTTCCCTCTCGGCAGCCTGTCTCCGTTCTTCTCTTTCGGCCTCCAATTGGACCTTCTTAGCCTCAGCCTCAAATTGTAACTTCTTAGCCTCAGCCTCTAATTGTAACTTCTTAGCCTCAGCCTCCAATTGTAACTTCTTAGCCTCAGCCTCCAATGCCCTAGCCTCTTTGTCAGCCTCAATCTGCAACCTCTTAATTTCTTTTTCAGCCTCTAACTTTCTTTCAGCCTCTTTTTCCAATCTTTTTTCTTCACGTTCAATAAATTTGTCACATTCAGTAGTGACATAAGCAATCATAACTTGCCCGTCCATTCCTAACTCTTTAGCAGCCTGCACAGCAGCAGATCGAAATTTTGCTAGGTCCGCCATTTTCTAACAGGCAAATGTAAACAATTCAATCTATAAATAACAATCTAAGTACAACCACAGGCACTGAGAGCTCAACCTTAATTTTCCACCCAAGAATACCTTTTTAATTTTTATAATTTCCCGAAGTGAATTACTCCTAATATATATGCTAGGGGAAGATTCAAAATCCTGGGAGCGAGACCCCAATATATGTGGTAAAGTGGGATGATATAAATATTTATTTATTTATTTGTTTTAAATTTATTTATTATTATTATTTATTTATTTATATTTTATTTATTTATTTTATTTATTATTTATTGATTACTTTTTTCTCACTCTTTTCCAGTCCTTGTTTTTATTATTTCTTATCTTTATGTACTGTCAACTTCCTCTTTCCGGTTTAGTGGCAGCCATCCTGCTTTGCTTCACATGTGACTGGACTTAATATTAAGGGAGTTTTTATCTCTTATTTTTATAGTTTCATGTTCTCTACTTAATTCTCATTTTCTTTCCCTCCTGTCTCTTGTTTGTCTGTCCCTGACGAAGGCCTTGTGGCCGCAACGTAGGTTTTTCTTGTCCTTCTCCTTGTAAGACGTATTACTATTTGTGTGGGTGTGTGTGTTTTTATTTTATTTTATTTTTATTTTTTTTTTCAACTATAAATATTTATAGGGGACTTAGTGTACTGCCTGAGGTCAGCTGTGAAGGTATCTGTATCTAATAAGTGTGGTGTATTACAGATGACCTTACTTTGCTACCACATTTAGACCTCAGTCAGAATTATTCTGGAATATTGTGATGACTACGTTGAATGTCTAGGGTTATGAAAATGATGAAGTGTATGTTCACAACAACCAACAGACAGATAAACAATTTAGTTTAATCCACAACTCTTTACAACACTGTGACACTGTGTAATATGTATTAATTTCTTTCAATAATAGATATCCTGATTCAACTACAAAGTGAATCAGGAATCACAATCAAATGTAATCACTAGGTGTATGTACACAATTTATAGATAGGATCTTTGTATTGACATATATTATTATTATTACAATAGGTGTGTAAGTTGTGATGTAGTACTATGAGGTAATACTGGCTTTTTCAAGCTAGGTGGTTGTTAGTCATCATGACTTCAAGTGTCTGTTTCTGGTGAAAATGGTATTGGAAAAATTCACAGTTCCTGTCATTTGAAACAATTGATTGTCCCTCTTTATTTAATATACTGTCAATTTTACAGGGGGGTACATAAGATTGAGCTGCTCTGGCCAACGAATCTTATCTTCTGTGAGGGCGACAGGAAACAGTCTCCACTGCTCGCTTGCTTCACCGTTTCCTTGAGAAACAATACTGGTCGCTATCTTGACCAAGGAGTATGCTGCCAGCCTCTGGATTCAGCAAAACTCAGACCAGGTGCTGCTTCAATACGTTAGGACCATGGTCCCTGAAACAAGAAGGTTGTACCTCCTACTTCAGAACTAATTTATAATCTATTTCCACACTGAAGCACAATACATAACAAATACCGAGTTCAGCGCGGTAGGCCAACTGTTAGCTTCCCATGTAACACATTCACCAGTATTCCTCTCCCTAATGGTTACAACGCCTCTGCAATTTCAGCATTATTTCCTTATATTCAATAAGATAGGTGTCATAGTACTATTTGGCAATCCCATATAGGCCTATGCAGTTATACTCCTCTCCGACAAGTTTTGTTCCTGGTGGAGCAATATCTAGGCTTTTCCTCATGGTTGCTACTGAACTACTCACAGACAGACATAATTTATCAATTCACATTCAATTTTTCATCTAAAAGATATCAAATATGTCAAGCTTACCACAATTCATGAAATATTAAACAAATACGTTGACTGGCGATGAATTATGGCACAATTCCGATCTGCCTCTGTCCCAGGCTTTTATTTAGAAAAATATGAGCTGGATCTCAACGCACTTGCTTCTCAGTAAGTTTATTTTCAAAATGTGGCACTGAACAGACGCTCCTAATTGACGATATTAAATGGTCTAGCCAATAAGACCATGTTTACAAAAGCATTTGAAAAAAGTGTACTCTTTCTATCGTTTCTATTAACAACCAAAAATAGTATTTGCAATCGACTAATCATGTTTAGGCTTACATATTCTTCTAGCCAATCAGATCGGATTTAACTTGTTGGCCTATTTCCTGTAAAATAGTGGTTTTAAAACATGCCACTGAGCAAATATGGTCTGGTGGTGTCAGACAGCACCCCTATAATATTTTGGCTATAATTTGTTAATTATTAGACTAGTTGCTTAACACCTAACATATTATTTGTCAGCAAGTCCTAAGGCACCCAAATATATAAGTTTTAATGGAGCTAAGTGGCTGCGTTCAAAATATGTATTTTCTTCTAGGATAGTCGTGCTGTTACCACCTCCTCACTTCCAAACTATGGGGTGTCTTCTGTACTGTCAGGATTTCAGACGTAAAACAGTAGAATGTCATGTTTCCTAATAAGCATTAAACATGTTTTTTAAAACCTAACCGTGTATTGGTAGTGTTTTTTGTCACTGTTTATTTGAAAAAAAGTTAGTGCTTCATGCCTTTCGCGTTGGGGGTGGCATTAATATTAATCGCGAGACTGTGGTAGTATTGCATGCGTTCCTCCTTCTCTCTCTCTCTCTCTCTCTCTCTCTCTCTCTCTCTCTTCTAAGCTCGTCTGTCTTTTCTTTTACTTAGTGCATAAAATGACATGAATGGAATATTAATCTAGGTCATTACGCAGTGTGTCTATCTCAAGGTTTTCTAAGAAACACAGTACCGGTTTTATTTTTTTGAAACGCGTGTATGCTGCTGTAGGCTTTACTATCAAACGTGAAAGCGTTACACTATGCAGACGAATTAGAAAAAGGGGATTTTTGTACGCCACTGTGACAGCACTGGTCTTTTACCATTCTTCTTTCCTTTTATTGAATTAATTCGTTAGGCTTTACCTTTACTTTTTAATTTAGATATGTGGATTTAGAATGTTTCACGACAACCTTATCGTCGGACGTATACATGGAATTAAGGAGTGTACCCCGCAACAAATTGCTATCTGGGAAGAGCAAAACATTCAGGCTGCTTATGCAGTCACTACTGGAGCACAAGCTCAAAATCTTTTACAGACTCCATCTGCTGAAATTAATGAAGTACATAATCAGGATGCTCACTCGGTGATTTCACGAGAGTCTTTTATCAAATTTCAGCAAAATGATACTTCATTAAAAAAAATTTGTCTCCTAGTTAAAGAAGATAATGCAGATGGCAACACAAATCTTAAATATTGGTTCTCAATTAAGAATGGAGTTCTAGTTCGTATGGTACAAAGTTCTACTTCATTCATACGTTCGCAAATTCTTGTACCTACTGACATGAGAGTTCGTATCTTGCAACATGCCCACGACTCTCAGTGTGCAGGACATATGGGATTTTCCCGAACTAAATCTAGGGTTCTTTCTTCCTTCTTTTGGCCAGGTGTAAATAGAGATATAAATATTTATTGTCGCTCATGCAAGATATGTCAAGAGGTTAAATCACGAGGTCCACGCCATGCAGCACCTATCCAAGCTGAGGATATTCCTATTCGTCCTTTTCAAAAAATGGCAATTGACATCATTAGTCTTTTCAAAATTAAATCTCCCAGGGGACACCAGTTCATCCTTACATGAATTGATATGTGTACACGTTGGCCAGAGGCTATACCTCTCAAGAGCATTTCTACTGCCGATGTTGCGGATGCCCTTTGGCTAATATTCTCGCGTCTGGGGTTTCCCAAGGAAATCTTATCAGATCATGGCACACGGTTGGTGTCTGCCTTGGTGTGTCGGGTGGTGGCCGCGCTCCGCATTGGGGGTCTCTAGGCGGTGTCTTTCACACTGTGTTAGACGGGTTGGTCGAGCGTCGGAGTGGGGCGCTTTGGGGTTTACTTGGAGGGATGGCTTTGGGCCATCCTCGGGATTGGGACGGGGTTTTACCCGCTGCTCTTTTCGCGTTTAGAGAGGTGCCCAGTGGGCATGCGGGGTTTTCACCGTTCGAGCTTGTCTTTGGTGCGCGGCCTTGGGGTCCCATGTCGTTGCTTCACGGCCTAATAACGGCTGGTGATATCAACGGTGACACTCGGTCTTTCTGCGAGTGTGTCATTTCTCTGGGGCAGAAAATTATTGAGGCATGTAGATTGGCTACCTCTGCGTCTGAGGCTGCGAAGGAGAGGGCGAGAACTTCGCAGGTGGATACGGGTGTCTGCGGCGGCTTTGTCCTGGTGATGAGGCACTTGTGTTACTCCCGCGTTGAGACGGTGGACTTCTTATTTCCTGCAGGGGTCCTTGTGCTGTCGTCTCTGGACATTCTGGTGTCGACTGTGTCGTCGTTGTGGACGGGAAGCGTAAGGCCTATCATATTGATGTGCTGACAGAATTCCATGAACGACCGGACAGCCTGCGGCCTGTTTTCCAGGCGACGAGAGATCCTCTGGTCCGTCGTGGTCATTGTGCATCTCTGTCGGTTGTTCGGGAGGGGGGTGGGCTGCCTTCTCCGATGTGGGTCTTCCTCTTCCCGTTGTCCCACTTCATTCGACGGAGTCATGGGGGGATGTGGCTGTTTCGTCGGAGTTGTCTGCTGAGGGACAGCGACGGGTCTCCTCTCCTTTGCAAACTTTTCAGGACGTCCTTACTGACATTCCTGGGCAAACATCGATCATTACACATGACATAATACTCACTGATTACAACCCCATTAGAGTTCGACCTTACCCAATCCCATTACATTTTCAAACACAAGTCGAAAAAGAATTACATCAAATAATACAGTTAAATATAATTGAACCATCTACCTCGGCATACTCCTCGTCTATGGTTATTATCCGGAAGAAAGACAATAACATACGTCTTTGTGTTGACTATCGTAAATTAAACCAAGTGACTAAATTCGATGCAGAACCAATGCCCTTGTTGGAAGATCTACGCATTAAGCTTTCTCATTCACTGTTCTTCACTAAACTCGACTTGTCCAAGGGATATTGGCAAGTTCCTCTTGCTGAACACGCCAAACCTCTTACTGCTTTTTCAACTCCTAAGGGTTTGTTCAAATGGAACTTCATGCCTTTCGGCCTCGTTAATGCCCCAGCTACTTTTGTACGCATGATGCGTCGTATCCTCTCACATCGTCCAGGTGTTATTGCGTACTTGGACGATATTTGCCTTTTCAGTGATTCTTGGGAAGATCACTTTCAATGTCTTTCCGAACTTTTGTCTACAATACGCTCTCATAATTTGACGGCTAAACCGTCTAAAGCCTATGTTGGGTTCAGCGACATTTCTTTTTTGGGTCACCGGGTTAGTCATGGTCTCTTACAGACGGAGGACCATAACACTTCTAAAATTCTTAACATCACTACTCCTAAGACGAAGAAGCAAGTCCGTAGTCTCCTAGGTTTAATCCAATTCTATGGAAGATTTATTCCAAACCTATCATCGATCACTGCACCTCTGTCTACTCTATTGAAGAAAGGGTCGCCTAATATAGTACACTGGTCCCCAGAATGCCAGTCCTCTTTAGACAAGATTAAGATAATATTTTCCTCTCAGCCAATCTTAAGACTACCCACTGCAAATAAGCCTTTTATTTTTCTCAGTGACGCCTCATCAACAGGGATCAATGCCCACATGGTGCTGCTTGACTGCCATTTCCTAGATTCTCTGTTAGACTTTCTTGGTTAGTTATATACCCACGATTGTATTATACATTAACACTCTACTAAAACCCATCTATGACCTTGTTTTATTCTCGACTTCGTGACGATCTGTGCTACTTTCTCTGTTTCTCTTTCTGGTGTAACGGAGGAAGGTTTGATTATTACCATCCAGGGGCCGGAAGTTTACATAGCCACAGTTGGTACGTTTACTGTAAAATTAATTGTTGTATATCATAAAGTCCTACCTTTACCAAATAGAGATTTTCATTTGTGTTTTTTTTCACAGCCACGGCTTTGCGATAAGAGTCAGATCGGTTATATTGCTTGATTAAGGGGTTACTTTTCAACACCTTGTTTAAGTTGCCTTGCAAAAGATTTGCTGTTCCAGTGGAACCAGTCAGCATGTTCACTCCTCATTGTATGATGTTACCTCCTCAAGTTTACAGGATTTTTGAAGACCGTTAAAATTGTTTACTATATAACTTATTTAAGATAGTAGATAATATTGTATATTAGTATAGTATAGTATATTAGAGAGTATTGTATTAGAATAGGATATAACTTCTTGATGATAATATGTTGGTTCATCTTTATGCACCATTGCATTACTATATTGTTTGTATACCACTGTGTTTTGCAATGTTGAAAGTATGTCAATTGTAATGATCTCACTATTTTTATGTAACTGATCATTGCGATTTATTTTGGTATTGTATTTTTTAAAAAGGATATGAAGACTAGAGAAAATGTATTTTTCTGACATTGTAATGATTTTTCTTTGTCCAGCGCTTAATTGTGCGCTAGGGGTAACTAAGTATAGATTTATTAGTACGTTGAGAAAATGTTTTTTCTGAGGTTGTAATGTATTTTTCCTTTACCCGGCACTTGATTGTGCGTCAGGTATAGCTATGTATAACGGTATTGTCAATTTTATATTAATTTGGGTTCATCATTGGTACTCCATGAGCTTGTTAACTTGGTTGCCATGCACATTATGCTTTTTTTTTTAGATGATAGCTAGTTACTTGTTCGTTGATTTGGATATGAATTGTTTCTTGTAATGTATGCTGTTGTGCTATTATGATGTTCATTTATTCAATGCATTGTTTAATGTAATTGTTTACCGTCATGTATCATTGTTGTTTTCTATTCGTATTGCACTCCTTCCTTTCATTACTGCTCATTCTTTTTGTACTTTACACTTATTCCTATCCTTTTTTTTGTTCATGTTTATCAACATGACTTAACATAGTGTATTCTTAGGTGTAGTCATTAGTATGCGACCGACCTCAAAGTTTTTGTTTGATGTATTTTTTCCAAAAAAATGATTATATCATTTTTTTCCCCCGGGGGTCGGTGTAGACTGTTAAAGTCATATTTTAATGAAGGGGAGTTAAACATTAAAAGTCTTGTATGTACAGGTCGAATTTTTTGTAATCACTCTTGTTAACGCTTAGTTTGTTTTTTAAATATAGGATAGAGAATCTGCTCGAATGTTCTAGATGTGTTCAACTCACATGTCAGCTGCAAATTCGCGCTGGGATGTTTTGGGTACTGAGCGGTTTTTTAGGCGGGTTGAAAATTGGCGGGACAATCGATACGGGCAGAGCTCCGAAGATGAATGTTTGATTTCTTCGTCAGTGTGTCCCGGAATAAGATATTTTTGGTGTGAAAGGGATATTTGATACTTCCTAGTGTATCTCCTAAAACCATGGATATGCGGCTTATTTATATACTGCAGAACGTACGTTATTGGAGATTTTGAGGCCAGGAGTTGTATAGGCCATTACTTCATGTGAAGGGATATTTTTGAGATATTAAAGATATTTTTCAGGCCATGGATGGTAGGCCATTGTGTGCTCATATCTCTGATGAGGGATATTTTTGAAGTTCGACGGATCATTAAAGGGGAATGTTCTTTCTCCCATAATATATATATATATATATATATATATATATATATATATATATATATATATATATATATATATATATATATATATATATATATATATATATATATATATTGTAAACTGCGACATGTGCAGTTCTCTTCCCTGAATGGAGGGTTTTTAAATGAGATTTATGATTATGAGCTACTATGCTCCGCATCCCTTGTGATGGAGATTTTTGTATCAATAACTGTATTTTCTAAGCATTTACTTACTGATGATCTATGGATTGGTGCTTACTTCATGTGTCGTATTTTTCTGTGAACTGTAACCTATTGACAGTGTAAGTAGTATACAATGTACGCTACGGGTTGATTTCAGGCGGCGGCGCATGACTTTTATATAAGGAAATACTCTGATCGATATCAGGCGTCGGTGTGGCAGGCGGCGGCGCATGACTTTTTATATAGCGATATATCTTAGCTGGGGTGACTTCCTCTGACGATCAGCTTGCGTCCTTTCATAGTTCAAGTGTGTTGCTGTTATGTGTTGTGTAGTACAATAATTATTTTACAAACAGATAGACAATATTTAGTTATACATATATTTACATATATTACAATATATATTACAAAACAGGGGTTACAATAGGTAGACGATATTTATATTACAATAGGTAGACAATATTTAGTTAGACATATATTTAGACATATATTACAACAGTTATACGATATACATATAGGTATACATAGGTAACAAAGAATTTAGTTAATATATTTTATTTTTCAAATAACAAAATCATATAGTGGCATTGTACAATATTTATATATATATTTATAGTGGTAAGAGTCGTGTACAGTATTTTTCAAATAACATTATATGAGTATAAGTTGGAAGACGGGAGGTGTGTACAGTATTTATAGGGTAATAAAGGGATACATATTGGAAAGAGGCGTATTCTTTATTGGTAAACAACAGTAACAAAGGTTCTTTAATAAATATATCACAGTTATGTTTTAAGCTGCAGAGCAGACCTTGAGGGAGGGGAGTAGTCATTGTCGTAAAAATAGGACAGAGACGTGCGTGCACGTGTACGTGTTGTATTGTGTTGGGTGCGTGTATATACCTAGGTATCTGTGTGGTATGGTTTGTTTGGTGTACAGAGAGTTTAGATGTTGAGGGGAGATGTGGTGATATTGTCAGGATGCACCTGTCTCTTACTTACTTAGTCGTTCCCCTTCTACCGTGAGGTGTAGAGGTTTGGAAGAGAGAGCGCCAGACTATCCTATCGGCTGTCTTCCTCCTGGTCTGGTTCCATTCTAGTTTTGGATCCTTGGCTCTTTGTTTCCCATGCTTGTCGTGGTAGCCGATCTTCTCCCATTCTGCAGACATGGCCAAACCATCTTAGTTGGGACTGTTCTACTTGGGTCTGTAGGGGGTGGCATTTTAGGCCTTGACGTATCGTCTGGTTGCGTACCATGTCTCTTCTTGTTACTTCAACCACCTTCCACAGATAGCTCATTTCTAAGGTTTGGATCTGGCTTTTATGGGTTGTAGTCATTGCCCATGACTCGCATCCGTATGTCAAGACTGGGACATAGGTGGAGCGGTATACAGCCATCTTCGTTTTCTTACCAACCTCTCTCTTGCTGAGGAATCTTCGATTTATGGCCTGAAAAATTCTCCCAGCTGCTGCTTTTCGAGTGGCCAACTCTTCTTTAATGCCTCCCTTTCGGTCTATAATAGCTCCGAGGTATTTAAAGTGGTCGACCTGCTCCAGGACCTTTTCTCCCAGCTTAATCTGATGTTTTCTTTCTTCTCGTGATATCACCATGGATTTAGTTTTAGAGCTGCTTATGACCATCCGTCTCTTCTCCAGCTCTTCCTTCCAGATTTGCAGGTTGGATTGGAGATGTGCCTCTGATTTAGCAATCAGGGCAACATCATCAGCAAATGCCAGCTCCGAAATATAGACCTGTCTCATCTTCCAGTACCCCACGGAATACTTTCTTGTTCTCTCCTTACATGCCTTGATGACATCGTCCATAAGGAGTATGAAGAGGTAAGGTGAAAGGATATCACCTTGTCTTACACCAGTGGTGGTCCTGAACTCTTCCGACTTATGGTTTGCTGTCCTCACATAATTTCTGCAAGACTTGTAGAAGCTCTGTATAGCATGAATCAAAGGTGCTGGAATATTCTTCCTTGCCAAACAGTCTGAAAGTTTGCTCCAGGGGACCCTGTCAAACGCCTTTTCCAGATCTATGAAACAAAGATGCATCTCACTCTTATACTCAAGGGCCTTTTCACTCAGCTGTCTGAGTGTGACATCAAAACCTTTAATGCATTGAACCATTTTACCCCTCTAATGCACGTTTTGCCTTGCTCGTGGAACGTGTGAAAGACAATTGAGTGTCCCCCCACTATATTTTGTCGCAACGTATTGTGTAAATCTTGCTCCCGCTTCGAGCATAAAGAAAACGAGACGTTTGACGAGAGGGTTTTGAAAAGATATTTTAACGTGACACCGGGCACTGAAATCGCATCTTTAAACATATCTACCCCTAGGTCCGCATAAAAACTAACCTGTTGTTCTAACGCAATTAAGAAGGGGACCACGTCTTTGTTATTGTACCACGTCAGAAAATCGCGCTGCGTGGTCATGCTGTTATCGACCCAAACTCTCTTACATTCGGCGTACTCGTCACTGGAAATGTTAGAATTACTTAGGGCGGAAAAAAAAGCCGAGTGGGGTGGTAGCGCCGTTTTGTTTAACTTTTCTAAATCGGTTACGTACTCGTAACAGAAAAACCCTTTGGTTTCTGTCATTTTATAGGCGGCCAGATATTTGCTATAACTAAAACCGGGGGCTAAGTAATTGATGATATCTAATAATTTTAACTGCGAGGTGGCGATACACATAAAGCTATTGTTTCTCTTCACTAAATATTTAAAATCTTGAGCTGGGAAATATTTGATGAGGTACGGTTTTATCCCGTTGACGTCGTACTTTCCCGAGTCTCTTGATGTAGAAATAAGACAGGGCATTTCTGTGTTGTTCATATGTGTATATGGTGGTGTTGTGTGTTCTGAACCCGACATTTTTCCCGCCCTGTGCTTGTTGGGTGTTGAGAACCTCTAAAAACGTGTTTTTGTCTATTTTGTTCTAGTGTTTGTTGAGTCCTTTTGTGGTGGTTTTTTCGTAGTCACCAAAACAGTGATACGTCTTGCCTAAGAGGGAAACTATCCTACTGCCTTCGTACTCTAATTTAAAAAGGCCTGGTGTCCGTTTGTCGTATAATTTTTGCTCGCGACATTTTTGACACCCTAGGCGCGTCTTACCCTCACTAGCTACGAAAACGGAACGATGGTTGGGACACACTTCGGCGGGGAACCACTGGTCGTAGGAGCTATAAAATTCCTGGCGCATAGTGGGCCTAACAACGTCCGCTAGGTTACTCGCGCTAAGGACCAAGTAAAGACTGTCGGTATCTGTCTCACATAACTGAAAATCTGCCCTATCTACAAATTTATTTTAACAGTCATAATAAAATTCTAACATTCTCACTTTAGCGTACTGGTAAACAAAAAATCCTATCTGCGCGGGCAGGTCCCAACTGATTTTCATTTTAATCATTTCTACTTCAAAAATGTCATCAGTCACTAAAGTCATTTTTCTAAACCGGGGGCAGTTTATTAATTTAGAAGTACCCTCTCCCGTCGTGTACGAGACATCTACATGCTTCGCCTTATTGGTCAACGTTTTACCATAGGCGGCGTTACCTAACAGTTTCATGGTTTCGCTGGTTATCGCGTAGGCAGGATCTGTATCACCCTGGCGGCGCGCGTCGGAAAAAGTATCCCCAAACTGTTTAAAACAGCTCGCGGGCGTATATTCAATCCCCTGGTATATACAGGTGACTTCTAAGCCTTTGGCCAGGTACTAGCGAAGCAAAGGCGTTGCCAACAGAATCTTTTTACCCACATAACTGCCGATCAACGTCCTTCTGGGGGGTAGTCAGGAGTTTATGTTTTTCGGCATATTCCCGCATGAAAGAGCCAATATCATCTCTCGTGACGTCGACATTTTTGAAAATGGGCGTCATTTCCGAGAAATGCTCTTTCAAGTTGTCGGGGACGTGAATGTCACACTCGACTAAACCAAACAAGGTCTCGTCTAGCACAAAGTCAGGGGGCATTTTCTGCATAAGCGCCCACAAATAAAGGGCGTTGGCATCAAAACCTTTAATGCATTGAATCATTTTACCCCTCTAATGCACGTTTTGCCTTGCTCGTGGAACGTGTGAAAGACAATTGAGTGTCCCCCCACTATATTTTGTCGCAACGTATTGTGTCAATCTTGCTCCCGTTTCGAGCATAAAGAAAACGAGACGTTTGACGAGATGGTTTTGAAAAGATATTTTAACGTGACACCGGGCACTGAAATCGCATCTTTAAACATATCTACCCCTAGGTCCGCATAAAAACTAACCTGTTGTTCTAACGCAATTAAGAAGGGGACCACGTCTTTATTATTGTACTACGTCAGAAAATCGCGCTGCGTGGTCATGCGGTTATCGACCCAAACTCTCTTACATTCGGCGTACTCGTCACTGGAAATGTTAGAATTACTTAGGGCGGAAAAAAAGCCGAGTGGGGTGGTAGCGCCGTTTCGTTTAACTTTTCTAAATCGGTTACGTACTCGTAACAGAAAAACCCTTTGGTTTCTGTCACCTTATAGGCGGCCAGATATTTGCTATAACTAAAACCGGTGGCTAAGTAATTGATGATATCTAAAAATTTTAACTGCGGGGTGGCGATACACATAAAGTTATTGTTTCTCTTCACTAAATATTTAAAATCTTGAGCTAGGAAATATTTGATGAGGTACGGTTTTATCACGTTTACGTCGTACTTTCCCGAGTTGAATCCTAACACGGGCAGCTCGTGCAAATACTCGTCTAGTCTCTCAATGAGCTCCTCCAAATCACCGAGTTGAGTGTATACCTCATCAAAACGCCCACGCAAAAGGCTGTAAGACGCCCCGGCAATTTGGGTCAGATGATCGAGCATTCTGTTTACCAGGTCTTGTGGATCCCCCGTTGTGATAAAACAAACGGGTTCCTTAAACCCGGAGACATTAGAGGCCACCGAACAAGACAGGGGCACGTGTTTAGCGGTGTATGTAGTTGCGCTACAACTGGGCCTTACATGGGTATCGAAATAACACTCGTAGTCAAAGGTGGCCCGATAGGGAAAGACGAATTTTGTGTCTACATCTATTCCCTGCGCCGCGATCGATTCCCAAACGGTATCAGGTGGGGTATAAACTCCACCCTTAAATATTTCCACCCTCTTATCCCCGGTACAGGTTTTCTCATGGCGCTCCATAAACCTAAAAAACTTCCATAATTTGCCGCATTTCAGACACGAAAAGGAATGGCTGGCCCTATCAATATCATCTATATACATGAAATGGGTTTTATACATTAAAAGGCGCAACGTTTTTGGAAAACTATCACTACCTCTAAGTTTGGGGGTCAGGGTCTGCGCGTCGTCAAACTCAAGAATATCTATATTTATGTTAAAACATTTTTCTAAGGATGGAATGTCTGTTAAATAAACCTGGGAAAATCGATGAGGGACTCTAGTCCCTGCTGTGTTTGCCACTGTTTTACGAATCGGCGCGTGGCTCTTCTAACATCCTTAACGGGCGCACCCCTAAACACGGCCAGACACCTAAAAAAACAAAAGTTATCACTGTAAGGTTGTGAGCGCGAGTCGAGTTGTAATGTGTTAATGTGCTTATTATCGGTGATGTAATTTGGTATTTCTTGTAAAAAACAGCCGATTGGGTGGTCTTGTATATGATACAGATAAAAGGATGTGGCCGGGATCGATTCGATATAATATTTAGTGTTGGGTCTGTTTACTTGTGCGTGTGTAAGAATGTCGCTGTCTAGTAAGTTTGAGACAAAAGACTTGAAATCTGTAATGTTGTTGACTAGATGAGGCTGTTCTAAAACACAGGCGTTGTTGTGTAAGGCATGGTAGAAACGGAGGTCGTTGTTTTCTCTGTTTCTCAAAATGGAATGATGACTATAATTAATTTTGAATCTGTTTGTTTGTTGTGTAAAGATTGGACTTCACAAAGAGAGCCATTCGATGGGTTGTGTTTTTTCTGGACTATGAAATAAAGTGAATGTGGATAAGTATTTATGGATTTTCTTGTGGGTTTTATGGTACTCCAATTCTGTGTATATATCTGTTTAATGTCATCCGGTATGTCGTGTAAACTGTCTTGTTCAGAGGACAAGCGAGGTTCTTTTGTTAGAGATTTGATGACTGGACATTGGGCGTTTGAGTGGGTTAATCTGGCCTGCAGCTTGTGAAGAGGGGTGAGCCAGGGTGAGGTCGGTTGTCTGTGGTTGAGCCAGGGAGGAGGGAATTGTTTTGAAGGACGCTCCTGATGATAGTGTCTGCTCATAAGCCAGGCTGAGGATGGTTTTCTGTTGGTGCGTCGATGTTACAGGTGCTGATGATGAGGGTTGATAGTAGTGCACCGGGATGGGGGGAGTTGGTGTCTGCTGATGAGGCGCTGTGAAGGGGTCGGTTGTTGCAGCTGATGATGAGGATGATGTTGGATTCTGTGTTGTAGCTGACGTGAAAGGTCCCATTGTTGAAGCAGGTGATGTGAAGGACACGCCTGATGCAGCTGGTTTCTGTGTTGATGATAGAATCTCCGTAGGGACAGAGGCTGATGTTGCTGTGGCGCATGATGCTGGAATCTGCGTAGGGGCAGCGGGGTGTTGTTGTTTTAGGTAGACCCGCATATTATCAACAAGGGTAAAGTTTTTACCACAAATGTCACAACTAAGCAGAGTCAGTGAGTGAGCTGTCATGATGTGACGTGCTAGGTCGGCACGTCTGGTGAAAGTCTGACCACAGCGGGTACATATTATGTTGGTTTGCCCCACTGATGTGGTGTCTGATTGTTCCGCGCTGGAACCGGACCCATGTTTATTTTCTGTGTGCCGTTGCAGTGTATCAGGTCTCGTAAACACTAAGCCACATATAGGGCACTCGTGATTTTGGCGGCCGTGTGCTGTGTCTAAATGCCTGGTTAGTTCATGGCCCCGCTTGAAAACGCACTGGCAGTGAAAGCAGGCATAGCGCCGTCTCTTGGGTTGAGGTGACTCCATCTGAGAAAGAAAAGAGAGAGAGAGAAATTAAGACAACATTAAATAAATAAAATAAAACATAAAATTAAACATGTAACAAACTGATAGAGAGAGAGAGAGAGAGAGAGAGAGAGAGAGAGAGAGAGAGAATAAATAAAAAACCAGGCTTATAGACAGACAGGTATATACACACACACACATACACACACACACTCTTAGTTATAACCAGAGTACATCTCTGTCTGTGGGAAATAATTTTTTTATTCTGCGATGTTAACATATCAGAAAGGCCCCGCGCTGTCTGATCTCAGACCAATTATAATATAGATTTGGACATCCCGTCTTTGTGGATGTAGTGGATTTGATGGTATTGTATGATGGTGATATTACTAAGTGTGATGCATGAGGTCAGCTGTGAAGGCTCCTGAGATAAAATGTAGCTGTGAATTGTCAGAAGGCCCTTCTTGCTACCATACGACCTCACACCTATCTTTTTTGTACTAATGAATGTGGCTACGTTAAATGTCTAGGGTAATGATATGTAATGTGTTGTGGTAGTTTACATACACACACACAGATATTTACTAAGTCTAATAATATTAATAAATGTTATAATACACTGAACTAACTCAAGTGTGTAAAAATTGGAGTAATTTTCTTACATTTATTTGTTCTGAACCAAGGTTTTATTTTGGCCAGAACATATGAAAGGTTTAGCAATTATGCATGAATATTACATAATAAATGCAAGGTGTGTACATATATATGTTACTAGACTAGTTAATATTATTACTGTTTATAGTTGTAATCTATTTTGGGAGAACATTTAATGGATGTGCTGTTGGGGTGGCCTCATCACTCCCTGTCTATTGTGACTACACATTGTCCAGTTATTTGATGGAAATGTATGGGTGTGTTAGCAAATAAGTTGAGTTGGTGAATTCTCAGCAGACCAGGCGCTCACGTAGCTTGAAGGTGTAGCTCTGGTGCTGAGATCTGGTGGCCCCACCTCTCCGTGCTTGGGGGCTATAATAGGCTGCTCTGACAAAATGTTACTGCACGGGTCCACTCTGGTAATAATCAACAACTCATTTGACACCACAGTGGTGCTAACTGAAACTCACAGCTCTGCAATCAAAGTATTAGTCATGTGTCAGAATTCCATCCTCTAACCATTTCTGGACACAACACTACACAACAACAACACCACATAGACGGGTCAGATCTTTCTGACCAAACAACACATCTTACCAAGTTGGTTTCACATAGGATAAGTTCTCCCAGACTACGTATTCTGAAATATGTTCATTAGCTTCCTGCCATAGAATAGGATAGGTGATATGTTTCACTGATCTCAACACTTGCTCTGTCCTTCATAATCCTTGCTGGAGTTTATGTATTTTATTTGTCTCTAGACCCTGAACTGGGGCGGGGGGTCTAGAGCGAATCCTTACTTGTTGTAAGGGACAGATTATGCTATTGCAGTATCAAATCACTCGAAACCTTAAACAAATATTAAAATGTACAAAGAAATAATTTCAGTCTTACCAGAATTATGAATATAAAACACAGTTAAATGCTAGCAAAACTCAGCTGAGCTGCTGGCCTTAGTATGGCGTCCCTCTAAATATTTCAATAGCTTCTGGGAATTACATTACTTAATAATTCACTGTGTCTACAAGGACAACTTCTAATGAATGGCACAAAATGCGCGTCTGAGCGCCGATAATATCTTCATCTATGGCCAATCACTGCCTTTTCTTTTTTCAAATTCAAATATCCTACCAAAAGTCATTTCAGTCAGACCTCAGTCAAGTATGCCTTATTGTCTGTTGGTCCGTCCGTCTCTACTTGCGTTTCACAAAAAACACACTTGTTTTTTGAACCAACCCTGCCTTCCCCTACACAATTTTGCCATTAAAGTTATTTTTAGCCACAATTCACCATCCCACCCCGTCTCTTCATTCCAACTAGATTTTAGCACTTGCGTCTTCAAGGCCACAATTTTTTGAAAATTAGTGACATGTTTTATTTCAATGCAAACGTTCGATGATATGAACAACACAGTCTTTTGTCAATATCTTTCTTATTATCTGTCCGTCTGTATAAATGAAAGCATATTATTTCACTGCTCAAGATGGGTCATCCGGCCAGCTAGGTTTTATATTCCTAACATTATTATTAAGAAAAGTTACTTTTCAAATATTTTCTAGAATCTTCTGGAATTCATCACTGCATTCAAATAAACGGACTAAGTTATCGCAAAAGCGTCCAATAAATGACTGTGGCGTATAATATCCAAGGTCCCTTTTGTCGATTTCTTTACTTTATGTCAACTTGGGGAACGTGACTTTTTCCTCCTTTCCCCACCACTTGCGTCCTTTGGCCTTGCTAGTATCAAGCACGCGTTCAGTCAGATTTTTCCTTTTGATCTCCGTTCTCATCCCATTCCGTTTTGCCTTCAAGTCTAACAATTTAATTTCCATGGCGGGTGATGACCCGCGGCGTGGGCGATCATGTATTCTAGCAGCTTACGCATTAGTTTTTATCCTTACGTTGTATCATTGGAGATATTTTAACGTTGTATCACGGTTAATTTTGTGACAGTGGACACGAGACAATGACGAGTTGATATGTCCTTTCTTTTAAAATAACGAAAATATAAGTTTGTTATTAGCGTGGTTGCTAGTTTGTACCAAGCAACTTGCAAACACGGTTGCTGGTTATATCAGGACGACTTTCCTTTATTGTAATATATGTTGTTTGTCTTTATTTTATGTTATCTCTATGTTTCCTTTTGTAGTTCAAAATGGTTTTTCTTAAATCCAAAATACGCTATTTTCTAAGCTAGTATGTTTTTTTAATTTTCACTGGACGATTAATCTGTATGTATCTGTAACTTTTATCAGTTTGTACTGACTCGGGTCCTTATTTATTTTTATATGTTAGTTATTAACGTTTGTGTTTAAAAACGAGTCTTAGTGCTATACTACAGTATGGTTTGACAATTGTTGTGATATTAAAATGCCACACTTCGCGCACGCGATATAGCGACGTGGAAGCAAAGACAAAGATATTGATTTAGAAACCCCTCTTTTATGAGAAACGCGCAAAGTATTCAAATTCCCTTTTATTTCACGAGAATAGATTGGTAATTATTCCCAGTCGCGAAGTTCCTTTTATTTCACGTGCAGGTGTGTCCACGTGCAGCTGAACAAAGTAAGCATAATAAATTATGAATTTTTCATCGGATCCATGTGAATTTTTAAACGCTCGAGATTGCTTTTTTCTTTTGTCTCGACCAGCAGCGATAGACTGTTGCTTTGTATATTTTTTGATAGCAGACACCTGGTGTAATTATTTTCCCGCTATATGGTTATTGATTTTGCCCTCCGTTCTGTAATTATTGTTCGCGAGACCAAATGATATGATTTTCGACCTCTCTTTTGTCCCACACCCAACCAATTATTTGAAATAGCTAAATTTTGGCGTGCGCGAGTTTAGACTTGTCTGTTTTTGTCAGAAAGTTTCACACTCTGATAAGGCAATCGATGAATGAGTCATCCTGTTTGCAGACAATGAACAGAGCAAGGGGTGGTTTTTGAATTTTACACTTGCTTAACAATATGTAATTTTCAAAAAGGGTGACAATCGACAGTGTGGAAACCATAGAGGCATATCCCTTCTCAGTGTCCCTGGAAAGATCTACTCTAGAATCCTAGAGCAGAGACTCCGACGCCTAGCTGAGCCACAATTGGATGAGGTCCAGTGCGGATTCCTAGCAAACCGAAGTACTCAAGACCTAATCTTCACACTCAGACAGCTGAGTGAAAAGGCCCTTGAGTATAAGAGAGAGATCCATCTTTGTTTCATAGATCTGGAAAAGGCGTTTGACAGGGTCCCTTGGAGCAAACTTTGGGACTGTTTGGCAAGGAAGAATATTCCAGCACCTCTGATTCATGCTATACAGAGCTTCTACAAGTCTTGCAGAAATTATGTGAGGACAGCAAACCATAAGTCAGAAGAGTTCAGGACCACCACTGGTGTAAGACAAGGTGATATCCTATCACCTTACCTCTTCATACTCCTTATGGACGATGTCATCAAGGCATGTAAGGAGAGAACAAGAAAGTATTCAGTGGGGTACTGGAAGATGAGACAGGTCTATATTTCAGATCTAACATTTGCTGATGATGTTGTCCTGATTGCTAAATCAGAGGCACATCTCCAATCCAACCTGCAAGTCTGGAAGGAAGAGCTGGAGAAGAGAGGGATGGTCATAAGCAGCTCTAAAACAAAATCCATGGTGATATCACGAGAAGAAAGAAGACATCAGATTAAGCTGGGAGAACAGGTCCTGGAGCAGGTCAACCACTTTAAATACCTCGGAGCTATTATAGACCAAAAGGGAGGCATCAAAGAAGAGTTGGCCACTCGAAAAGCAGCAGCTGGGAGACTTTTTCAGGCCATAAATCGAGGATTCCTCAGCAAGAGAGAGGTTGGTAAGAAAACGAAGATGGCTGTATACCGCTCCACCTATGTCCCAGTCTTGACATATGGATGCGAGTCATGGGCAATGACTACAACCCATAAAAGCCAGATCCAAACCTCAGAATTGAGGTATCTGAGGAAGGTGGTTGAAGTAACAAGAAGAGACATGGTACGCAACCAGACGATACGTCAAGGCCTAAAATGCCACCCCCTACAGACCCAAGTAGAACAGTCCCAACTAAGATGGTTTGGCCATGTCTGCAGAATGGGAGAAGATCGGCTACCACGACAAGCATGGGAAACAAAGAGCCAAGGATCCAGACCCCGAGGACGACCCAGAGTCCGCTGGGAGGACAACATTAGACAATCTTTGAAGGACCGAGGACTAGAATGGAACCAGGCCAGGAGGAAGACAGCCGATAGAATAGTCTGGCGCTCTCTCTTCCAAACCTCTACACCTCACGGTAGAAGGGGAACGACTAAGTAAGTAAGTTAACAATATGTGATAAGTTTTAAACTAAAAAATTTTTTTTCAGAACAGAGACGTTTAATACTGTCTAGTACATATACACATTTTAAAAAAAATGACATGTAAGAATTGGGTAGGATTTAACACCCTAACGAAAACACACACGAATACAAGCAAACAGAAAAAACTTTTATAATTTTTAAATAGAGAAATGACATGTAGAAGTAAAAACTTTGCGTAGGGTTTTCTTTAACTTCCTACCGAAAAACAAAACGAATACAGAAACATACACACAGCCATATAAAAATATATATATATATATATTTTTTTTTTGGTTTAGAGAAACTACAGAGATATTTATTTATATTTAACATCCTAACACAAAACACGAGTACCGACAAAATAAAAAATAAACGAACACTCACCACGAACATAAATATATAAAAAAGAATAACATACGTTTTTGGTGGTAAGGTTTCAGTGGCTGGTTTTTTAGAAGGCTGGTTTCGAGGTCTGGTCTTTACTCGTCGAGCTCTGGTTAAAGAATGATGGAATCTAAAATAATTTCTGATTATATTAAGACAAAGGCTTATCTCTCACATGTGCAGTGCGCATGTGTAGAATCAATAATTTCAGAGATTGCGTGCAGCTTTTTCACAATGTTCCACAAAAGTATGGAAGCCCGTTATCGATTATGTAATTTAGCATTTTCGTTACACGAAGTTTCTTTAATTGGGTTCAGGTGCTCATGAAAAATTAACTGGTATCTGGTCGGAAAGAGTTAATGGCGTTTTACGATCGAACTGTTGAACAAAGGAGGACATGTACAAAATAGAACTATGTTTTTTAGTTAAGATATAACTAAGTGTCCCCAGTGCGAATTTGTGTGTGTCCGTGACCGTGTTCGTTTGTCTGTTTGTTAGTGCTGTATGTAAAAATATATATTGTCAAACTAGATATTGTGTGTGTCCGTTCGTTAGTGTGATAGTATATATATATATATATATATATATATATATATATATATATATATATATATATATATATATATATATATATAGAACTTAACATGGTAACGCTTGTAAAACAATGTTACTGTATATCAAACGCAACCTTTAAAAAGGAAATGTGATACTACACATGTTATATATATATAAGAGAGGCCGACCAAAAACAACTTGGCGGAGGACTGTGGAGGCTGAGATGTAAAGAATGAACCAGAGATGGGGCACTGTACGAAGGATGGCCACCGACCGTGCAAAGTGGAATCAATTTGTTGTTGCCCTACAAGACGCCACTAGGCGTGATGGCCACTGACTGCTTTGACGGTCGGTGGTTAAGGATCGAAGAAAAAGAAGATATATATAAAAAAAATAATGTTGCAAACAACCGATTATTAGTGACATTTAATGTTAATAGTAAAAAAGTCTCGTGACTGAGTGAGTAACGAAGAGAGTGGTTCTCACGTTGTTGATTTTTAACACGTCGCAGGGAGTCTCGTGATGTTTAAAACAGGGGATCTCGCATTGGTGAATAAAATAACTGCGTGTGAGTGTAATTTATCATTACTAGAAATGGATCCAAGATGGACTCGTCCCTTTACAGCGCTGATAGCCGGGCCAACGGGTATTGTCAAATCTGTCTTTGTCCAGCGTTTCTTGCAACATATCCGAGATATGATGGTACCTATCCCTGACGAAATTATATGGTGTTATGGAGAGTGGCAGTCCATGTATAACTCGATGAGTGGAGTCCACTTTATTGAAGGACTGCCGGAAATTAATCAGTGGTCAGGTGATAAGAAACGCCTACTCGTTATAGATGATCTGATGAGTGAGACTGATGATAGAATAACGAGACTATTTACGAAAGGTAGTCATCATAGGAATATTAGCGTAATATACATTGTGCAAAATCTATTTGGCAAGAACAAAGAACACAGAACCATTAGTTTGAATTCTCATTTTATAGTGCTTTTCAAAAATCCACGCGATGGTTCGCAGATTATTAATCTAGCCAAGCAAATGTATCCAGGTCGTACTGCCTATGTCCAAGAAAGTTTTAAAGACGCGACGTCGGCCCCACACGGTTATTTGCTAATCGACCTTCGTCAGACAACACCAGACTGTTTAAAATTACGTAATCACGTATTTCCACAGGAACAACAAGTCGTCTACGTACCCAAATAACGAGATGAACGAAAAGGTGAGACGACATGCTGAAATGCTGAAGTTTCTAGGTAGGGCCAAACCCCCAGTCATCAAGGCTGTTATGAAAACAGCGTCACCCGATCTCGTAGGAGCACTCTGCGAGTGTTGTCGCAACGTATTAAAAGGTAACGTTACACTGACACCCCCTCAGAAGAGGCGTATGCGTCGTTACAAAAACACCCTGGGAGCGCTCACGAAGAAGAAATTTCCGCTCAAAAGACGGAAACAATTTTTACAAACCGGCGGTTTTTTGGGCATTCTCCTTGGACCAATACTAACCGTGCTAAGAGGGATCTTGGGGATGTAGATGGCTAAGAAAATGATTTTGATGGACCCTCGTTTGTTAGACGCTCAAAAACCTTATAGAACCTCCGACGCTCTGAGGGACAACTTGGGAGAATTGGACAGTCAAATGCAACTAGTCTTGGAACGAGAAGACTTACCGGTTGGTGACAAAGCTAGATTATATCAGCGAACACTGCAGCGTTATTTGACTCGACTAGAACAGTACATTCACGTACCTCTAGGCCTCGTGGACAATAAACAACAAACACAAGCTCCCGACCAGCCAGCTTCACCCACTGTACTTAAAGACGAGGTCGTGGACAAAATTGTTCAGTCCCCACCCGAACAAGTGACACCCGCTAATCGAAAACAGGTGGTTGACAGTAAATTGCGAGAAACATTGTTGTATTCGCTCAGAAGAAGGAAAAAGACAAAAACACAAAAGCGGGAAGCATGGCCAAAGAAATGAATAAGGTTTTAAAACAACATTTCTACGAGCCGAAACGACCCGGTTCTTGGAGTCGGTGCCTTGCAACGTAGCACCAAACTTACTCGTAAAAAAATTGAATAGTGGTTAGGTCATCAGGATACGTACACCTTACACAAACCGGTGCGTAGAAAATTTAAAAGACGCGCGACCATCGCTGGTGGTATCGATCAACAGTTCCAGGCTAATTTAATAGACTTGCGGGGTTTAAAAAAATTCAACGATCGGTTTTCCTATCTAGTGACGTGCATCGATGTGTTTTGTAAATTTGCTTGGGCTGTTCCGCTGAAAAACAAAACTGGGAAAGGTTTAGTAGCAGCGGTGAAGACCATTTTTACCAGTCGCAAACCTATAAATTTTCAAACAGATAAAGGCAGTGAGTTCGTCAACAAAACATTCTTAAAGTTTCTTAAAGGCGAAGGTGTTCATTTCTTCACTACGGAGAATGAAGATACGAAGGCAGCTATAGTTGAGAGGTTTAATCGAACCCTCAAAGAAAAAACGTGGAGTTACTTTACCAAAACCAACAGTCTTCGCTACGTCGACGTGATAATGCAACTGGTCCACAACTACAATTATTCGTATCATCGGAGTATTAAGATGGCGCCGTCGGAAGCTAATCCGAGCAATCAAGAAGAGGTGTGGCATACGTTGTATTCGATTCCTGACGTCGCCGGCAGAAAAGTATATTTTAAAGCCGGTGATCGCGTGCGGATCGCGCAAGCCAGACAAACTTTTAAAAAGGCTTATGCACCGGCGTGGACAGAAGAACTGTTTACGGTCAGCCGACTAAACCAAACAAGACCGGTCACGTACGTCCTTAAAGATGATTCGGGTGAGGAACTGAAAGGTTCTTTTTACCAAGAAGAGCTGCAGCGGGTCGGTGACAAGATAGTTTATCGAATCGAGTCCATTTTGCAAGAACGGCGAGGTGTCAGGGGTGTTAAAGAGTATTTAGTCAAATGGTTCGGTTATAACTCGTCATTCAACAGCTGGATTTCCGCCAAACATCTTCCGAGATATCGAGACTGATGGAGATAGAGAAGTGAGCCCCCCAGTTTTGCGTTCACCCCCTCCCACGGCCACGAGAACCTCGGTCTGGCCTTTTTGGGGAAACTAGTCTCGCGACTAGAGATCGTTTTCATCTGTCAGATGATCGTTATATATGTCGTCGTCGGGGTCTCGTTATTCAATCTGAGTCGGAGCAACGCCGATGGACCTGACGGCAAGTTTTGGATCGCCTTAATGAGCAGTTGTCTGGGTTACATGTTACCTAACCCTAAATAGGATGAGTTTTTAAGTGACATTACCCAGCAATGCCTCGATGAAAATATACCCAAACAATAACGCCGGTCACTTTTTCATCAAATTGCCACAGACTATAGACTTGACTTCGCGTTACGAGGTTGGTTTGGTTGAGATTCAATTTCCCAAAAGCTATTTTAACGTGCTAGATGATGAAGTATGGATACATTACTTCCCCAACAAAGACGAGGGACCTATAATACTCACGTTACCCGCCGGTCTATACACGTCACCCGACACGCTGATCGATGAGTTGAATCGCTTGCTTTTAGACACGGATGTGAATACAAAAGCCCGAGTTAGATTCCATTTTAACAATAATAAGGCCACCTTGACTCTGTATGATCCGGGGTTGAAGTTAGAATTAGCGAGACGATGAAACACATGTTAGGCTTACCTTCCTCGATCGCCACAGACATCGACCCAATACTACGAGGAGAGACTGAAGTACAAATGGATAGCGACATGAAAAATGTATACGTGTACTGCGACCTCGTAGCGGCGAGACCGGTTGGGGATGCCTCTTTCCCTTTGTTACGGATTGTCCCTATTTTGGACAGGACTATCGCTTCGGTTTTTGGGATTTACGACAAACCACACTACGTACCCCTGAGTCGTTCTTCGTTTGATACCGTGGAAATCCTTTTAACTAATGACTATCCCATTCACTAGCGGAGCTTCGGTGTTGACACTTCACTTCCGAACTCATAGACGGTTTGACTTTGAATAGAAGAATGGTTAGACACGTACCCATACGACGAAACCCCAAAATGCATGAGGAGTTTTACTGCAACCAAGCTGGACACGGGATGCCAGTGTTTATCGGAGGCAGAAGTCAAAGAGGGCATGGGTTAGGTAGTTTTTTTCAGCTTGCTCGGTCGCATGGTTCTCCCGTGGTTAAAAACTGGAGGCAAAGCTTTACTCAGAGAATGGGTTGGCACCGGTCTACAGGTCGCGAGCGACGCGTTAGCCGGTAGAAATATTGGTGAGTCATTTCGTGAACGAGCCAAAGAATCGGGTCAGCGTTTATTACAGGGAGCGGTTGACCACCTCACCACTAACCAATCAGGTAGCGGTCTTGGAAGAAAAAGAAAAACGAGAGCTGCCCCACCTGGTGGGCCGAAAAGAATAAAACGAAGTAACTGAGCTCGTCCTTCTCATTCCCACCAGAACAAGCGACGGTACTCTGATATATTTGAATTTTGGCGCTTATTCACCCCAGCTCGTGCAAATGTCTTCACAGTGGTCTGGATTTGTTTAGCGTGCCACCATCGCAGACAGCCTTAGAAGAGGGTCAATTTGTGGAGATACATCCGTTGGCTGCCTTAGCCCCCGGAGCCCCGGTGGAATTTGTAATATCGCTGAACGGTGAAGAATATCTAGATTTGTTCAAAACTTTTCTGCACGTGCGCGCCAAAATCACGTTAGCTAATGGTGACAAATTTACCCACTGATGCAGAGGTGGCCCCGGTCAACTATTACCTGCACAGTTTATTCTCCCAAGTCGACGTTTCCCTAAACGACACGTTGATTACACCCAGCGAGAACACCTATCCTTATAGAGCTTACCTGGAAGCCACGTTGAATTATGGGGAGAAAGCCAAGGAGGTCATATGACAGCGGCTCTGTTTTACAAAGACACCCCAAACTTTATTGAGGAAACAAATGGTGATAATAACAACGGACTAAGACTGCGTCGACATATAGCGGCTGGTTCTCGGGACATTGATATGATGGGTCGGTTACATTCAGATATTTTCACCCAAGATCGCTACATGTTAAATGGTGTGACCGTTAAAGTAAAACTCACGCCCTCTAAAGATGCGTTCAACGTGCTGGGACACGACCACGCCAGTGGTTATAAATCTATTATAACTTATGCGGCCCTGGTTTTACGGAAAGCCAAATTAAACCCAGCCGTCTCTCTAGCCCACGAGAAAGCCTTGTTGCGAGGTAATGACAAGTACCCTTTGAAACGAGTTGTGCTAAAAACTTTCTCTATTCCTAGAGGCATGTTATCGCACATGCAGGATAATCTGTTTCTCAGTCAAACACCTACCCGCCTAGTGATTGGCCTAATCACTTCGACCGCTTTTAACGGGTCGTATACGGTTAATCCGTTCAATTTCGCTACTTTTGGTCTGATATATTTAAATGTCAGCGCGGATGGCAGAACAGTCAGTGGCAAGCCTTTGTCCATGGATTATGAGCACAACCAGTACGTGAGAGACTTCTTCGGCACGAATCTAGCCATGGGACTGGTTGGCAAAGACGTCGGATCGACCTTGAATATAGACATTTTAAGAACAGGTACGCCTTATACGCCTTTGACCTCACCCCCAGTCTACTGGACGGTGACCAGTTTGAGATGGCCAAGTCGGGCCCTCTCTCAATAGAACTTAAATTCTCCGAGATCACACCCGAACCATTACAGGTCCTCGTCTACGCCGAGCAAGACTCGATATTGGAGATCTCGAAATCGCGCCAAGTTTTGAAAGACGACACCACTTAGACGATGAATACAGACGAGATACGGACCATCCTCCTGTCGGATATATTTGTAAAACGAACTGGACTCGTTAAAGTTTTAGCTCGTGACCAATTACCTCTACGTATCGACCCACAACCACCTTGCCAATAACTTGCGATGAATTCACGCTGGACGAGATCAAACAAGCCGTTAAAAGATTTAAAAATTTTAAAGCTGCTGGAGTTGACGAAATTTCAGGGGAAATGATTAAAGCAGTTAATGACAACAACCTCTTGAGAATTTTAGATATTATAAATGAAGTATGGTGAGAAGAACAACCACCACAACAATGGAAAGACAGTATTATTGTAAAGTTACCGAAGAAAGGTGATCTATCAGACTGTAATAACTGGCGTGGTATATCTCTATTATCAGTACCTGAAAAATTATTATGTTGCATGATGTTAGAAAGACTTAAATTGCATGCTGACGAAAAGATCAGAGAAGAACAACCGGGTTTCAGGCCGAAACGATCATGTATTGATCACATATTCACACTAAGAACAATTATAGAAGAATCAGTGGAAATGCAATCGCCACTTATTATCACCTTCGTCGATTTTCAAAAAGCTTTTGATAGTCTACACCGCCCATCATTGTGGAAGATACTTACAATCTATGGTTTTCCAACACAATATGTGAATATAATCAAAGCGCTATATGACAATGCAAGATGTTGTGTTAGAACAAATAAAGGCAATTAAGAATGGTTTACAGTAGAAACACGGGTGAAACAAGGCTGTATTATGTCACCACTACTTTTTGGAATAGCTATTGATTGGGTTATGAGAAACTACACCCACAATGAACAATTAGGTATAAAATGGACAAATGGAAAATTCCTGGGGGACCTGGATTTCGCAGATGATTTAGCATTCTTAAGTTCAACACCCAGACAATCCCAAGAAGCAGTAAATAATTTGTGTCATCTCTCGGTTAAAATAGGTCTCCAAATAAATGCCTCTAAAACTAAAGCTATGAACTTTTCTAACGAGACCTTTGATATCATCTTGAACGGGGAAAAACTACAGAAAGTTGAAAGTTTCAATTATTTAGGCAGTAAAATGACTCAGGATGGTGACACAACAAGAGAAATCCATACTAGAATTGCTTTGGCAGCTAGCGCCTTCAATAGATTATCTAACATTTGGAAATTACGATCATTGAATATACATACCAAGCTTCGTCTGTTTAATTCAAATGTTATCTCAGTGTTAACATACGGCTGTGAGAGTTGGAAAATAACAAAATCATTGGAGAACAAGCTGAATACATTCGAGAACAAATGTCTTAGAAAACTCATGAACATCAGTTGGAAAGAATTCAAGACTAATCGACAAATAAGAGAAGACTCTAGGCAGAAATATGTCTCCGACTATATAAGGAAAAGACGATGGTCATATATCGGTCATGTCCTACGAATGCAAAACAACAGAATACCACTACAGGCGCTCACTTGGGTTCCTGAGGGTAAGAGGAAAAAAGGAAGACCAAAAGAAACACTCAGAAGAACAATAATAAGAGAAGGAAGAACGTTGGGCCTAAAAAATGTGCAAGAGCTAAGAGGAGTGGCGTCACAACGAACAACCTGGAGAGCACTGGTTTCTGCCTTATGCGCCGTGTTTGGTGCTTAAAGAATTTATTATTATTATTATTATCGATCCGAGCCAGACGGCTGCTTTCGTCATCAACACTGACCCTAGCTATCGAGCCGGTGACCACTGGGTCGCTCTATATTATAATGGACTTGGAATTTTTGAATATTTTGATTCTTTTGGACTACCACCTACACACCCGGACCTGGTTAATTTTATACCCAGAAACTCTAACCGACCTGTTAACTACAACGCTAGACATTTACAAGATGTAGTTACCAATGTTTGTGGCCTCTACGCCATTTATTTCATCTTGAGCAAAGCTCGTGGTGGTACTATGCAGCGCGTCCTACTACCCTTTTCGGCTAGACAACACGCCAACTATCGATTAGTTTTTCGACTAGTCAGACCCTGGCTAGTGCGCGACAAGTCTGGACACGTTTTTCCTTCATAGACACTCACACCTCACATGACTACACGAAAAAGAAGTGACAGACTCACCAAGTAATCCGAAACGACTGTGCTCGGACTCTGAGAGCTCCTAGGCGTATGGCCGGCACGACCATAGTAGTGAGGTTGAACGTCACCCTACGGCCCCCATATCCCAGCTAACACCTCTTCGTCAATAAATATATATAAAATGTATCTAGTGTTTTTTCTTTTATATATACAGTATAACTGTTGTAATATATAACTGTTGTAATCTTTGCAAATATATGTCTACCTGTTGTAATATATGTATAACTAAATATCGTCTAATTGTTGTACTATATGGCTAAATATATGTATAAATAAATATTGTCTATCTGTTTGTACAATAAATATTGTAATAAACCACATATAACAACAACACGCCATTATTGCTCTAATATATTACTATATAACAAGCCAGCTCCACCACCACGCTCCACCACCACATTTCCTTACATAAAAAGTCAGCTCCGCCGCATGAATCGATCGGAGTATTTTGCTATATAAAAGCCACGCCCCGCCGCCTGAAATCTAACCGTTTTGCGCCTACCCTACTACTAGTGTATTATTGATGATGTCAACGTTTGTCGTGGCGTAATAAACAGTGTAGAACGTTTCTAAAGTTACAACGTTCCTGACTCCTATATGTGCATCGGTGTGTGTGATTGTTATTAACTTACTCTAGTACTACATGGCATTCGCGTCTGACAGTCATTCACTCACACATCAGTCGGCCACCTGTAAGCCCGACATACGCTGATCGCCTTTATCAGCGGAACATAATAATATAACATTTATCATCCTCTCTTACACCACCTATATATCACCCCAGCAACGATATATATATATATATACATATATCACCCTGTGTCTGTGTGTTATATATATATATATATATATATATATATATATATATATATATATATATATATATATATATATATATATACTGTTCAAAAAAAGAAACGCATAGAAATACGAGGGTGCGTTTTTAATGAGTTTGTAAGTAAAATTTGTTGCTAGCGTATATAAAAACCAGCCTCAAATGTTCGTTACAGTGTCAAATGCACGTGTTGACCTGAATTGCGTTCGTTTTTGTAATCGTTACAACGCAGTGGTCAATAGTGTTTATGACGCAATTTTTGACCACAGCTCATGTTGCGCGCACGTGAAAGCAACAAATTTAGGGTGAACACTGTTCACTGACTACGCAACTGAAACCCTATAAAAGGATAACGCTACACACAAAAAAATCAGTTCATTTTCAAGCAGACATTTATGGCGTCTCTATCGATAAATTTAAGGAACATTGCTATTGGCCGACTGCATGCAGGCGAAAGTCAAAGTCAGGTTGCCAGGCATCTAAACGTGCATCAGAGTACCATCAGTCGACTTTGGCACCGGTTCCAAGCCACTGGCTCAGTTGAAGACCGGCATCGCAGTGGACGACCCAGAGTAACAACAGCAGCGGAGGATCGCTTTATTCGGCTTCGTCACTGCAGAGACAGGTTTACAACAGCTTCCTCAACTGCCCAGTCATTGCCTGCAGGACGTCATGTGTCTGATCAAACTGTCCGGAATAGACTGCATGACGCTGGACTTTGGGCACAACGACCTCACCGAGGACCTGTGTAACGGTGGTTATTACCGATGGTAGGATGTCTTTACTCGTAGTGGTAATAAGGAGTGCCACCAATACACTTTTACGCGAATATATATATATATATATATATATATATATATATATATATATATATATATATATATATATATATATATATATATATATGTATATGTATATATATATATATATATATATATATATATATATATATATATATATATATACATATTGTCAAAATTGATCTAACTTCTTCAATTTCAATACTCCAACAAGAGGCATGCCAAACAGGCCAATACGTAGATACTCAAGTCGTTGGAGGAAAAGTTCATCCAAAATTTATTGACGAGACACGGTTGAGAACACGAAACAGTTTCTTTAGACGAATGACAATCATCACGTAATAGGACGGTAAAATATGGCGTAGTATGGTTCTTGAAATATATACATGGATAGATCCGCAATAGTATTCCACCATCAACTTAGGACTGAACATGGTGCATTAATATATAAAGTACATATGAACGATGAGGCAGTTAGATTTAAATAGGGACATGCAATTGTCCTTTTGACCTTGACAATAACTGTGAGATCCCCATTATGTCTCCTTGCATCTGAGGTCTCTTGTATGAATTCATTCCTGGCTTTTGTTAGCCTCACGATTAAACATAATAGAAGATTTCAATATATGTCTACGGACGACAACCTTGACGCCTAGACGACTAATAATAATATTTGAGTCACCTCTATAATACACCGACACTTTCAAGACGGCTGTTATAAATATTCCATAGCGCAGATTCCATTAATAAAAATACACAATGTTCATACTTTGAACACTTTCAAAGCTTCCTAAGATAGACGTTGTGACTACAATCCTTTCTGATACTAATTTCATATGGGTATCAGCTGGAGGTCAACGAACGGAGGAAGACGCATTAATTTCACACGAAAATAACATCGATTAATAAAATCCATTACCTGGCTTGGATGACCGAAGGGCTATGTCTTAATTGCAGTGAGCCAGTCATCAAGCAAGTACACTAAGTCCGAAATCAAGGACAAAGCATCAGACTCACAGTCTGGAAATAGGAATCCTGCTTTCTTCCATCAGCGAGATACGTCATCTCCTTCTCTCTGACAACTAAAACGCGCTAATTTTTAAATATGAAAAATGTGCGTTCTCGTGCGCAATAAACTATAATACTCACTACTGAGTTGGTGTGTACATATCTATAACAGAAGTAGGACCTGGGACTACATTTATCTGTTAATGCCTGTTGAGGACAGATATGTACGCAACATCCTGTCCTTACGCGCCGCCATCGCCAAAATCGACTTCTTTGGGCCAACCAGCATCGTCACTGGGCAGCTGACAATCAATGGAGACGTGTCTGGTTTAGTGACGAATCTTTCTTTTTGTTGCAGCGTCATGATAGACGACGTAGGGTCTACCGTAGGCGAAATGAATGTTTTGCCCAAAATTGCGTTGATGAAGCTCCGCCGCACGGTGGTGGAGGTGCAATGGTGTGGGGAATGATCAGTTACAAAGGAAGGAGTCAATTGGTGCACATTAAAGGAGGCTTGAATGCGCAACAATACGTCAATGAAATTCTTCGACCCCATGTCCTTCCACTTTTGGCTGCCCAAAGGTCTGTGTTTCAACAGGACAACGCCAGACCCCATTGTGCACGGTTGACCACGCAGTTCCTGACCGCCAACAACATTTTCACCCTTCCCTGGCCATCCCTGTCTCCAGACATGAGTCCGATTGAGCACCTGTGGGATGAGCTGCATAGACGTGTTTGACGCCGAGACGTTGCTCCAGCCAATCGTCATGATCTGTTCCAGGCACTCCAGGAAGAGTGGGCAGCCATCCCACAGGCCCACATCAGAAGTCTGATCGCATCCATGTCCAGGAGATGCCAGTCGCTGATCGATGCAAGAGGAGGCCACACACCATACTAACGGTAAAGCCCGTACGCCAAAAAACTCTCGTGACCCAGATGCAAAACAACTGTCAATTGATTGGATGAACCGTAAAATATTCTAGTGTGCAATTTGAACAATTAACTCATTAAATTAAAAAAGTTATTGAATGTCAAAATTATGGCAATGTGTGTGCCTTCAGTAACTATGCGTTTCTTTTTTTTGAACAGTATATATATATATATATATATATATATATATATATATATATATATATATATATATATATATATATATATATATATATATATATATCATTGCTTTATAATAACTCAGCTTCTTTCCTAGTATGTAGTATCTCTAACAGATTTCGACATTGACCGCCAGCACATTTGTACTGCATTTTTAAGTGACGATCTTTTCTACATGCCAACATGAAATCGGGCAAAAAGCTATTTTTTTTTTCCACAGTTGGCGCGACACTTTTTCAGCGATGTAGTTTCGAATTTTGTCTGTGTCATCATCTGCTTTGTTGTTGTTGTTGCTTTACTAGTTCTGCTGAGCTTGTCGCTTTTTTCTAGCCCGTGACAAGGTGAAGAATGTACATATGGTCTGTAGCTGTTGAGTTGTGCTATATAGTGTTTTTGTGAATGTTGGGGAGCCCGGTAGTAGTATTTCTTCCTTCTGTCGACTTGACTGCTTTAGTCTGGCCACTAGTTTGGAACGACAGATTGAAATATGCAAATTGAAAATTTTGACAATTGAAATACATTGCCATTTTTTAACAAATAAAATCAAAATAAATAACGTGCTAATGCTAGCCGCCGTTTTGTAAATGAGTGGCGCGATTATTCAGATGACTGAAAGTAGTCAAATATACGCATTCCTCCACCAGTTAGTGATTTGCATCAATTGATTATCAATGTTCTGCACGTCACATTAAATTAGATTGTCATTTCCTTTTACATTTTCAAAATGTTCTACTGAATTTAATGTTCTGTAGAAAATTCATGAAAGCTTAGTACTTTCAAGTTCATTACTCTGGACTTTTGTGCGCGATGCAATACTGAATCGATTTTCTCAGAATTTTACACCTTAAACACGTTGTCTGCAGATGAAAATTGTTGTTCACCACAATAGTGAACACTCTTCATTTTATCCTCGCTTTTACTTATGTGTGTTTTGGCGAGCCTTGGTCTGTTTAAATTTGTCATGATTATGTCGATAATGGTGGTCAGATATATGTCTCGTACAGATGCATTACAATATGTATTATTGCAAAGTTCATAAATCTTTCCAGTAATACCTATAAGATAAATTTTGGCTCACGGAAAGAAGAGTGCAATTCATAACAGGAGAGTATCAAGGATTCCAAAGAAAACAATTGATACTTGCTTAAGGAAAGATGGAATGACCTGCTCAATGTTTTTATCTCCACCACCGACCATCGAGAACAAAGAAGAGAGGCCAGATGAAGAACAAATAAATCAATCAGTCATTAGAATTGATACGAACCTGGCTCAAGGCGATGCTTCCACCTGTCGTAATAGTCAAGGAATGAGTTAGGAGGACGATGATGATGAGACATTACGCATGGTCCAAGCTGGAGCAACTCAACACTCTCATTTTATACTTTTTTCTTCTTCTTCTTCAAGTACCATGCCTAGTGGCGTAGGAGATCATGTCTCTTCACAACTTCCTGTCTCCAGTACAATTTATCAATTCTGCTGTTGACGTCTTTTCATGCCACGATGTCAAACTGTCCACTATTTGCTCTCTCTCTCTCTCTCTCTCTCTCTCTCTCTCTCTCTCTCTCTCTCTCTCTCTCTCTTTTTTTTCTTCCCAATTGTTAAACCAGATTTTATATGAATAAATACTGCTATTTTATTGTTGTTAAGTATAAAATTTCAATCATGAATCGAAAAAAAGCAGTATTTTTTCAGATAAAATCTGGTTTAACAACTAAAAAAAATAACAACAACAGAATCAATTAAAACAATGAAACCATACAAAATGAAATCATTATAATTTCATTTTTCCTTCAAACATGAAAAGATGATCTTTGCATCATGAAGCACACGAAGTATGGAATTTTTCATCCCTCAAAGAAGGAAGCAATTGAACCGCCGATCATTATTTACTTGAACTTTATACTACCTGAATTAGCACGTGTGTGGAACTACATTTAGTCCGGAAGTACTTATCTTTGGTATCAGGATCTTCTTGAAGCTCCTAGGTTCAATGGGGTATTAGCTGAAACGGTCCAGTTAGATTTAGTTTCTCCTTTGATTTCAGCTTTGGTTTAAGACAATACTGGTTTAACTCTACCACTTTTAAGCATCGCACACCGGAGTAATTTCTCGGGAAAGGTTGAAGAGCTGAGTTTCTTACTTACTTTGTCGTTCCCCTTCTACCGTGAGATGTAGTGGTTTGGAAGAGAGAGCGTCAGACTATCCTATCGGCTGTCTTCCTCCTGGCCTGGTTCCATTCTAGTCCTCGGTACTTCAAAGATTGTCTAATGTTGTCCTCCCAGTGGACTCTGGGTCGTCCTCGGGGTCTGGATCCTTGGCTCTTTGTTTCCCATGCTTGTCGTGGTATCCGATCTTCTCCCATTCTGCAGACATAGCCAAACCATCTTAATTGGGACTGTTCTACTTGGGTCTGCAGGGAGTAGGATTTAAAGCCTTGACGTATCGTCTGGTTGCGTACCATTGTCGTAAAGTGTAAACACACTTCTTTGTTAATCACCCAGCCAATCAACGAGCACCGTTCACCAGTCTCTGAGACAGAATAAAATTAAACTTAAGCCCTGTTTTTCGGATGTCGGTTGCGGCCATCTTGTCACCCAATATGGCGGAAAAACTGAATAACATTAGCCATAAGCCCTGTTTTTCTGGGACTCGTTTCGGTCAAGGACGGTACGGAGCATGGTACAAAACCGCATACAGCCAATCAGCTTGCCCAGCCAGGAACCAACCAAACGCTTTCCTTAAGCAGTAGAAGTTACCTCACCTGCCTATATAATCGGGAGAGATTTTATGCAAAAACACGCAACACCAACACGAAGCCAGATAGACCGACTGAAGAAGAGAAGCTGTCAACCTTTATTTATTGCTTACCTGAGTGCATTGACCTGGCAGACTGCTTCCCTAGTCGAGTCACTGGCCGGTTTAAATCTTAGAGGGTTTTATTCGTGTCATCAAACCTGAGGTCGTATGTCGTGTCAATCCAGCTGCCTGGAACGTCGCAGGAGCACAGTGATTGCGCAGGATCTACCTATATAGTCACCTCAGTCTTGGGTGGGCTAACGAAACGACCATCAGCGGATGCTGTGTGCAAGAAACTAAGAAGGACATAACTTTTGAGAGATGAGTACACAGTAGTACCATTTCTGTCAGCATTGTGAGCAAAGTAACTGTCAGTGACGAGAAAGCTAGCTAGCATAGCAAGAGACAAAAATAACAGCATAGCTGATAAATTTTATATATACTTAATTAACAGCACAGCTGATACATTTACTTTAAGTGATTAACAACCCAGCTGATATAATTTTGTTTCCTACAATTGGAAGTCTTGTAATAAATATATATAAATATATAAATATATGTGAATCATTTGTAAACTTACAAATCCATTACATTCCATTTTTCAACATCCACCCTTCAGCAAAAGAGTAGATAGTGTATATACTAAATAAATAATAAGGAAATTGTATTTGAAGACTTGTCAATTTTATCATTGTTAAGTAAAATCTGTTTCCTTGTCTTAATATCACAGTTAGTTACACAGCGGAGGTGGCAATTTATGTCCGTCTCCTCTCTACTAATTTTTCGAGATCAGATCATTCACAGCCGTAACTAATTTGTGATACCAGTAGTTCTTCCAGACACTGGGACTTCACCATTTTCTGCAAAAATTCTATTTCTGTAATTGTCAGTACTATACTGATCCAAGAGCCAAGAAAAACCTCACGCCACACTGGGGCTCGTTCCTGTGATATTTCTATATACCCTGAGCCATACTTAGTGTATTCATCTGTCTACTAACTCATCTTGTGCCACTCATAGATAACATAGAAATTTTTTTTTTTTTAAATTCAAAAATAGGATTTTTAAAAAATTGTTTCTTAAGAGGAGTACCATTTAGTACTCAGTAAATAGTTGATGCTCACAAAGTTGCACGGAAATTTTTTGTTCATTAAATTAATTAAATTTAATTACAAATATTTGGATATAGTAAATATACATACCCTTTCTAAGTAACGCCATGGCTGATTTAGTGAAGTTCAGGACTGCGGTCATGCAGATGGGTAAGGAATTAAATATTACAGGTGATGCTCTTATTCAGTACGTCCCAACAGAAGTGGACAAACATATGGATAGGGAAGAAAGGAAGTTGCAAGTAGAGAGGTGTGGCCTACGATGTATATTTGAAGCTCTCAAGAGATGACCAGGAAGATTATGAAATCCTGAAGCAGGCACTGCTTTTGAGATATGAAAAGAACTCAGAATCATATAGAAAGAAATTCCGAACAGCTAAACTTCTTCCAGGAGAAAACTATCACCAATTCTCTGCTAGATTGGAAACTTATTTGGAAAAATGGAGTAGTTTAGGAAAGTGTCAGGATCTGAAAGAAATGATAATGATGGAGCAAGTGAAAGAGTCCATGCCTCAAGAAATTAGGAAGTTTATCATGGAACAAGGAGCAGAGAGATTGGAAGATATTGTAACTGTTTCTGAGAGATATCAAGCAGCTCAGGCAGAATTAGTAGGAAATAACAAGAAGCAGGGTGAAAACTTCAAATCATCACAAAACTATACCAAATATGAACAAAAGGCCCATACCACAAGAAACAAACAAAGATTTGACCAAAAGGACAAAAACCCTCTAAGATCGGATAAGACACCTTACCGGAAGGAAGGAAAGTGGTGTAAAACTTGTCTAATGAGTAACCACAATACTGCAGAATGCAGAAGGAACAACCCACTTTATTACGCTTCGTGTCTCACAACAGGGAACAAGGGAAGGAAGGAACTGGCAGTTAGCCAGAATGACCTCCATCATCCCCATGTCTGTGAGGAAGTGACATGTAATGGCACTAAAATTCAGTGCTTATATGATTCAGGTTTGGAATTCGACTCAGTCGTGAGTGCAACCCTAGTACACCCTGACCAACTTACCACAGAAACAGTGGACATACAAGGGGCAATGCAGGGAACCGGCACCATGACACTTCCCATAGCAAGGATCAACATGAGAACTCGCTATGTGGAAGGAGTGATAAGAGCAGCAGTAAGTGATGATCCTATATACCCGCTGGTAATAGGATGTAAATATGTCTTTTTGGGTGAAGAAATAAAACCTTTTGTCATGGCAGCAAACCATACCAGGTCCAGCACCAAAAACGAGGAGGGAGATCCAATAAACATTCATCGTATAAAGATGAAAAAGGCTCAAACAGCAGACAGCACATTAAAGCCTTGTTTTGGCAAATTGCCAAAGGCCCATAACCCTCCAGAGAAGGGAGACTACTATATGGAAAATGGCCTACTCTACAGACAAGCTGGAAAATGACCTAAAGGGCATGGACAGCTGGTATTGCCAAAATTCTTCTTCTTCTTCTTCCGTCCTTAGCCATCGACCGTCAAAGCAGTCAGTGGCCATTACGCCTAGTGGCGTCTTAGGGCAACAGCAGATAGGTTTTCTTTGCCATTGTTTCCCATCACGCCTTTTGGCGTCTTTAGGGCAACGGCAAATCAATCCATTTGCTGTTGTTTCCGTAATCGAAGTGACTGGCAAACGGGTGAACAGCCCGTTGGTTGCCAAAATTCTACTGGGAGAAAATTATGGAGCAAGAGCATGCTACATCAGGCAGTGGTCACAGAGGAAAAGGGGCAACTGGTCAAAATATAGCATTGAGATATTACTGGCCAGGAATAATTGAAGACATAAGTTGGTATATGAAATCCTGTTCAAAATGTAACCAGGTAACCTCATTCAGAAGTGTAGACCAGTTACAGGACCTAGGGAAGCATTGTTGCGGACGTAGGCCCACAAAGAAAATACACAAGAGAAAAAAACAGGTAGATGCAGTGATAAAGAGAAAACAAAATCACAACAAGTCTACTGTTATACCAGTAACCATGGCAACTCTCCGTATTGTACAGAGAGGGGACGAGAGACATCCCACCCCGACTAGATATTTGTCGGAACACCATGGCCTGGATCATTTGGAAAATTTGGTTAGTCAGCAACCAGTATTAAAAAAGCTGCAGAAACAAACCCGAACCATAGGAGGTAGGAACCAGGGCTGTATCAAACAGTTGATGGAGACAGGCCCCACTTCGGTATACTGCCCCTTACAATAGAAATAGGTGTGGGTCCGGCAACGTTGTTGTATTGCCGTCCCCATACACAGTCCACTGGAAGCATTGCTGCGGACATGAACTGAACACTAGCAAGCACAAGCACTCAAGGATGAGATTGACTATCTCTTAAAAGAGAAAATTATTTCAAAGTCTGAATCTCCCTATAGCTCAAGTGTGGTGCTATTAAAAAAGCCTAGTGGTGAACACATGTTATGTATTTACTACAAGAAGCTATATGCTATCACAGAATCTCAGGTGGATCCATTACCTGACACCAACCAACTGTTCTCTACACTGAGTAAGGCTAGGTATTTATCGAAGGTAGATCTAAGCAAGGGATACTACCAAATACCAGTGAAACCAGAAGTTAGGAAAATGCTGGCATTTAGTACATCAGACGGACACTACGAGTTTAATGTACTACCCTTTGGGCTGAAAAATGCTGCAAGTATCTTTTCAAGAATGATGAGGAAATTATTGGAACCTCTACAAAATCCCCATATCACTAACTTTATGGATGACATTCTTGTTGCTACAAACACCGTCATGACTCCTGAGAGAAACTGGATTGACTGCACGTCCAACCAAGTGCTATATCGGTTGTAAGGAGTTGGAATTCCTAGGTCACACTATTTCTACAGGTCATATGTCTCCTGACCCAAAGAATATAAAGAAGTTAAAGAAGGCACGCAGACCTTAAACGAAGAAAGATGTGAGATCATTCGTGTCATTATGTGGGTTCTATCAGAATGTCACAGAGAGTTTTATGATCTATAAATTTTCTATATTCTCTTCTTTTTTTTCTACCCGTGTCCTCTATTTTATTATCACTCTTTATCCTTTTCTTGTGTTTTTCGCATTCGTACATTTGCGACTATAAACATTACAATTTTCCCATTCAAACTTTCGCCTGGTTTCAGTTTCTCATTTAGAAACGCAGTAGATTCCCTAACGTGGCAGTCCCTTGCACGAGATAATTTTAGGTGGGATTTCAGTCTATCAGACATGATGAGCAGACAAATTGTCTACATTTGCAGCTGTCACGAGAGTTTTTCGTCAGGCTAGCTCCCGGCGAAGTGTGAAATTGCCCTAAAGCAGTGGGAGACGGGTCGAGCTCTAAGCGCTCACTGTCCGATAGTTAGACGGAGTAGCGCCTGCCATCTGGCATTTCGCCTCTGACACGCGCGCTCACGGTCAGATAGTTAGACGGAGGTGTGAAGACGCACTGGTGGCAGTTACGGCATGCGTCTAAGCTAACGTAAGTGTTAGGAGAGGGGAGAGATCGGGTTTTTGGAAATAGTAGGAGCCTTTGTCTGGTTTAAGATATTAACCAGCGTTTGAAACTTGATTGCACTTATTCTCCATTTGCAGTAGACGTGGTCACTTCGTTTTAGATACTTAAACTTATAAGTGAAATCTCTTAGTTTTGTTGTGATACCGTAGTTCTGTGTTGAGGTAAATATTATATTTAATTTATCTAGATTTTGCAAGTGATTAAGTGTTAAATCGACTATTTTATCCTACTAGTTTCTTTTGTGCAGAGTGATTAATTTATAAGTCTGTTATATTCTCTAGTCGACGAGTTACAGTGGAAAAACAGAATAAATTATAATTTCTAGCTTAAAATCATGTAGCTATAATGAATTTAATTTAACTGCTAAATAATCAGACGAGAATAATTTTTCTAAACTAACTTATAAATGCTAGATGCCTCATGAGTGTTGATGGAATACGTATGTATTCCTAATTTATGATGATTGATTTTTATATATAACTTATTTCACGGGAAAGTTTAAACGTCAAGTCAAGCTCTACGCTTGCAGTTCAAAATGTAAGTTATATTGAGTACATAATATGTAAAATATTTCATATGAGTTTTTTTCTTTATTCAGTGAATACTGGGGTAACCCAACTTTTCCGGCGTTTAGTACAGAGACAAACCTGTGAGAAACATAAACATTTTATATCTTTAACCACGTGTGTTTTTCAAGTAACACCTGTCTGACAGGGCGTGTGCCTTCAGAGATAGACAGAATACCAATCCCACTAACGTTTTTTTTTAAAGAATAAATGCTTATACTGGGCCTTTGAGCCAGATCATATTTCTTCACAAACTCTAAAGTACTTGCTGCCTTGTGGCGAGAAATAATTACAGAAGAAAATAAATACATTAACTTTTCCGACATTATTTGACCAAGTGTGTGGTGAACCAAGATTATCTGTTGAGAGAAGTTGTCCACCGGTCATCTTCCTAATTAAGGGAAACCTCGTGTTCTGACACTGTGTGCCCGCTGAAACACAAACTCTTACCTCGTGAATAAGTGACATTAAATTAAATCTGTAAAGAAAGAACAATCGCCTGAAGAGGAGGCTTCCCGGACACGTTGAATGAAACCAATATCTGCAGAGCTGGGTATCCGCTTCATCCACAGATAGACAGATTATACGAAGTGTACACTAAGGCTTGCGCCAGACGGCGAACCACAGCACGATTGTAGGTAAGGTTGTGTGAGTCAGGGCCCTGATGAAAGAACCGAATGAAAGTAGACTGACGGATGTTCTTCGTTTGATTCACTCACTTTGTAACTTTCCTTATGCAAGATTTTGTTGCTAAACTATATTTTTCCTTAACTAGATACTGCTATCAAAGTCAGTTCATAAACTTCAAAAGGGGAAAATATTAGACCCAAATCATATGTAACCTGTGACTCTTATGGGCTGATCATCGTTCTCCTAACGGGTGAGGATGTGGGCTAAACATCGAGGGAAAGATCATAACTGTGGGTCTATCATTTCTTGTAGAAATTCTCCTTGATTTTTATGACTCTTTATATATTCTTTGGTGTAATTTTTTGTGTTGTGATGGGATTTTAGATGATAATAAAAACTGCCCTTACCTTAAACTTAATCTGCGTGTTGAGTCAGCTCGGTTCTAGAATATCTATTATAAATCATTTTGTTATTGTGTTCCCACGTCTGTACGTCTAACTGTCGCTCTTGTATTGTGCGTGACGTGATGTGGATTTGAGTGGATAGAAACTTATATATATATATCGCAATATATTTTATATGTGTTTAGACTGTCTGACTCCGCTAAATCTGTCGTAGAAGATAGGTGAAAGAGAGAAGATTTCTCGATTTCAGAGACAGCCTCTATCTCAGTCTCTACCATCCACTGTGGAAATCTATTTCTACTATTTCTCTCCTGTGGCTATCACTTATTCTAATT
>JAMPIV010006476.1:0-64190 GCA_024509875.1 Oreohelix idahoensis | reverse complement strand
AATATTCACAAGATTAGGATTCCCGCATCAAATCTTGACTGATAATGGCTCTCAGTTCAAGGGGAAACTAACGGAAGAGGTTTTTAAGCTATTTCAAGCCAGACACTTTCATTGTAGTCCGTACCATCCGCAAGGGAACGGCCAGGTAGAGAGGTTTAATGGGACTCTCATTTCTATCCTGAGGAAGCTGGCACACGAAAAACCGGATCTGTGGGATCAATTCCTGCCCGCCGCATTGTTTGCGTATCCGGAGGTACCACATAGTTCAACCGGGATGGCTCCCGCAACTCTGCTATTGGGGAGACCAATAAAAGGTCCATTAGAAGCTTTATTAAGGACCTGGACAGATGAGAAGGCAGAAGAGACTGTTACCTCATCTTATCAATACGTGAACGAACTGACCACTCGTCTGAAAGCTGGATGGAAACTGGCAAATGATAATTTGAGACAAGCCAGGAAGAAACATGCAGCATATTTTAATAGGAAGGCAAAGGACAGAGAACTAGCTGTGGGAGAGAAGGTGCTTCTTCTACTACCCGGCAGCCAGAATAAATTACAAATTGGATGGCAAGGACCATATACGGTTCTAGAGAAGGTGTCTAGAACAAACTATAAAATTGACAAAAAGGGGAAGGAGAAAGTTTCTCATGTAAACCTTTTAAAGAAGTATCTGGACAGACCACTCCAGGAAAGCACCCCCTTATGACCTTGGCTATCGCAACTCAAATGCAAAAGGAACCACTCACCTCGCATGAATACCCATTACATCCTTGTGAAACAGCCGCACAGGTAAAAGTCAGTAAGCACCTGACTAAAAATCAGAGGGAGAGAGTTCAACAGGTTCTGGAGGAACATACCGATGTATTAACAGATAAACCAGGATGTACAAATTTGCTACAGTATGATATGAAACTGGTAGACTCAAACCCAATCTGTATGAGAGCCTATTCTATTCCGTTCGCGAAGGAGAAGGCATTGAAGGAAGAAATAGATTATTTGTTGAAGGAGGGGATTATTTCACACAGTGAATCATCTTTTAGCTCCAGTGTAGTTTTGTTGAGGAAACCGTCTGGCGAACACAGACTTTGCATAGATTACAGGAAACTGAATGCTGTCACAGAAGGACAAGTGGATCCATTACCAGACACAAAACAGTTATTTGCCAGGTTAAACAAGGCAAAATAATTTTCAAAGGTGGATCTTAGTAAAGGCTATTACCAGATTCCAGTGAAGCCTGAAGTGAGACCTTATTTAGCGTTTAGCACATCGGAAGGACATTATGAATTCAACATGCTACCATTCGAATTGAAAAATGCTCCGAGTGTATTTTCAAGGATGATGCGCAAATTGTTGGATCCCCTGAATAACCCATGTATCACGAATTTCATGGATGATATTCTCGTCGCCACAGAGACATTTGAAGAACACATTGACGCTCTAAAAATGTTATTTGATAGGCTTAGGGAGGCGAACTTAACTGCTAGGCCAACAAAATGTTGTATTGGATGCAAAGAGTTGGAATTCTTGGGACACACTGTATATCAGGGTAACATGACCCCTGATCCCAAGAACTTGGAAAAACTGCAGAGAGCACCTAGACCACAAACAAAAAAGAACGTGCGATCATTCGTGTCGTTATGCGGATTTTGTCAAAAATATATCAAAAATTTTAACTCTATTTGTGCTACTCTGACTGATCTGACTCGCAAGGGACTTCCAGATAAAATTATTTGGACTGCGCAATGTGAATTAGCTTTCCAAGAATTAAAGGAAAAACTCACTAGCAAGCCTATTCTCAAATTGCCTGATTTGACACAGGACTTTGTGGTGAGAACAGATGCAAGTAATGTAGGCCTCGGGGCGGCCTTGTTGCAGAGGTCATCTTCACCCGATGGGGAACTGAACCCAGTCGCTTATGCAAGCCACAAATTGATTAAAGCGGAACAAGGATATTCTACAAGCGAAAAGGAATGTTTAGCGTTAATCTGGGCAATAAAGAAGTTCCAAATCTATCTGTATGGTAGGACTTTTGTGGTCCAGACGGATCATCAGCCCCTCGTATTCTTATCTCAGGCTAAGCATGAAAACGCAAGATTGTTGAGGTGGTCTTTATTACTGCAACCTTATCAGTTTATTATCGAATACATCCCAGGGTCATTGAATGTCGGTGCAGATTTCCTCAGTCGGCACCCCTGTGATCAAAATTAGAGTAGTGGTAGGCGTGAGGAGAGATTTTATCTATGTGTATCACTGGTTTTGGAACTTGCCGTAGTGCATGTTCTCAGGTGGGGAGATGTGTGATGAATTTACCATGATACAACGTTAAAATATATCCAAAATTAACGATAAAATGTAGGGATAAAAATAATGCGTAAGATACTAGGAGACATGCTCGCCCATGCCAGCCTTTCCAGCCACCATTCAAATTATCTAGTTAGACGTGCAGACGTTTGCCCTTTGTAGACGGGGGGGGGGATGAAACGGAGATCAAAAAAGGAAAGCTATGACTGAACACGTGTTAGAAGTTCGAACGGCAAAAAGACGCAATTGGTGGTGAAAGAAAAAAAATTCACGTCACTAGTTGACATAAGTAAGGAAATGGACAAGAAAAGGACCTTAGCTCTTATTCGAGACAGTCATTTCTTGGACGTTTTTCGATACTTGGTCTTTATTTGAATGCCGCGGCAAAACACATGAGAGAAGGTTCTCGAACAAATTTCAAAAACTAAACTTGAAAAAATATGTTTTTTCTTAATAATAGAGTTATGAAAATAAAACCTAGCTAGTTTGATAGCCCATCTTGAGCAGAGAAATAATATGCTTTCAATTATACAGACGGATAGATAATAAGGAAGATATTGACAAAAGACTGTATTGTTCATATCAGACGAGCGACTGCACTGTTAACCAATGTCACTAAAAGTTTCGAAAATCTTGGCCTTGAGCATGCAAACGTAAAAATCGAGCTGTAATTAAAGAGAGGGGAAATAGTGGAGAATTGTAGCTAAAAATAACTTAGGAGGCAGATTCGTGTAGGAAATGCATGTAGAACCAAGGGTGTTTTTATGAAAAAAACAAGTAGAGACAGACGGACTAACAGACCGTAATACATACTTGACTGAGATTTGACTGAAGTGACTTTTTGGTTGTAATTTGAAAGTTAGGGGGGAAGTCGGCGATTGGCCAACGCATTTTATAGTAGCGGGATAGAGATGTGAAATTTTGCCATTTGACATAAGTCTGTTCAGAGACGCAGTTTAAATTAATAGTGGTGTTGATTCCAGAAGAATACAAATATATAGTGGGACGCCATCATACAGCCAGCAGCTCAGCTGAGTTTTGCTAGCAAATTTAACTGTGTTCTCAATTCTGAATTCTGGTAAGAATGAACAATATTTATTTTGTATATTTTAATAATTCGAGTGATTGATACTGCCATATCATAAAAATGATTACGACAAGTAAGTGTTCGCTCTAGGTCCCCAGCCCAAGTTCAGGGTCTAGAGACATACATACAAAGAAAATATACAGGAACGCCTAAATAAAACTATGAGAAAAGGATCTAGTGTTGAGATCAGTGGAACATATCACCTATCTTATTCAATAGCAGGAAGCTATTGAACATATCTCAGATGCAATGTAGTCTTGGGGAACTAGTACTATGTGAAGCCAACTAGGTAAGATGTGCTGTGTGGTCAGAGAGATCTGACCCAGTCTGTGTGGTGTTGTTGTGTAGTGTTGTGTGCAGAAGTGGCTCAGGAGGTAGAATTCTGACACATGACCCAATACTTTTGTTTCAGAATTGTGAGTTTCTGTTTGGCACCAAAGCGGTGTCAAATGCTGTAGTAATATATACAAGTGTGGACCAGTGCAGTCTACCATTGTGTCAGAGCGGCCGTATATTATCCCCCAGCACGGAGAGGAGGGGCCACCAGACTTCTGTACTAGATCGACGCAGGCGAGATAAGTGTTATCTGGCCTGCTGGACGTTCACCAACTGATTTTACCAACCCACCCACCAACTAATCCACCATCAAATAAAGACTTACCATTGGGGAAATTAAACTATGTATTCATTCCCCTAAGTCAATGGACAATGTTTGGTAGTCATAGACTGGGAGTGATGACACCACCCCAACAGCATATCTAGTAATAAGTTCTCCTGGGACTATCTTAATATAATTATTATTAACCAGTCATTTGAAATAATTAGATACACATTTTCCATTTTATTATGTCATATGATTATGCATTCCATTTATAACTCCATAATAGTTCTTATGTTCTGACCAACTAAACATTTGGTTCAGAACAAAATAAATTTATCAAAAGATTTAAATTTTAAAACTAAAACAGCCTGAGTTAGTTCAGTGTGTTATAAAGTTTATTAATATTATTAGACTTATTAAATATCTGTGTGTGTGTCTGTGTGTAATCTACCACAACACATTACATATCAGTACCCTAGACTTTTAACGTAGCCACATTCATTAGTAAAAAAAGATATGTGTGAGGTCGTTAGTGGTAGTAAGAAGGGCCTTCTGTAATTCACATCTACATTTATCTCAGGAGCCTTCACAGCTGACCTCATACATCACACTAGGTAACATCAACCATACAATACCATCAAAATCCACTACATATATTGGGGTCTTGTCCAGGGATAATTAGCTTATCAGTAATATTAGGATCTCCTGGTGGGAGAATTAAATCAGGGGAACAAATTGTAAAAATTAAAAGTGTCCCTTAAAATTGAAAGTGAAAATAAAAGTTGGTGAATCTTCACAGCCAGTGGTAATTAATTAATTAATTGGTTAATTAGAATTACCTTAGTCAATAGTTAATTAGAATTACTTTAGTTATTGATTAGTTAGGTTTTTACCTTGATCATTGTTATTTTGTGTGATGGCTGAGCTGGCAAAGTTCAGATCAGCTGCTGTGCTAACGGCGAAGGAAATGGGAATGGATGGTCAGGTTTTAATTCAGTATGTAACTGCTGAATGTGACAAGTATATTGAAAGGGAAGATAGGAGGGTAGCTGAAGAGAAGAGGTTACAAATTGAGGCTGATAGAGAACTTAAGAGGCTGCAGATTGAGGCTGACAAAGAAGAAAAACGACAGCAAAGGGAAGCAGAAGATAAAAATGCCGAAAGGGAGGCAGAAGACAGAAGGTTGCAAAGGGAGCACGAATTACGACTAAGGGAGCTGGAGTTACAAGGCCAGGCTCCTGAAAATGGTGCCAGCCCTTTTGCCTCAGATGCTACGCCTAGTCAGGGAGCCTCAACATCAGCTATGGAGTTTCATTTAGACCATTTTGTTGAAAAAGACGATGACATCGAGGGGTACCTCAGTCGTTTTGAATTATTAGCTACTACATATGGGTTAGAGAGAGAGAGGTGGAGTTTAAAGTTATCACAGGGACTGAGAGGTACTTCTTATGAAGTCTTCGCAAAAATGAACAGAGAAGACCAAGACAATTATGACATGTTAAAGCAGGCTTTGTTATTGAGGTATGAAAAAAACGGTGAATTTTATCGTAAGAAATTTAGAAATGCCAAACTGTTGTCTGGGGAGACATACCACCATTTCTCTGCCAGACTGGAAACCTATTTGGAGAAATGGACTGCTCTGGGGAAGACCCAAGATCTTAAAGAGATGATCATGATAGAGCAATTGAGAGAGTCCATGGCTCCAGACATGAGAAAATTTCTCATGGAACAAGGTGCAGAGAAGTTGGGGGAGGTTTTAAATGTCGCTGAGAGGTATCAGGCAGCCCAGGCAGAGGTAAGTGGCACTAAAAAGTAGCACATAGAACCTTTTAAAGCTCCACAGCCATTTAATAAATTTGAAAATAGAGAACAGGGTAATAAGGGCAGGACAAACTTTGAACGGCCAAGAAATGACTATCGAGACAGAAACTCACAGTTCAATGACCAAAAATACAATGAAAGAAAACCGTTTAATTAAGGAAAAAGATGGTGCAAATGGTGCAAGAAAGATAACCATAACACCGAATTTTGTAGAAGGAAACCTTCAAACATTGCTGCAATGAAGTCGGGGACTCAAAGATTAAAGGTTAATCCTAATGGACAGCAGGAACCTTATCACCCCCCAGTTTGTGAGGATGTTATTTGTAATGGGGTCACCATAAGGTGCCTTTATGATACAGGTTTGGATTATGATTCAGTTGTGAAGTCTAGCCTAGTGGACCCAAGTCAGTATACCACAGAAACAGTGGAAATACAAGGGGCGACTAAGGACATACCACTCATGACACTTCCCATCGCAAGGATAACGGTGAAAACTCGCTATGTGGAAGGAGAGATAAGAGCAGCAGTGATAGATGAACCAATCTACCCTCTGATATTGGGGTGTAGATACGTCTTCTTGGGGAATCCCGAGAGACCTGTGATCATGGCGACAGTGCAGACCAGGTCACAGAAAAAGGAGGAAGAAGGTGAACCTATAAATGCTCATCCAGAGGAGATGAGGAAGGCGCAGGCTGAGGATAGGACACTCAAGCCATGTTTTAAAAAATTGCCCAAATGCCACACACCTCCAAGCAAGGGAGAATATTTTATGAAGAACAAACTATTATACAGGAAGGCCGGAACTGGAACAAATGGTCACAACCAGCTGGTTCTTCCCACTTCATATAGGGATAAAGTGATGGAACTCGGGCATGCGATTCCCTTCAGTGGTCACATGGGGATCAGCACCACAGGACAGCGTATAGCTTGTCATTACTTCTGGCCAGGGATAACGGAGGATATAAAAAGATATGTCAAATCCTGTCCAGAATGTCAAAGGGTAGCTCCAAAGCACTGGACTGCTCCTGCAACTCTAGGGGAAATGCCCATAGTGGGAACACCTTTTGAGAGGGTTGCAGTGGATATTGTGGGACTTCTCACTCGGACCAAGAGGAGGAACAGTTACATCCTTACTCTGGTGGACACTTGTTCTATGTGGGGAGAGGCGGTAGCCCTGCCATCAATTGATTCAAAACATGTAGCAGAGGCACTACTTACAATATTCACAAGATTAGGATTCCCGCATCAAATCTTGACTGATAATGGCTCTCAGTTCAAGGGGAAACTAACGGAAGAGGTTTTTAAGCTATTTCAAGCCAGACACTTTCATTGTAGTCCGTACCATCCGCAAGGGAACGGCCAGGTAGAGAGGTTTAATGGGACTCTCATTTCTATCCTGAGGAAGCTGGCACACGAAAAACCGGATCTGTGGGATCAATTCCTGCCCGCCGCATTGTTTGCGTATCCGGAGGTACCACATAGTTCAACCGGGATGGCTCCCGCAACTCTGCTATTGGGGAGACCAATAAAAGGTCCATTAGAAGCTTTATTAAGGACCTGGACAGATGAGAAGGCAGAAGAGACTGTTACCTCATCTTATCAATACGTGAACGAACTGACCACTCGTCTGAAAGCTGGATGGAAACTGGCAAATGATAATTTGAGACAAGCCAGGAAGAAACATGCAGCATATTTTAATAGGAAGGCAAAGGACAGAGAACTAGCTGTGGGAGAGAAGGTGCTTCTTCTACTACCCGGCAGCCAGAATAAATTACAAATTGGATGGCAAGGACCATATACGGTTCTAGAGAAGGTGTCTAGAACAAACTATAAAATTGACAAAAAGGGGAAGGAGAAAGTTTCTCATGTAAACCTTTTAAAGAAGTATCTGGACAGACCACTCCAGGAAAGCACCCCCTTATGACCTTGGCTATCGCAACTCAAATGCAAAAGGAACCACTCACCTCGCATGAATACCCATTACATCCTTGTGAAACAGCCGCACAGGTAAAAGTCAGTAAGCACCTGACTAAAAATCAGAGGGAGAGAGTTCAACAGGTTCTGGAGGAACATACCGATGTATTAACAGATAAACCAGGATGTACAAATTTGCTACAGTATGATATGAAACTGGTAGACTCAAACCCAATCTGTATGAGAGCCTATTCTATTCCGTTCGCGAAGGAGAAGGCATTGAAGGAAGAAATAGATTATTTGTTGAAGGAGGGGATTATTTCACACAGTGAATCATCTTTTAGCTCCAGTGTAGTTTTGTTGAGGAAACCGTCTGGCGAACACAGACTTTGCATAGATTACAGGAAACTGAATGCTGTCACAGAAGGACAAGTGGATCCATTACCAGACACAAAACAGTTATTTGCCAGGTTAAACAAGGCAAAATAATTTTCAAAGGTGGATCTTAGTAAAGGCTATTACCAGATTCCAGTGAAGCCTGAAGTGAGACCTTATTTAGCGTTTAGCACATCGGAAGGACATTATGAATTCAACATGCTACCATTCGAATTGAAAAATGCTCCGAGTGTATTTTCAAGGATGATGCGCAAATTGTTGGATCCCCTGAATAACCCATGTATCACGAATTTCGTGGATGATATTCTCGTCGCCACAGAGACATTTGAAGAACACATTGACGCTCTAAAAATGTTATTTGATAGGCTTAGGGAGGCGAACTTAACTGCTAGGCCAACAAAATGTTGTATTGGATGCAAAGAGTTGGAATTCTTGGGACACACTGTATATCAGGGTAACATGACCCCTGATCCCAAGAACTTGGAAAAACTGCAGAGAGCACCTAGACCACAAACAAAAAAGAACGTGCGATCATTCGTGTCGTTATGCGGATTTTGTCAAAAATATATCAAAAATTTTAACTCTATTTGTGCTCCTCTGACTGATCTGACTCGCAAGGGACTTCCAGATAAAATTATTTGGACTGCGCAATGTGAATTAGCTTTCCAAGAATTAAAGGAAAAACTCACTAGCAAGCCTATTCTCAAATTGCCTGATTTGACACAGGACTTTGTGGTGAGAACAGATGCAAGTAATGTAGGCCTCGGGGCGGCCTTGTTGCAGAGGTCATCTTCACCCGATGGGGAACTGAACCCAGTCGCTTATGCAAGCCACAAATTGATTAAAGCGGAACAAGGATATTCTACAAGCGAAAAGGAATGTTTAGCGTTAATCTGGGCAATAAAGAAGTCCCAAATCTATCTGTATGGTAGGACTTTTGTGGTCCAGACGGATCATCAGCCCCTCGTATTCTTATCTCAGGCTAAGCATGAAAACGCAAGATTGTTGAGGTGGTCTTTATTACTGCAACCTTATCAGTTTATTATCGAATACATCCCAGGGTCATTGAATGTCGGTGCAGATTTCCTCAGTCGGCACCCCTGTGATCAAAATTAGAGTAGTGGTAGGCGTGAGGAGAGATTTTATCTATGTGTATCACTGGTTTTGGAACTTGCCGTAGTGCATGTTCTCAGGTGGGGAGATGTGTGATGAATTTACCATGATACAACGTTAAAATATATCCAAAATTAACGATAAAATGTAGGGATAAAAATAATGCGTAAGATACTAGGAGACATGCTCGCCCATGCCAGCCTTTCCAGCCACCATTCAAATTATCTAGTTAGACGTGCAGACGTTTGCCCTTTGTAGACGGGGGGGGGGATGAAACGGAGATCAAAAAAGGAAAGCTATGACTGAACACGTGTTAGAAGTTCGAACGGCAAAAAGACGCAATTGGTGGTGAAAGAAAAAAAAATTCACGTCACTAGTTGACATAAGTAAGGAAATGGACAAGAAAAGGACCTTAGCTCTTATTCGAGACAGTCATTTCTTGGACGTTTTTCGATACTTGGTCTTTATTTGAATGCCGCAGCAAAACACATGAGAGAAAGTTCTCGAACAAATTTCAAAAACTAAACTTGAAAAAAAATATGTTTTTTCTTAATAATAGAGTTATGAAAATAAAACCTAGCTAGTTTGATAGCCCATCTTGAGCAGAGAAATAATATGCTTTCAATTATACAGACGGATAGATAATAAGGAAGATATTGACAAAAGACTGTATTGTTCATATCAGACGAGCGACTGCACTGTTAACCAATGTCACTAAAAGTTTCGAAAATCTTGGCCTTGAGCATGCAAACGTAAAAATCGAGCTGTAATTAAAGAGAGGGGAAATAGTGGAGAATTGTAGCTAAAAATAACTTAGGAGGCAGATTCGTGTAGGAAATGCATGTAGAACCAAGGGTGTTTTTATGAAAAAACAAGTAGAGACAGACGGACTAACAGACCGTAATACATACTTGACTGAGATTTGACTGAAGTGACTTTTTGGTTGTAATTTGAAAGTTAGGGGGGAAGTCGGCGATTGGCCAACGCATTTTATAGTAGCGGGATAGAGATGTGAAATTTTGCCATTTGACATAAGTCTGTTCAGAGACGCAGTTTAAATTAATAGTGGTGTTGATTCCAGAAAAATACAAATATATAGTGGGACGCCATCATACAGCCAGCAGCTCAGCTGAGTTTTGCTAGCAAATTTAACTGTGTTCTCAATTCTGAATTCTGGTAAGAATGAACAATATTTATTTTGTATATTTTAATAATTCGAGTGATTGATACTGCCATATCATAAAAATGATTACGACAAGTAAGTGTTCGCTCTAGGTCCCCAGCCCAAGTTCAGGGTCTAGAGACATACATACAAAGAAAATATACAGGAACGCCTAAATAAAACTATGAGAAAAGGATCTAGTGTTGAGATCAGTGGAACATATCACCTATCTTATTCAATAGCAGGAAGCTATTGAACATATCTCAGATGCAATGTAGTCTTGGGGAACTAGTACTATGTGAAGCCAACTAGGTAAGATGTGCTGTGTGGTCAGAGAGATCTGACCCAGTCTGTGTGGTGTTGTTGTGTAGTGTTGTGTGCAGAAGTGGCTCAGGAGGTAGAATTCTGACACATGACCCAATACTTTTGTTTCAGAATTGTGAGTTTCTGTTTGGCACCAAGGCGGTGTCAAATGCTGTAGTAATATATACAAGTGTGGACCAGTGCAGTCTACCATTGTGTCAGAGCGGCCGTATATTATCCCCCAGCACAGAGAGGAGGGGCCACCAGACTTCTGTACTAGATCGACGCAGGCGAGATAAGTGTTATCTGGCCTGCTGGACGTTCACCAACTGATTTTACCAACCCACCCACCAACTAATCCACCATCAAATAAAGACTTACCATTGGGGAAATTAAACTATGTATTCATTCCCCTAAGTCAATGGACAATGTTTGGTAGTCATAGACTGGGAGTGATGACACCACCCCAACAGCATATCTAGTAATAAGTTCTCCTGGGACTATCTTAATATAATTATTATTAACCAGTCATTTGAAATAATTAGATACACATTTTCCATTTTATTATGTCATATGATTATGCATTCCATTTATAACTCCATAATAGTTCTTATGTTCTGACCAGCTAAACATTTGGTTCAGAACAAAATAAATTTATCAAAAGATTTAAATTTTAAAACTAAAACAGCCTGAGTTAGTTCAGTGTGTTATAAAGTTTATTAATATTATTAGACTTATTAAATATCTGTGTGTGTGTCTGTGTGTAATCTACCACAACACATTACATATCAGTACCCTAGACTTTTAACGTAGCCACATTCATTAGTAAAAAAGATATGTGTGAGGTCGTTAGTGGTAGTAAGAAGGGCCTTCTGTAATTCACATCTACATTTATCTCAGGAGCCTTCACAGCTGACCTCATACATCACACTAGGTAACATCAACCATACAATACCATCAAAATCCACTACAGGTACCATCATCCAAAAGGTGGCTCAGAATTATTATTGGCCCAAGGCAAGGTGGGACATTGAGAATTTTGTAGAAAGGTGTAGCATAGCACATGAGGGAACACCCACAAGTGGGAACATTGATCAGGACCTGGACACGCAACGGGGCAAACTTAGGACTGACAATATAAAGAAAAATAAATTTGATAAAGTGGACCAAATGGAATGGGAAGCCCCTTTTCAAGGACAAGCTTCAATTAACTGTTTTACAATGGCCACTATGCGGCGAGTGCAAAAAGATGTCTTACCCCAGGATAAGCCGAAAATCCCTCAATCGGACTTATGCAAACTGGAGAAAGAAGATGTAGAGAGGAAATCTCTCATCAAGAATTCTAAGTGGGGAGAAAGCCCCAAGAAAAAAATTGGTAGCGGTCGTTTTGTGCATGATAATTCGAGGAAGAAAAATCATCACTATAGAGCTTCGAGTGGAAGAGACCATACCGGTGCATGGACAAATAGGTCCACAAAATTAAAGGTCCATATGTAACGCTGTTAAGAACGTGGACTGATGAAAAGGCAGAGGAAAATATTACATCCTCATACCAATATGTGAATGAGCTGACCACTCGTTTAAAAACTGGCTGGAAACTTGCCAATGAAAATTTGAGACAAGCCAGGAAGAAACATGCTGCCTATTATAACAGGAAAGCTAAAGACAGAGATTTGGCTGTGGGAGAGAAGGTACTGCTTCTTCTACCCGGTAGTCAAAATAAGTTACAAATTGGATGGCAAGGTCCATATACAGTTCTAGAGAAGGTGTCTAGAACCAATTATAAGATAGATAAGAAGGGGAAAGAAAAAATCTATCATGTGAATCTCTTGAAGAAATATTTGGAAAGAGAAAATCAGGAAGAGACACACTTGTTGACCTTGTCCATTGCCATGGAAATGAAAAAGGAACCACTTTCATCATTTGAATATCCATTACATCCCTGTGAGACAGCGGCACAGGTGAAAATCAGTACACATTTAACGAAAAATCAGAAAGAGAGAGTGCAACAGGTTCTAGATAATCATACAGAGGTGTTAACAGACCGACCGGGGCATACAAACTTATTGGAATATGATATGAAGCTGATAGACCCCACACCTGTCTTTATGAAACCCTATTCGATTCCTTTTGCTAAGGAGAAAGCTTTGAAGGAAGAGATAGACTATTTGTTGAAGGAAGGAATTATTTCACACAGTGAATCTTCGTATAGTTCCAGTGTGGTACTCTTAAGGAAACCCTCTGGAGAACATAGACTCTGTATAGATTACATGAGACTGAATGCTATTACAGAAGGACAGGTGGATCCATTGCCGGATACAAATCAGTTGTTTGCCAGGCTAAAAAAAGCTAAATATTTCTCAAAAGTGGATCTGAGTAAAGGATACTATCAGATTCCAGTAAAGCCTGAAGTTAGACCATACCTAGCTTTTAGTACCTCAGAGGGACACTATGAGTTTAACAGATTGCCATTTGGATTGAAGAATGCGCCTAGTGTCTTCTCTAGAATGATGAGAAAATTATTGGACCCTCTGAATAATCCATGCATCACAAATTTCATGGATGATATCCTTATAGCCACAGAAACATTTGAGGAACACATTGACTCTCTGAACATGCTGTTTAATCGACTTCTCCTTCCTCTTCTTCTTCCGTCCTTAGCCACCGACCGTCAAAGCAGTCAGTGGCTATTACGCCTAGTGGCGTCTTAGGGCAACAGCAGATAGGTTTTCTTTGCCATTGTTTCCCATCACGCCTATTGGCGTCTTTAGGGCAACGGCAAATCAATCCATTTGCTGTTGTTTCCGTAATCGAAGTGACTGGCAAACGGGTGATCAGCCCGTTGGTTTAATCGACTTAGAGAAGCGAATTTGACAGCCCGACCAACCAAATGTTGTGTTGGATGTAAAGAATTAGAATTCTTGGGACACACAGTCCATCAGGGAAACATGACCCCTGACCCCAAGAATTTAGAGAAACTAAAGAAAGCCCCGAGACCACAAACCAAGAAAGACGTGAGATCCTTTGTCTCATTATGTGGTTTCTACCAAAAGTATATCAAAAACTTTAATTCCATATGTGCACCGTTAACTGATTTGACACGCAAAGGACATCCAGATCGAATTACCTGGACTCCACAATGCGAATTCGCTTACCAGGAATTGAAGGAAAAGCTCACAAGCAAACCTATTTTGAAATTACCTGACTTAAGTCAAGAATTCATTGTAAGAACGGATGCCAGTAATATCGGGTTAGGTGCGACCCTGTTACAGAAATCAGATGCACTGGATGGGGAATTAAGCCCAGTGGCATATGCTAGCAGAAAGTTGAATAAAGCTGAAACCAATTACTCAACTAGCGAAAAAGAATGTCTTGCAGTAATATGGGCGATAAAGAAATTCAATATTTATCTGTATGGGAAGGCATTCAAGTTGCAAACGGATCACAAACCCTTGTCGTTTCTAGCGCAGGCTAGGCATGAAAACTCGAGGTTACTCAGATGGTCCTTACTTTTGCAGCCATTTGAATTTAGCATAGAGTATATCTCTGGAAAAACAAATCTGGGAGCGGATTTTTTAAGCCGCCATCCATGTGATGAGAATCACCATAAGCCCCAGAAAAAATAATAAATTTCTCTATGTGTATATAGAATTGTAGACTGACATATAACGTCTGTTTCAAGTGGGGAGAATTTGTCGTGAGAAATTCTAATCCACATATATAAATTATCAGGTAAATGTAAAGCCTAACGCATTAATTCAATAAAAGGAAAGAGAAATGGTTAAAGACCCGTGCTTTCCAATAGCGTACGCCTGTGTTAATAGAACGTCATGCTAGTTGAACAATAAAAAAAACCCTTTTTTAATGCTTCGTCTGCATATTCTCATGCTTTCACGTTGATAGAAAAGCCTACTGCATCAATACACGCTTTCTACAATAAAACGTGTACTGCATTTCTAAGAAAACCTTGAGATACGCAAGCTGATTAATGACCTAAATTAATACTAGCATTAATTTCATTTTATACACTGCGTAATGAAAAGACAGATGGAATTAGGATAGAGAGAGGGAGGGCTGAAAGCCGGAACGCATGCAACACTAACACGCGTCTCGCGATACAAAATTAATGCCATCACGCGCGAAAGGCCAGAAGCACTAACTTTTTTTCAAATAGACCGTGATAAAAAACACTACCCATACGAGAGTTAGGTTTAAAAACCTGTAAAACGCTTATTAGGAAACATGACATTATACTGTTTCATGTCTGAAAGCCTGACAGTACAGCAGACACCCTAAAGTTTGGAAGTGAGGAGGTGGGAACAGCACGATTATCCTAGAAGAAAATACATATTTTGAACGCAGCCACTTAGCCCCATTAAAATTTATATATTTGGGTTCCTTAGGACTTGCTGACAGAGAATATGTTAAGTGTTACGCAAATAGTCTAGGAATTATCAAATTATAGCCAAAAGAAAATAGTGAGGGTGTCAGACAACACCAAATCAGAATCGCACAGTGGCATGTTTTGAAACCACTATTTTACGGGAAATAGGCCAACAAGTTAAATCCTATTTGATTGGATAGAAGTAAATGTAAGGCGAAACACGATTAGTCGGACTACAAATACTAATTCTTTGTTGTTAGGGGAAACGGTAGTAAGGGTACTTTTTTGAAAAGCTGTGTAAACATGGCCCGATTGGTTAGACCCGCCAATATAGTCAATTAGGAGAGTCAGTTCAGTGCCACATTTTTCAAATAAACTTACTAAAGAAACAGTGCGTTGAGAGCCAGTGCATATCTTTCTAAATAAAAGCCTGGGACATAGGCAGATCGAAATTGTGCCATATTCATCGCCAGTCAACGTATTTGTGTATTATTTCCATGAATTGTGGTAAGCTTGACATATTTGATATCTTTTTGATGAAAATTGAATGTGAATTGATAATTTGTGTCTGTATATATGTGTGTGGTTCAGTAGCAAACATGAGGCAAAGCCTAGATATTGCTCCAACCTGAACAGAACGTGTCGGAGAAAAGTAAAAACTGCATGGAATTGCCAAACAGTACTGTGACACCTATCTTATTGAATAGAAAGAAATAATGCTGGAATTGCAGAGGCGTTGTAACCATTAGGGAGGGGAATACTGGTGTAAATTGTTTCAGATGAAGCTAGCAGTTGGTCTACCGCTCTGAACTCAGTGTTTGTTATGTGTTGTGCTCAGTGTGGAAATAGATTATAAATTAGTTCTGAAGTAGGAGGTACAACCTTCTTGTTTCAGGGACCGTGGTCCTAAAGTTATTGAGCAGCACCTGGTCTGAGTTTTGCTGAATCCAGAGGCTGACAGCATACTCCTTGGTCCAGATAGCGACCAGTGAGGTGTCTCCAGAACTCAGTGAAGCAGTCGAACAGAGGAGACCTTTTCCTGCCGCCATCACGAAAGATAAGCTTCTGTGGCCAGAGGAGCTCAATCATATGTCCCCCTCTAAAATTGACATTATATTAAACACAGAGGGACAATAGATTGTTTCAATTGACAGGAACTGTGAACTTTTCCCAATACTATTTCCACGATAATCAAACACTTGAAGTCATGATGACAAATAACAACATAGCTTGAAAAACAAAACCAGTATTACCTCATAGTACTACTTCACAACGTACACACATAGGATAATACAAAAAAATATGTCACTACAAGGTTCATATTTATAAATTATGTACATATAAATTATGATTACATTTGATTGTGATTCCTGGTTCACTGTGTAGTTGAATCAGGATATCTATTATTGAAAGTAATTAATACACATATATTTGAAACTTTACACTTGACTCATTTAAGATAGTTTTATAGAGTGTTAAATGTGTGTGAGTGTCACAGTGTTGTAAAGTGTTGTGGAATAAATTAAATTGTTTATCTGTCTGTTGTTGTTGTGACTTACACTTCATCATTTACATAACCCTAGACATTCAACGTAGTCATCACAATATTCCAGAATAATTCTGACTGAGGTATAAATGTGGTAGCAAGTAAGGTTATCTGTAAAACACTACACCTATTAGATACAGATACCTTCACAGCTGATCTCAGTACACTAAGTCCCCTATAACTATTTCTATCATCCCACTTTACCACAGCTGCTAGCACCTTGTTATTTGCTTCTGTTCTCAGTGTCACATATTCTCTATATTTCTCTACTTGCCCTGCTGTGTTTTTAGTTCCTAAGTATTGTTTCCATACCATTTTCTTCTCTCTCATTTTCTCTTTGACTTCCTCTGTCCACCAAGGTGTCCTCTTTCTCTTGTTCCCAAGTCGGATTTCACCACATGCTTCTGCAGCAGCTGTCTTTATGATGTCCTTGAATTTAAGCCAGAGGGTTTCCAAGTCATCAGGTTGTTCGTCTGTGTTTCTCACCGCTGTAGCAATAAGCCCGTGATATCTGGTCTTAATTTCTGGCTCTCTCAGCTTGTAGGTCTTAATTCTCATTTCTCCCGTTCGTTTACTTGGTTTCTTGCGTGATGTTGGTGTCGTAATTTTTGAAGAGATAGGTCTGAGAAATCTATGGTCCCGTCTGAGCAGAGGTGATAGTGATATCTATGTGAGAATAAGGGGTAAGAAATAGATTGCTGGTTCACTAGGGTGATAGGGCAAGAGGAAGGACAGTCTCTAGATAGAGGGATTGCTCTAATCTAGCCTATCTTACGACTTAAGTTTAACTTCAGACGACCTTACTCTCCTGGCTAAACAATTGTTACCAGTTACCCTACACTGAGGTACACACACCAATTTGGTGACACATATGCACAAACGTGAATACAAACTACGTATAACATATAGTGGGAAAAGGGTTTGACCAACACGGTAATTAAAGGTTTATTATATTATTTATTATCACTAAACAAAGAAAGGCACAACATAAATCATGTTACATTTATAAAGCATAGTTATAGACAAGGTGGGGAAAAAAATATTGTCTCAATAGGCCCTCCCCTCTTGTAAAGGAACCAAACCAAAGAAAATCCTATCTGAGGTAATTAACCCAAAGAGAGATCAATTTTTAACATATGGGATATGCAAAAGTCAGTAGGGGGGGGGGGGGAATATTACAGGTTATTAATGTTTATTCTCTCCCGTGACTAAGCAGATTAGTGAGGGAAAGGAAAAAAACACAGAGAGAAATTAAGTATACTGATGTTAACAAGAAAAAAGAGATTAAGGTTATCTAATTTCGTTCATTCAAATGCACGCATACAGTGGCCACTTTTTCATCTGCACTTACCAATCGTTGAATCAGGCATTCCATGGAATAAGAAACTCTAGCAGGCACAAAAACTTAATCAGTCCTGTGATTGACAATTTTCAACCCCAGACTAACGGGATTTTGCTGACAGCTAATTTTTCCGTAGTCGCTGAAAATCGAGGGCGTTCTTTGTTCCAGGATATTCCTCTTTTCACTGCAGTTAGTTTTTTATATATTTTTTTTAGGATAAGGGTTCTATGGGATGGCACTGTTCTCAGAATTAGATATAAATATATTATTGCTCCGGGGGTGATCTCGCCGCAGGTGGCTAAGACACTCTTTGACGTGATGAAAAGAACTTTAGGAAATGATAGTCCTCGGCTGTTTCAATGAAGTGATGGCCAATTTTTGACCAGTGTTTTCTTAGTGGGTAAATCCAGTAGGAAACCTATACTGTCATATGTAAAATTTAGTGTTATAACTTCTGCCACAGCAGGTCAGTAATATTTATGTGAATAAATGGCTTCTGGAAATTATTCTTCTCCAGTTATGCTTAAAAATTGTGCTCAATGTTTAGTTCTTGGTTTTATCGCTCTCGTGGATGGAGAGATGGACCGCCAAAGGGTCTCAACCCGAAGATTTAGTTAACAGCAATAATGGCTGGATTGTGTAAGAGCCAAAGTCAGTAAGACCATAACAAAACGCTAGGATGCAGGTATGACCAGCCTATTGTAGAGAATAGATATACATGAAATCATATTATAAAACATATCCCGACATGCGTTTTATTTAGGTAAGACTACTTTAACCACTCCGGTATTTAATTATATATATTTAAAACCCGCGAGAGTCTAGTTTATCTTAAAGGTTAAGCACAAGATATGAACACTAGTCGTTTAGAAAATTACTTACATATGAATAGAATTAAATGGTATTACATCAATTATCAATCGCTTCGCGCCTTATAAATTATTTAAAGCATCTCTCACTGGGGAAATCTCGGGTAATCAATTTTACGTTTAAAACGGGAGAACTGAGCTATATGTTTATTTAATACGTTACTTCATTCATTCATTCATAACCCTCCACTCCCAAAGGAGCATAGGCCTTCAACAAACACATGCCAAGTCCTCCTGTCAAGTGCCATCATCTCAAATTCTTTCCATGTTCTCATTATTTTCACCTCTGTTTCCAGCTCTCTTCTCCATGTGCTTCTTGGTCTACCTCTGCCTCTCTTGCCCTGGGGGTTCCAGAACAAAGACTGCCATGTTACTTAGTTAACACAAAAATCCCAGTGAAATATAATCGAAACACTTTAACAATTAAATCACTAAAAATTCTTATACATATATATATATATATATATATATATATATATATATATATATATATATATATATATATATATATATATATATATATATATATATATATATATATATATATATATTACCGCAGCACAGAGAAAAGAATTAAATCTCCAGGTATATAAGTAAGTCCAAAATGGTAGTATGGATCTCATATGCGAGCTAGGTACATTCTTCAACTCTCTGGCGCTACTGATGACTTGAATTTTCAGAGATTTCTATATATATTAAACGAATGGAAATTGTTAGCTACATGTGAGATTTTTCACCTCTCGTCCAGTTTGGGCAATTTTGCTGGTCGATTTTTGTATGAAAGTCCAAAATCACACCATCACCGACCGTGGACCGTTTCACTCGCCAGCGGCTGCCTTTAGATCTATCTCTCCGTGAGCACATTGCGTGCCTAATTAGCAAAGAATCAGACAGGGGCGAAATCCACGTTGTTGTTTTCCTTGACCACAAATAGTGAGGGGCGGCTGCGGGATTAAAGTGACCTGTCGAGAGCGCACGATTTTCATACGTGACAGTTGGTCATCTCATAGGCTGAGCAACTCTTTCAGTTGTTCTTTTGATTGTAATGTGATAGGGTGGGCGAGATGATGATGATGATGCTGTGATATGTGATCACTTTCGTGCACACTCGCAACCGTCCCGAACAACAATAAACTCTGATTCTAAGGCAGGGGCTGTATTTATTCATGCAACCCTGTCAGTGACAACAAGCACAGAAAGCAAACATTAGACCAAAAAAAAAAAAAAGCAAACAAAACAAAACACCCAGCCAGTGCTCAATTGCTAATCTGAAACGCAAACAAAGCACCGACTAGTTAAAATCATAATCGTTAAATAATGAGAAACACTATGCTCTCACCTGTCAAATTGTCCTTCCCCGCTGAAACATTCAACTATCATGCACACACACTCAGTCCATGCATATCGTCTAATCAGACTAGTATGGTGTTGTGCATGAGGATGGCAATCTCACCATGTAACATAGATTGCCACTGAAGCCAATACTGCAAGAGCACCTGAATGCTTTGTGCGGTCTCCATGCAGAGGCCAGCCACACTGGTAGCCATATGTTCTATAAGGAGCGAGAAGAGACATAATTTGTTCCCAAGTGGACCCACGTGCTCTCATAAATTATCCGACACATAACAATAACTAAATAATACTGAAATATGCATAAAATAGAATTAAACAATATGTACAACCAATACTCTCATTAATGAGAATAAGCTACTACCTCGCAACCGATCCACATCAATATTCGCTCCTGCACTCGAAAGCAATGCGTAAGTGCCGACTGATGAGATTGGGAACTCATCATATGAAACACATCGTTACCGAAACAACCACTGCAATAGCATATGAAAGCTTCTTGTGGGCTTGTGATGGACACCAGCCGCATTGGTGTTTCCATGCTCTGTAAGGAGCAAACAGAGAAACACCTCTGTCTCAAAGTGCCTTACGCACAAGAGAGTGGCATTGCGCTCACCAGACATTTAAATGACTATCATCACCTCAAAGTAACCCTAAAGATGTACAGTAGAATATAATCAATTATCGGGAAGTACACTAAATTACCCTTACATCAAAGAATAAAAAAAATTACTTGTGACTTAACAAAACTAGCAAACGTTATAATAAGCCAACTGAGCTCTCAAATAATCAATAGCTTAACATATCAGGCCTATAGAACGTGGTAACTAAGAGTGTTAATGCAAACTCACTGGCGCCATCTTTATGCACAGAGCATGATGCTTTTCATGAACACGTGGCTGCCATCTTGCCAACAGTTAATATTATTAGTGGACTGCTTTTCTGCCCGGCCTCACGAATGAAATAGGTTCCTACTATATTCGCTTTCCTTGCCCGGTCTAATGAATGAAATAATTGCTACTAAACTCTCACAGCTGTGATTTGGACTTAACACTTGCAGAATCTATACACATATTTTCACTCATCTATAACTTTAAAACTAAATCTAATGTCCCGGAAGAAATCTTAGGAAACACATTTATCTATCTATTTTCTAAAACACTAGAACTGTGCGACGCTGAAAACTAATAATAAAACTACAGAACACTAAAACTAATCTCTACAAAATACGCTAACAATTATAGCTCACGTGCTCTGGATTCTTTGTCCATCTCCTACCCACACAGGGCGCCTCGTTTCGTTTGTTCTCTCTGGGCTGCTCTTGCGAAAAGGGCCTCTGCTGGCTCACACTCTTTCTTTATATATAATCGGCCTGGCCACATCACCCGCGGCGCAATCGTGTAAACGCCGGCTGGCGCAGGACTATTTAATGGGTTGTTTGTAACATTTTTAAACAGCTAAAATAAACACAACTATTTCTAGGCTTTATTGTGGCCCAGTAATATATCTTCCCCTTGAAGATGTGAAAACACCAATGTGAACTTCAGGGAGATTTTGCGGCGTTTATTATTGCCCCATCACAGTAAGCAGGTAGTGATCACTTCCAATCTCTGGCCTCCTCCAGATTCTACCATCCCGGACATATTTGAATGAGCTACTCCTAACAATGGCAGAGTCGATCACTGACTTCTCATTCTTTGTTGGTTCACATCTAGTGTATGCATGTATGCGCTTATGGGGGAACTTTGTGTTTGTAATAATCAGATTCTGCTCACTGCAGAATCTAAGGAGTCGCTTTCCATTGTCATTGAGAGTATCTTCTCCATAACTTCCAATAACTCCACCCCATCTAGCATGGTCATTTCCAACTCTGGCATTGAAATCTCCGAGCATGATAATTTTATCTAGGCAGTCATCCACTGTCATTTGAAGCAGCTCGAAGAATTCCTCCTTGACCTCTGCTCTCTCATCCTCATTTAGCCCAGGTTGCTATGGTTTCTCCTTCTTTTAGTTCTACAACCATAATGCGTGTGACGTAATGTTTTAATAAGAGTGGCAGATTTTGATAGTGTAGAAGATTAGACAAGTAAAAATTTAGTCTAGACAGGTATATCCCAGTCTCGGAGAAGAGCACTGGTGTAAGGATGGCACAGGTATAGCTTTAGCTGTAAAGAGCACACGTCTGGATGGAATTAGTATAGATCAAGAGCTCTAGAGTGCTACCGTCACCTAACTATACTGTGACAACAATAATACAGCAAAATATAACTGTCAACAATAAGAAATTGACAAGTCATAAAATTACAATTTACTGAATTATTTTATTAATGTACATCTAGTTTCTTATTTCTCTTTTGAAAATCGGAAGATCTCAATTAAAATGAAAAATACAAAAATCAACAATATTTATAACTTTTTACATAAAGTTCATGTCTACGTTAATCCTAAAGTCTTTTGCCTGCACTGGGTTAACACAGATTGCACTTTTCATCACTACACGGTCTCTTTTGGGATCTCACAGAAGGTTTTGGAATATTAACACTTAGGACTTAGCTTTACAGTCCTGGACAATGTCTGGTAACACACGAGTGTAGTTGGAATACAGCTTCTTGGATCTTATGTTTGGCTAGCCAAGGAATTATGGAGCCAAAACACTTGAACTCCGTCACACACAGTATACGTTGAGTGGATGGTAGTTTCAGATCAGGCTGTTCCAAACTAGACCAGTAAACCTGCAAAATATGTAGCATGTGGCTAGTCCTTGTGTGGTGATTTCTCACAGGTCTGCGTGTTGTGAGGTGATGTGTTCAGTATATGCTTATATAGGTATGGCATAAGTTCTGGTTCAATGGCAGTGTATAGGCAATGACAAGTCTAAGTGATTACATTTTCAAAAATACATAATACAATTTCTGTACAGTCATGATGCTGCAGTTGCCTTCTACAGTCAGTTTGAATTGCAGTCATCAATAAAACAATGTTATACAACATAGGCCTTCCCTTAGTTCTGCCTTTCCATTCCTGCGCGCCTCTATTATGCATCCTGGTCCTTGCCTCATTCTCCATTTTGAATTCAAATGTTGTCTCGCAGTTTAATTTAATTATCAACCTGTAAAAGAAGTATTTACATACATACATACATATATATTCGTAATATTACATACCCCTTTTAGGATAAATCAGAAATAGAACTGACTGAAGGCTTGGCAAAAGTTCAAACTGCCTGGCATAATAAATAGGAATAACCTTGCTCAAGGGTTGATCCTTCTCTCTCTCTCTCTGCCTTCAAATTCGTCTCTCTTCCGAGGTTTTAATTTTGCGTGTGTACTCTGTCTGCCACGGTTCCTCTCTATTTATACACAGCCAGCGAGCGAACGAGAAAGCATCTCACTCCTGCTGCTAAATTGTTAGTTCCAACCGGCTCGCGCGGCGGTTTTGTGTTTTCTTAATTTCTTCCTCCTTTTCGTTCCTTTTATCTTTTGTATGGATCACGTTTGTTGATACCTTACTGTTATGGTACCATCAACAGCTTCTTTCTCTCCAATAATTTCCTCTATTGGGTTGGTCTTAGAATTTATATAATTTTTAAAAGTGGCTTAACTTGACAAAATATGATGAAGTTGTGTGTTCTCAAGCTTTTATCTTCTTTTTGCAACAACGGTGTAACTAGTTGTTTGAAACGAAATAAATGTGGACTTCTCTGCTTCTAACGGTACTATTATCAACTCTTTCTGATCATCCCTTCTTTTTATATGAATTTTATTCGTTAGCCATCAAAAACAAATATCGCTTCGTTTATGTAGCCAGTACACAGCGCTAGAAAATGATAGAGAGAGGAACTCGCGTCCGCTCAGTTTTAAAAGTATCACCAACCAAGAATTTGTCTTGCGTATTTTTTTCTCACCACGCGACAATGCGCTCCGAGACAAAGTTCCATCCCTTGATACTATCTTTTTGGTTTTTGGCCACAATGCAACACACGCCCCCTTTAGCTCTTTCAGATGTGGGTACACCACTGTAGAGCAGAGTATTGCCATCGAGATCCATGACTCCTTGTCCCTTTTTCTTTGTTTCCGTTATAGCCAGGATTTCTAGTTTTGCTTTCCTCATCTCTTCCACGAGCTCCTCTTCTTTCCCATTTATACTTCTTGTGTTCCAAGTTCCACAAGTCGTAGACAGTTCGTCGCCTTTAGAATCAGTCCAGTTTTCTCTCTTGTAGTTCGCGTAATCACGATTTAAAGATTACAGGTGATTGGCCTGTTGTGCTTTTGCATGGTGGAGGAGCTGCCTCTTTACGGCCTTCATGCAAGCCGCCCTCCTCCTTTTTCAGCCGGGCTTGGGACCGGCCTAGGCGGAGTTTTTAATGACGGGCTTTTACCCTAGTTTATAATAATAAAGATGTTTGTTATCATTACAATCACTATCACGGTATGTTTTAGCTGCCGAGACTTAGCTGCTTGGTTGGGATCAGCTGCGTGGTATGCGCTGTTTATCACGAGTGTGTCAATCACAAATAAAAGGTAAAGGTGGCCCTATAGCAGACCTGCGGCAAGGAATTAAGTGGTAGAGACTTTACTATAGTAGTTCCAGTTTTCTTGGTGGGGAGGGGGAGAGAACCAGAACCCTTCCTCACTGCCATTGCCTTCCCCAACTCAAGAGCAGAGTGAGGTACTCATTGGCAGCTTGGTAAACTGGAGCCTGACACTACCATGTTCGATCCCCGAACCTGGTATAAAAATGATAATCACGTATACAATTATTACAATCACGAACGAGCAAGCATATTAATAAGCACGCATTCAATCATAAATATGCATGGAGGCATATCTGGAGTCATCCTTATATGACAACCAGCTATGCACAATGCTACAGTATACATTTGCGGAAGTGAACCTCTGTTTGTGAGGCTAATTACATCCTCATTGACTCTTGAAATCATCCCTCACTTCCAGTGATTCCCCCTGTGGTGAAACATGGTGAGAATCCAGCATTGCCCACTGAGGAGGGAGGAGTCACTTGAGCCCCAGACATAACTCTGGCTTTTACCTGGTTGGCTGCACGCAGGAGGACCTCACTATGGACCTATGATAGGCAGGGGGAGCAGAGAAGTAGCTCTGTGTAGGACGTGACAATTCCTTGGGAGAGCCCAGAACCAGAGCACAGTATTTTAGCTCTGCATAGTTGGAGAGCTCCCTTGGATGGCGAGGAATGCACAGTATGCCACACGCTTCTTACTCCTAGCTTGCGGCCAGATGTAATGATCCTTTAAATGAAAGCTAAGCTGAAGAAACTGGAGCTCATGACTTCAATTCAACACATTTCGGAATAGCGGAAAAGCCACAGAAAAAGCCTTGACCTACAGTGTAGATAATACCAAGGAGTCTTAAACTTGGTATTGGCTGTTAAAGAGCTATTGGCTCAGCAACCCTAGTTAAACAAAAGCAATTACAACAATCACAAATACGTTACACACATATGAATTCCACAATGAACTCTCGGGATTTTCTCGGACAGTTCTAGATCAGGGTTTATCAGCCGGGGTTCCACGGCAATCTAGGGTTTCACGAGAGGTCGTTAGGGGTTCCGAGTGTAATTGAAAAAAAAGTCTTTTATCTTTTTCTGCGCACCTGGCGATGTTAGCGCTCGCAGTGGTGGAAAGTGGCCGAGTTTTCCCGTATGAGAGTGAGCAACAGGACCGTGTTTACTCTTGCATATACCATATTTCTTTTGCATCTTATAGACTTGAAATTTGTGATAAGACTTGTATGCCTAATTAGATAAGGTACACAAAAAATAAAATAAAGTAGGAAAAAAAAGGACAAACTGAAGGTTCTTCTCCTTCCACTACTGAATTTCACTAGAGTTGATATCCTTTGAAAGGAAATGGAACCACACACAAAGAGTAGGCTATTACGTTGCCCAAAAGAAAACTGCACAGACTGCCAAGAGAGAAACTCAATCACTCGCCACCGGGATGAAATAACAGAGGACAACTCTACGAGAAAGAGAGAGAACCCGGTAGACAGTAGAAACCATCGAGAAGTGACCGCCCCAGAGCTAGATTTTCTACAAATCTCTTAGGAGAGGGGTATTTGACAGAACGGTGCGGCCCCTATCGATCTTTGTTTCACTCCGGCAGTGTCGGTACATTTGTGGTACTGATAGTATTGTGTGTTTTCATTTGTCACTATGGTAGCAGATATTATATATTTACCTTCTTACACCCTTCTTAGGGATAAGTAGACATGTCTGGTTGTTATTCATTTCACTCTACGTTGCAAGGAGTGGCAGCGACCTAACCAAGTTGGCTATCGTGGGCGCAGCAATATCATTATACAGATTAACATGTAAATCGTCTCAGCGCAGTGCTTAATCCCTGAAAAGACTCGGGTGCGCTCATAATCAAAGCTTGGAATATGGGGAGACAACTCATGGACAGACACAGATAAGAGATTACTTCCTGATAAAAGTAATGATTGTTACATTGGGAACACGTTGTTATATGAGTTTACCGACATGTTCGTAAGTTTGTACACAAGGGCAAGCGGATGTGTACAGCCCATTTTCAGAAAAGTAATGTTTACATTTTGCATTAGCTGAGTCATGCAACATATTCATATCAGATTGGCTGATCCCTTGAGGCGCATATAACAAATGCGTGGGAAGGCAGTGGATAAGGTCTGACCATTTTCTCAAGCTATTTCACTTGAGAAATCGCTCGCCAAGATACCAGACCTTGCTAGACGAAAGAATTAGAATTAGAGTTCAGAGTTCCTTTTTAAACATACCGGATACCTTTTATTGGAGAATTTTGGACGGGCTTTCATAGCCCAGGAAATCTCTTTCATTTTAAATAAGGAAATCTGGACTGAGGAAACTGAAGGACCACACACGAAGTCAGAGAGGGAACATTAAATTAAGGACACCCCAGACGCGTGTAAGAGGGAAATTCAAGTCTCTTTTATTCATCTGAGCAAAAAAAGTATGTGAGCCAGGATTGGCGTAAGTTGTGATTTACATTTCATATTTTATTACTAACATGTGAACTAACATATATATATATATATATATATATATATATATATATATATATATATATATATATATATATATATATATATAATATATATATATAAATATATATATATATATATATATATATATATATATATGTATATATGTATATATATATATATACATACATATATATATATATCTGTCACAAAAAGTAGGGAATATTGAATTTAAAAGTTATCCAAAGACAATATATTTCAAATTAGTTCATTTATTCCTTCGTACAAGTAAACTTGAGCATCATAACAAGACATTTGCGGTATAAGAAGTGATATGGCTTTACTCACATGATTTTAGTCGCACTGGCAACCAAGGCGGGGTAGGTACTTCATTTTCACAAAAATATTCCTATATTTCTAAAAACGTGTAGGGCCCCCGTTTGCCGCTAAACATGCATTGCAACGACGTCTCATACTGCAAATAAGCCTTCTGATGTTGTCTTGAGGAATTCTCTGCCACTCCTGCTGAAGGGCCTGGGCTAACTGCTGAAGAGTCTGTGGAGCGGCTGGACGTTGTTGGACGCGTCTTTTCAGGAGGTCCCACAAATGCTCAATAGGAGACAGGTCGCGGGACATCGGCGGCCTCGGTAACGTTCGGATATGCTGCATCTGAAGGTGATCTTGGACGACGCGAGCACGGTGAGGACGTGCATTGTCATCCTGGAAGATGAAATCTGGTCCGTACCGTTGAGCAAATGGCACAATGATAGGCTCGATGATGTTGTCACGGTAGCAGAGCCCTGTGATATTGACCTGGCATATGTGAAGGTCGGTCCTGTCATTCATACAGATGCCTGCCCACACCATTACACTGCCACCCCCATAGCGGTTGTGTGCAACAGTTGCAGGAGGCTGGTAACGCTCACCTCGCCGTCGCCAGACACGCATTCGACGATCATGAAAATCCAAAACGAAACGGGACTCATCAGAAAACATCACTGATGCCCACTGTTGATTGGTCCACCGATGATGACGTTGGCACCAATCCATTCTTGCTCTCCTGTGTTGTGGTGACATGGGCAAAGCTACAAACGGTCTGCGTGAGGCCAGTTGCACTTAGTGCAAACGGTTTCCTACTGTCTGAGTTGAGACCCGGATCCCAGTGGTCTGTTGAAGGTGTTGCTGAAGTTGAGTAGCATTGAGAGTCCGAGTTCTGAGTGCCTGAGTAACAAGAAGTTGATCTTGGCGGCGTGTAATGACTCTTGGGCGGCCAGTCCGAGACAGATCAGCCACTGTGCGGAAAGTTTGATACCTGTTCCACAGTCTGCTGACAACTGACTGTGAAACATTGAGGTTCCGAGCAACATCCACTTTCCGACTTCCGGTTTGCAACATTCCTATGCCTATCCATCTCTGCTGTTCTGTCAAACGTTCCATGACGAAGAAAAGAAATTTTATCTGTTGCAGAGTCTTTTTATACCTGTCCATGGTGAGTAGTGTTCATCAAACCCGAGATACACGCATTTTTGTGAAAAAGAATAATGTGTGAACTTTACGGATGGGCCCCACCTCTGTTCTTGGGATTGGCTTACTCATCACGAGTCACAAGGTCAACATGATATTGCACGTGAGAGTGGAGAAGAGCGTGCTCGATATGTCCATACAACCATTAAATTACGAAATCAACTCTTTTGTAAAATAATACATACCATCTTAAAATATCCCCTACTTTTTGTGACCGGTATATATATATATATATATATATATATATATATATATATATATATATATATATATATATATATATATATATATATATATATATATATATATATATATATATATATATATATATATATATATATATATATATATATATATATATACATATATATATATATATATATATATATATATATATATATATATATATATATATATATATATATATATATATATATATAGTGGTGTTTTGATGGTATTGTATGATGGTGATATTACTAAATGTAATTGTATGAGGCCAGCTGTGAAGGCTCCTGAGATAAAATGTAGTTGTGAATTGTCAGAAGGCCTTTCTTGCTACCACTACGACCTCACACTTAATTTTTTTTTAATGAATGTGGCTACGTAAAGTGTCTAGGGTAATGAGGTGTAGTGTGGTGTGATAGTTTCTAAATACACCCACAGATAATTAAGAAGACTAATAATATTAACAAATGTTAAAATACACTGAACTAACTCACGTGTGTAAAATTTTTGTTAGAATTATATTACATTTATTTTGTTCTGGATCAATTTTTAGGTTGACCAGAACTTAAAAGGATTTAGAGATTATGAAAGAAATGCATGGAATATTATATCATAAATGCAATAGTGTACATATATATGTACTATACTAGTTAGTTTTATTAAAATGTTCTAGTAGTCATCTACTTGGGAGGATACTTAATGTTTGTGCTGTTGGGGTGGCCTCATCACTCCTGTCTATATTGACTACACAGTGTCCAGAAAATGGTGGGAATTTTTATGGGGGTATTAGTAACTAAAGGGCTTTGGTGAATGTACAGCAGACCAGAGGCTCACTCATCTTGTCGTTGTAGCTCTGGTGCTGAAATCAGGTGGTCCCACCTCTCCGTGCTGGCGGGCAATAATGGTGGTCTCTGTCACAAGTACTGCACAGATACACTCGAGTAAAGTCACCCACTGAATAGACACTGCTTTGTTGACAACAGAAACTCACAGCTCTGCAATCAAAGTATGGGCCATGTGTCAAAATCTATTCTCTACCCACGTCTGGACACAACACTGACACAACAACCACATCATACAGACAGGTCAGATCTCTCTGACCAAACAGCACATTTACCATGGTGGTTTTACATCAGATAGATCCTCCCAGACTATAGATTCTGAAAAATATTTATTAGTTTGCTGCCCTAAAAGAGGATAGGTAATATGTTTCATTATTCTCAACACTTGATCTGTCTTGCATAATCCTTGTTGGAGTTTATGTACATTGTTGGTCCCTAGACCCTGACTAGGGCGGGGGGTCTAGAGCAAATCCCTACTTGTTTGTAAGGCTAGATTTCGATATGGCAGTATCAAATCACTCGAACATGAAACAATATTCAAAATATACAAAGAAATAATTTCAATCTTACCAGATTATGAATAAATAACACAGAATTGCTAGCAAAACTCAGCTGAGCTGCTGGCTATAGTATGGCGTCCCTAACTTTCTTTCACTTTCTTTCATATGGAAATCACCACACTTTAAAATCTGTGTCTATCACTGAACAACTATTGAAGAATGGCCCCACTTTCGCGTCTGAGCGCTAATAATATGATTGTCTGTGGCCAATCACTGCCTAGGTTTATTTTAAATTTCAAATTTCCTACACTAAAGTCATTTCAGTCATGCTTCAGTCAAGTATGGATGGTTATCTGTTAGTCTGTCCGTCTCTACTTGTGTTTCTACAAAATGTACTTGATTTTTGAACCAACCTTTCTCTCCCCTCCAAAATTTTGTCGTTAAAAGTTATTTTTAGACACAGCCACCACAATATCCCCTCTCCTCCATACCAAGTAGATTTGAACACCTGCGTCTCGAGGTCGTGTTTTTTTGTGCAAATAGTGACACTTTTAGATTCAATACAGTCTGTCGATGATGTGAACAACCCTGTCTTTTGTCATTATCTTCAATATTATCTATCCGTCTGTAAAATTAAGAACATATTAGTTCACTGCTCAGAATAGGCCATCCGGCCAGCTAATTTTTATATTCCTAACATTAATATTAAGAAAAAAGTACTTTTTAAATTTTGTAATATTCCAAACATCTGCGTTTTAGCCGCTGAATTCAAATCAAGGCCTTGGTATCGCAAAAGCGTCCAATAAATGACTGTGGCGTAACATATCTATGGTCCCTTCTGTCGAGTTGCTTACTTTTTATGTCAACTTGGGAAACGTGACTTTTCTCCGTTTCCCCCCCAATTGCGTCTCCTTAGCCTTTCTAGTCTCACGCAATCTTTCCAGTCATATTTTTTTCCTTTTTGATCCGCCGTTCCCCTCCTGTCTAGCAAGTCAATTATTATGGAGGATGATGACCCGCGGTCTGGGCGATCATGTACATCAGCAGCCTACGCATTATGTTTTTATCCTTAAATGTTATCTTTGGAGGTGTTTTACCGTTGTATCTCTGTCCATTTCACTACAATATATATATATATATATATATATATATATATATATATATATATATATATATATATATATATATATATATATATATATATATATATATATATATATTACCATGTGAATTTTAATGTGCGAAACTCGGTAGTAGATGTCACGGTCATTTGAGGCTGGCAACCTCAGCGTATAGAATGATGATTCATGAACCACCACTGCACGGGCTGGTGATTGCTTTATTGCTGGTTTCGTAAAGAGAACTAAAAGCATAAAGTAGTTCCAGGTTCCATGTGGAGCAGGGAGGGACAGATGAAAGAAATGATGTACAGTCTAAGTATAATACTTACATTTTCAAAGCAGTGTAAATGTTCATATAAACATATTCACTTTAAAATTAATGTAAGTTTTCCAGCTTTAAACTAGTGTAAATGTCTATGTGAAAATATTCATTTTAAAGTTAATGGAAGTTTCAAACTTTTCAATCAGTGTAAACATAAATGAAAACATACTCAATTTATATTGTGAACAATTTTCAATCAGTGGAGATGTTTACGTAATCAGACTCTATCTGTATTATTATCCGTTTCATTTAAATGTCATGTAAAGCAGCAAAGCTAAAGCTATTATATTTAAAGGAAGTTTTATCCCGAGGGATTAAATTCAATTCTCATCGAGGGTAAATTCTGAGTTAATTGGGATGGTTTTATGGGAAGATAGGAACCCATAACTATAGGGGGCAAAACGCCATACTCAGAAGAGCTTTTCGTTCTATTCTTTTACCATTGTTATTGGCGGAACCAGCAGAAAGTGCTATCAAGAACAAGAAGGGAACAATGGCCTAAGCTTTAAGACGAAGGACCCATGTGGTAGACTCTCCGTGAAATTTCTGGGAAACGAGCTACACCCGACAACCTTGATCAGGGACGAGCTTGAGCAGTGTGAAAAGAACCAACCCATAAGAAGGAGCAGAACCGTTATTGGTAGCTAAGTTTAATTCTATGCTGCCTCTTGAACTTCTTGTAACATTTCACAATCCATAACGACCATGATGATAATTGTTCTTGATCCATTGTTGTTTGTAATTATACAAATTTATCTTCGATTTAATCCTTTTAAAGTTACTGCATGTTTGTCTCAGTCAATTTACTACACACACTCTAACCAGTGCTATACTAGAATAGAACAGTTCACCCCTGATGAGATGTTACAGAGAGGTCATCAACAAATTTGACATGGATCGTATAAGAAAATGAAAATATAAGGCAAACAGTTGGTAGTGTTATAGGACAAAGTGATGACCTACTCGTTACATTGAGGAGTCTGAAGCTTTTATTAAAGAAAATGAGTTTTTTTTTTTAACCTAAGGGAAACAATTTAAATACAAAACTATTAATGTGTTAAATGATATATTTTCATTTTATCTATAATCTTTCTAGAAAAACTGTAAATCTTTTTACTACAAATCTTAGTATGTTAGAAACAGTAAAATATTTTTAAGGGTAATTATTTTTTAAGTATTTTTATTGCATTTTTTATTTATTAATGAAAAAAATTTACACTTCATGCCCATGATGTTTAAATAGTGGATACATATTTGCTGTGCTACTTTCAATGCCAATAAAGTATCACTTTAAATTTTTGCTGACGCCCTACAGTTGTGCACCAACATCAGAGCTGAAAATGCTCTTTATCAATAACTTGAGCATACTTCTGCATTACAGGACATGCCATGTAAACCTGTCTACCACGGTTGATGTACCTGTCTACCAGGGTTGTGGTACCTGTCTACCAGGGTTGTGGTACCTGTCTACCAGGGTTGTGGTGTCGACCAATAAACATTCTCAGACACCGACTCCTGACATTTTGGAAGTCCGAGTCCCGGGCTCTGGCTACAATTTTGTTATTACTCACGAGGCATCAAATTATGCTCTTATATGAAGTTATATGTATAAGTATGTTATTTGCTTTAATAAATTAATACGTGGCTTTCGTAGATTACATTTTTAACTATTATTCATTCATACAATAATACAAAACAAAAACTATGTTACAGGAGCCCGAAAGGGGAACAAAGATTAGTAACACTGTTCCCTACCATGCATGTCTGTACTAAGCGACTAAGGAGAGCTGGACATGGAGGTCAGCCTCATAAGGCGTCACGCAGTAAGGGGAGGGGGGTCCAAATTTTGTGACGATAGGGAAAGCTGGTGTTTGGAAAAATGTGACGTCACATCATCTTATTTCATAAAAGAAGTTTTTACTTTTATCCGCAATGTTATCATCATAATTTAATTGTATCCGCAATTGTTATCTTGTATCCGTAATAGTTAACTGTTATATGCAATACTTAACTTTTATCCTGTACAGACCAGTCGTGGACTATGAAAAGGCATTTGTCAGTGTAGACAGAGAATCACTTTGGGAATTGATGAGGCATTATGGAGTTCCCATGAAGATCATTAACTTAATAAGGAAGACCTATGAAGACATGACATGCAGAGTTCTTCATGAAGGACAACTTACAGAACCGTTTAGGATTAGAACGGGAGTGAGACAGGGATGCCTCTTGTCTCCATTTATTTTCTTACTAGCAATAGATTGGGTTATGAAAACTTCGACATCATACAACAGAAATGGAATCCAGTGGAATCTGACTAAACAGTTTGATGATCTGGATTTTGCCGATGACATGGCTTTTCTGCCCCATAACCATAATCAGATGCAAGAGAAAATAAAAATTCTCGATGAGAACGAACGAACGAACTTTTTTTTCAAAGGGTTGATAATTGGGCACGCAGGCCCCTCTGACATTCTGCCTTCCTTTCTCTCGTCTTTTATACTGATTTCATTTAGTCTCACATGCATTTTATCCATCAATGTAAAGGAATTCAACGTTGTAAAGGTAAAATAATAGCATATTCACAGTATCTAATTATAAACATGAAATAAAATATGTTTAAAAATACAAACTAAGTATCACAATGAAATAAAATATGTTGAAGAGTACAAACATCATCATTAAACCTGCATTCCATATTACATCATTTGTTCGGAAAAATAATCACATTAGGGGGGCAGATAATCAGAACTCATAAAGTATTCGAAAAGTCTACGATTGTATGAATAGGGACTGAGGTTGTTATTTTTTAGATCATGTGGAAGATAGTTCTAAAGATGAGCAGAAGAGTAAGCTAAGCTTTTCTTGAATAAGTCAAGCCGAGGTTTGGGCACTTGTATTTTGTTAAGGCGTTGACTGCGTCTTTCATTGTATTTGAACATTGGCCACAGATATGTTGGGGCATTCTGTGACAGGATTTTGTGAACAAATTTAGCTTTGTTGAACAGAAAGCGCTTTCTTTATATAGATCTACACACGGGGTTTGGCAGTTGTCAGAAACTAGACGCACTGCACGCTTTTGTAGTGAAAGGAGTCTTTTTGTGTTGGACATAGAGCAACCATCCGAGATTGTGGAGCAATGGTCGAGGTTTGTTTGTATGTGAGATATATAGCACAATTTTCGTGTTTCTTCATCTAGGAAATGTTTGATTTTAGCTAACTGGTAAACTTTCTAACAACAAGTGGGCCAAAAAATACACAGGGAAAAGACAAAGATTATGAGAATAAATGCAAGAAATGGTAACAAGATTGAATTTGAAGTAACACCACTAAAGGATGTAGAATCGTACACAAATCTTGGTAGTAATATAGACAAAGTTGGAGGGACAGACAATGATATCAACATAAGAATACAAAAAGCAAGAGGCGCTTTCATTGCATTGGGAAACACACGGAGGTCAAGAGAAATCAAGTCCAACACGAAAAAAAGAATCTTCAACTCAACTGTCAAGTCAGTCCTATTGTATGGCTCTAAGACACGGAAAGCAACAAAAACAACAACTAAAAAGCTACAGACTTTTATAAACGGGTGCTGCGTAGAATAGAAGGACTGAAATGATATGACAAAGTCACAAATGTGGAATTGATGACAAGAACCAGACAAGTGCCAGTGGAACAAGACCCGAGAAGAAGCCGCTGGCGATGGATATGACACACATTGAGGAAACCTGTTGATAGCATTACAAGGCAGTCCTTGTTCTGGAATTCACAGGGAAAGAGAGGCAGAGGTAGACCAAAAAACACATGGAGAAGAGAACTGGAAACAGAGGTGAAAATGATGAGGAAAACATGGAAAGAACTTGAGCGGATGGCACGTGACAGGAAGACTTGGCATGTGTTTGTTGAAGACCTATGCTCCTCGGGGACCTAAAGGGTATTGATTGATTGATTTACTTGACTTTTTTACGCAATTTTAATTTTTATCCGCAATAGTGAACAACTCCATCGTGGACGACTTAAATTGACATTTTAATTTCAGCTGAAATATCGGTTAACTGTTAAAACCTTTAACTGGTTTAAATTGTTTTTAGTTATATATTTCCTTTTTTTTAAAATAATGTAATTCACAAAAAAACAAAAAGCAGACTAAATAAACTGCACTGTATTCTCGCATATAGCATTTTTTACATATAACTCCATATAAGGGCATCATTTTTTGGCCCTATCAATCAATCAATCAATCAATACCCTTTAGCTCCCCAAGGAGAATCAGCCTTCAACAAACTCATGCCAAGTCCCCCTGTCACGTGCCATCAGCACAAACTATTAACTTTGTTGACCTGTCCATGTTTGTTGAAGTTTTTATAATTTAATTTTTTTAAAAATACAGGATGGGGACCAGGCCCTATGTACAAATCTCCTCATATGACGTCACGTAAGTTTTGTCATTTTTTTAAAAATTGTCACATTTCATCACAAAACTACAAATGAATTAACATATTCTGGGCAAAGATGCATTTATGGAACTATATTGCACTGTTTAAATTACTACCTTTGGCAGACCTGTCCGTATAGTAGTTGATATCATTTCGAATACAATAAAATGAGTCTTAACTTGGATATGAAGCGCCGTCCTGTATTGAGCGCGCTTTGTTCTAGATGACTGTCCACCGTGAATGGAATTACGCATACAACATTCGACCTCTTTATTTCATTACATGTTCATTTATTACATATTGTATTACATGGCTCGTGTTTTTATGAGAGCAAGTATTTTGTTTTTCATTTTAGTTTTGGTTAAATCATTCCTGGTGAATTGCTGAAAAGGGGGAAGTTTAATATATTACGACACTGTGCCATCCATTCAAGCTCTTTCCATGAATTCTGTATGCCTTTCAATTGTGTCTCCGATTTCCTATTCCGTCTGTTTTCAGTCTTCCTCTTTCTCTCTTACACTGTGGATTCCAGAATAAGTACCGCCTTGTAATGCTATCAGCAGGTTTCATCAATTCCTGTTTTACGCAATACCAACGTTTCCTCTTCGCATCTTGCTCCACAAGTACTTGTATGGTTCCACATTGGTCATCTTGTCGTACCATATCAATTCACATATTCTGGGCAAAGATGCATTTATGGAACTATACTGTTCAAAACAAGAAACGCATAGCTACTGAAGGCACACACATAGCCATAATTTTGACATTCAATAACTTTTTTAATTTAATGAGTTAATTGTTCAAATTGCACACAAGAATACCTTAGGGTTCAACCAATCAGTTGACAGTTGTTTTGCATCTGGGTCACGAGAGTTTTTTGGCGTACGGGCTTTCCCGTTAGTATGGTGTGTGGCCTCCTCTTGCATCGATCAGCGACTGGCATCTCCTGGGCATGGATGCAATCAGACGTCTGATGTGGGCCTGTGGGATGGCTGCCCACACTTTCTGGAGTGCCTGGAACAGATCACGACGATTGGGTGGAGCAAAGTCTCGGCGACAAACACGTCTATGCAGCTCATCCCACAGGTGCTCAATCGCACTCATGTCTGGAGACAGGGATGGCCAGGGAAGGCTGAGAATGTTATTGGCAGTTGTTGAGGATTGTTACATGTTTGCAAGCATTTGAGTTTGGATCCGGCTCAGATGATTGCACCATGGAACACCTCAAATGAATATGTATATATTAACGACATGGTCTGCATATCTCTATGCATGACGCGTATGACTTGGAAACGTCATTCCACTTGTGGCCTAGCCACTATGGTATGTATGGTATAACCACTTTGGAAAGTGTGGCATAGCCACTGAATTTATATGTGTGGCTGGTAACCCAAAGTAGCAGTGTATTCGTGAAGCAAACGAAAGTCGTGTCGTTCTTAACGCAGTTTGAATATATATTGCTGATTAGCCTGGCGTTGTATGCCAAATGAACATTAGAAACTAGCGGCAGGAGTAAGTCTAGTATAAAGGAATATTATGTAGCTAGCAGCAGGAGTAAGTCTAGTACAAAGGAATATTATACGACTAGCAGCAGGAGTAAGTCTAATGTAAAAGGATATTATAAAACTAGAACAGGCTGGCTTTAGACCAAAAAGAAGTACCTCAGAACAAATCTTCAATATTAGATTACTGATCGAAAAACATCTCCAGCATCAACATGATTTATACCATAACTTCATCGATTTCACAAAAGCCTTCGATCGAGTCTGGCATGAAGGTTTATGGCAAATAATGAGAAAATTCAATTTTGATACCAACATCATAGATATCATTGAAGCACTATACAAGGACGCAAGCAGTGCTGTTTTTGCAAGCAATGACATTGGAGAATTTTTCAAAACAACTGTAGGAGTTCGCCAGGGATGTATCCTGTCACCAGTGCTCTTTAACATTTATCTAGAACATATTATGCAGGAGGCTCTCTACGATTATAAATCAACCATATCGATTGGAGGCCGACCTCTGTGTAATCTACGTTTTGCTGATGATATTGATCTGATAGCTGGAACAGAATCAGAACTTCAAGACCTTACCTCTAGACTGGAGAAAGTAACAAGAACATATGGGATGGAAATTAATATAGAAAAAAGCAAGATATTGGTGAATAGCCATAAGAAACATGTTCCGACCAACATTACGTTAAGTGGGCAAACGTTAGAAGAAGTTAACACCTTTAAATATCTCGGGTCCACTATATGTAGTGATGGAAGATCAAATAAAGAAATCAAGACAAGACTTGAGATGGCCTCAGCTGCCATGACAAGGTTGAATGTGATCTGGAAAAGTAACATCAGTTTTCCTGTGAAGATCAAATTATACAAATCACTTGTATTATCTATTCTCTTGTATGGGTGTGAGGGCTGGACACTCACTGCAGATACGGAGCGAAGGATTCAGGCTTTCGAGCATAAATGTTATAGAAGAATTTTGCGCATTTGCTATAAAGAGCACAAAACAAATGTCTATGTTAGAGAGAAGATAAACACCTATGCAGGCCATCAAGAACCACTTTTGTCAATAGTGAAACGTCGAAAGCTTGCCTGGTTTGGGCATGTAACTCGTCATGACTCCCTTTCGAAAACGATCCTCCAGGGAACAGTCGAAGGTAAACGGAGAAGAGGAAGGCAAAGAAAATCCTGGGCTGATAACATCAAAGAATGGGCAGGACACGGTTTCTCCACACTTGTACGCATTGCTGAGAATAGAGAGCAGTGGAGGACCCTGTCTGCTGATGCTTCCACCATGGCACCCCTACGACCCATGACGGGTTATGGGTTGAGATGATGATGAGATGATGATAAAACTAGCAGCAGGAGTAAGTCTAGTTAGCATATGAACCATGCCAAAGGATGTTGGCCGGAAAAAGGGAACTGACCGCTAAGCAGAACTGTATATTATTGAACATGTGATTTTAGTGAAGAATATGAACTCTTGCGACACGTACATTAACTGTGATTGTGAACTATGTCGTTACGTAGTTGTGACTTCTCATGGAAAAAAGAATATTAATTAAATGTTTGAGTCGTCGAATCCTGGTCTTATTCAATGACGTATTCTGAGTTCAGTTATATACTGTTTTATTCAACAATAATGACCAGTGACATTTAATGCATAAACACGCTGCCTCACACTGCTAATATTAATAATAAAAAGAGAATAATCAGGTCAGTCAATATTAATATCTTTAATATGAAGCATGTTCAAGTACCAACATATTACACGGGTTACAATTAACAATATCGATACGAGCGTAGTGCATAACGAAATCCCAGAAAAATGAATGAAATGAACCGGAGGACTTTGACTTCTAATATCAGAATACGCATGCAACATCTTGGTAATCAGAAGTATATAGAATTTCAACATACTGGGGTCAGTCCTCAACAGCAGCCAGGAACTACGTGGTCAACCGTGAACAATGGGGTCTGGCGTTGTCCTGTTGAAACACAGACCTTTGGGCAGCCAAAAGTGGAAGGACATGGGGTCGAAGAATTTCATTGACGTATCGTTGCGCATTCAAGCCTCCTTCAATGTGCACCAATTGACTCCTTCCGTTGTAACTGATCATTCCCCACACCATTGCACCTACACCACCGTGCGGCGGAGCTTCATCAACGCAATTTTTGGCAAAACGTTCATTTCGCCTATGGTAGACCCTACGCTGTCTATCATGACGCTGCAACAGAAAGAAAGATTTGTCACTAAACCAGACACGTCTACATTGATTGTCAGCTGCCCAGGGACGATGCTGATTGGCCCAAAGAAGTCGATTTTGGCGATGGCGGCGCGTAAGGACAGGTCCTCGGTGAGGTCGTTGTGCCCAAAGTCCAGCGTCATGCAGTCTATTCCGGACAGTTTGATCAGACACATGACGTCCTGCAGGCAATGACTGGGCAGTTGAAGAAGCTGTTGTAAACCTGTCTCTGAGGTGACGAAGCCGAATAAAGCGATCCTCCGCTGCTGTTGTCACTCTGGGTCGTCCACTGCGATGTCGGTCTTCAACTGAGCCAGTGGCTTGGAACTGGTGCCAAAGTCGACTGATGGTACTCTGTTGCACGTTTAGATGCCTGGCAACCTGACTTTGACTTTCGCCTGCATGCAGTCGGCCAATAGCAATGTTCCTTAAATTTATCGATAGAGACGCCATAAATGTCTGCTTGAAAATGAACTGAATTCTTTTTTGTGTAGCGTTATCCTTTTATAGGGTTTCAGTTGCGTAGTCAGTGAATAGTGTTCACCCCAAATTTTGTTGCTTTCACGTGCGCGCATCATGAGCTGTGGTCAAAAATTGCACTATAAACACTATTGACCACTGCGTTGTAACGATTACAAAAACGAACGCAATTCAGGTCAACACGTGCATTTGACACTGTAAAGAACATTTGAGGCTGGTTTTTATATACCCTAGCACCAAATTTTACTTACAAACTCATAAAAGCGCGCCCTCGGATAGCTATGCGTTTCTTTTTTTTGAACAGTATATATTGCACTGTTTAAATTATTACCTTTGGCAGACCTGTCCGTGTAGTGGTTGACATCTTTTGTTTTTACTTAAAGTTCCTATATCCGGGCCTCATGTCCAACACTTCTTAGTCACCTTCTACGACATGCTGGCCACTTCGACTGCCGCAAACACACGTGCAAGTCAGACAGTCTCGAGTAAATATAGCTGAGCCAACACTGTAACTGCATCCAGTCTTTTTCAAGATACAATAGGCCAATATTATAACCAAGAAAATTACCGGTCAAAGAATGACGCGAACTAATTATGTTGTTCGCTTTTCTGCTGTATGCTAATTCTCCTGTTTGCTTTAGAAGCAAAACAATGGCATGAAAGCATCGAAGCTTCATCTATGAGGCGTGACTGATTAAATGTATACATATAAGATGCAGACACAAATTCATGCTTACCTGTACTGTTGAATAAAAATAGGGAAAAACTCCTTCAATTGTGTCACCGAAAAGCAACAGAGGCATGAATATTTTATATTTAAAAACAAAAAACAAGCAGACAGACAGTTAGGCGACAGACAGACAGATAGACAGACATGCATAAATGCACACAAGCACAGTATTAACACATACACGCAAAAATGTGCCCTGCAGTCAGCCTTAGACATCTCAAAAAGGAGGAACATCCAGGCATACCAAACAAGATGAAAGAAAGCAACGTGTTTTTACTGAAAGAAAACATTCAGTCGAAACTGAAAAACATGAAGACAAAAAAAATAATAAATCCTGAAAAACTGCAGACGTCAGGCGCTGATCACAAAGCATCGTCACGAGCTTGCGTGTTCTGTATTTAATGCCTTGAAGCATTTTCAATTATTTTTCCGTAATTGCGAAGAGGGAAAACTGTGGGACAAAAAATGTTGCAGACGATAATATTTATTTCCAATTTGAATGCTGTCCAGTTCCGGTGTTAGAAGCAAATAAAAGCGTATTGAAAGCGGGCCTCTTCTAAAGTTCGATATTTAGACAATGAACCCAGCCTACCCACAGAAGACCAGTATATGGAAAGATACGCGGTTTCAAACAACAAGGTGCATGCAGCATGCACTTACCGTGGCTTGAAACTTTCAATTAGTCTATTTTAAAAAAAAAGCCTAATGCCTACCTTCGATTTGCGCAAAATTAGTGTAGCAAAGAATTTTAAGTAGTCAGAATACGCTTCTTAATACCTATGATGCTTTGTTACTGAAAATGGGAGACTTACTTACTTACTTAGTCGTTCCCCTTATACCGTGAGGTGTAGATGTTTGGAAGTCAGAGCGCCAGACTATCCTATCGGCTGTCTTCCTCCTGACCTGGTTCCATTCTAGTCCTCGGTCCTTCAAAGATTGTCTAATGTTGTCCTCCCAGCGGACTCTGGGTCGTCCTAGGGGTCTGGATCCCTGGCTTTTTGTTTCCCATGCTTGTCGTGGTAGCCGATCTTCTCCCGTTCTGCAGACATGGCCAATTCATCTTAGTTGGGACTGTTCTACTTGGGTCTGCAGGGGGTGGGATTTTAGGCCTTGACGTATCGTCTTGTTGCGGACCAAGTCTCTTCTTGTTACGTCAACCACCTTCCTCAGATATCTCATTTCTGAGGTTTGGATCTGGTTTTTGTTGGTTGTAGTCATTGCTGTCGTATATTTTTGATAGAGTAATTAAGATCAATTTTGGCCCAGCCTGAATAGGACTAGAACAGGTGATAGCTCAGTGATAGATAAGGTAAAGAAATAGATTTTTCACGAGTGAAATGGGGAAAGGTAAATTCTGTCCCTGGATATGAAAGATAATTAAATCTATCCAGCCTATCGGTTACGACTGAGATCCTTAGATCAGACAGACCTTCCTATAAATATATATTGATATATTCACCCACTCATATCTACACACACACAGATACGTGACGACACTTAGATGCACAGACGTGAAACCTATATCTATGGAATTTGGATCTTTTGGGACAAGCTGACCGACACACGTAAATAAAGTTTATGTAAATTTTATTTATCATAAAGAATCTACAACACAACAATATCTTTGAATATCAAAATCAAATACAATGAACATAGGTTAATGAGTTAATTACATATCAATCATAAAAAGCCTCTATGCCAACTTTACGTGTAGTGTTGGGCAGAGCAACCTAACCTTCGAGGTGAAGACAGGAGTACGACAGGGATGCCCCTTATCAACCACTCTATTTTTAACAGTCATAGACTGGGTGATGCGCCAGACAACAGAGGGCAGTCCAAGAGGAATAAGATGGACTATGTTGAGGATTGCTTCATGTCTGCAGCATGGCGCATTCCTCAAATGATTATATCTACGCGACTGATGTCGATGATTGTTTCATGTCTACAGGCATTTGGATTTGTGCACGATCCGAATGACTGTATCATGGAACACCTCAAACGAATAGAGATATATCTCATCGACCGATGTCGATGATTGTTGCATGTGTGCAAGCATTTGAGTTTGGCCAACTCGGATTGCTGCACCGTGGAACATCGCAATTGAATATATATTAACGACGTAGTATGCATATCACTATGCATGACGCGTATGTCTTTATAACGTCACTCGACGTGTGGGCTTCGGCCCCAACGGCAGCGTATGGCATGTGTGGCCATTGCCACTATATAATTCGACTTGTGGGTTTTGACCCGTACGGCAGTGTGTTTCGGAAGTGTGGCCATTGCCACTTATATTGTGTGGTATAACCACTGGAAAGTGTGTGGCGTTGTCCACTTTTTAATTGTGTGGCTGGGAAGCCATTTGAGCAGTGTATTTCTTGAACTAAACGTAAGTCGTCGTATGAATAACGCAGTTTGCATAATTATGGCAGATTAGCCTGGCGTGGTATGCCAAAGGAACATTATGTTACTAGCAATAGTGTAAGACTAGTATAGATGGATATTGTACAGCTAGCGGCAAGCGTAAGCCTAGTGTAACGCATATTAAACGACTAGCAGTAGACGTAAGCCTAGCATAATAAGTGTATTGCAGAACTAGCAGGATAGTTAAGTCTAGTTAGCCTCTGAATTTATGCCAAAGGACATTGGCCGTTAAAAGGAACTGACCTCTAACCAGAACTCTAGATAGAGATTGTGAACATGTGCTTATGGAATAATAAGAACTCTTACAGATCGTACATGAATGTGATGTGACTTTTGTTCCCATGTAGTTGGTGTCTGCTCATGGTATGAAATTACTAATTAAATATTTTAAGTCGTCAAAATCACAGTCTTATCAACTGTCGTATTCGGAGTTGAGTTAAATGCTATTTATCTTCAACTGATCATGACCAGTGATGATTAATGTCTTAACACGCTGCATCTCACACTGCCAATATAATCAATAAGACAAGAGACTAATACAGGTCAGTCAAGGGTCGAATATTTAATATGAAATATATTCAGCACATAATGAATCACAAGGGTTAAAGCAGACATTATCGATACCAACGGACAGTATTACGGAATCCTACAAAAGTGATAAGAACCCGAGGGACTTTGACTCTATAAACTGAATACGCATATAATAACTTGGTCATCCACAAATACTAGAAGTCATCGAAGCACCCAGAATATACTGGGGTCCCGGAAGAGCCCTTAACATACTGGTGTCAGAAAGTGTCTGGATTTCGTGAATACTGGATCCCCCCCCCTTCAAGTATCGAAGAAAGTTAAACTGATGATGAACGTTTTAAATGCAAAATCATTCATTCAATCCTAACCGGCAACTGAAATGCGCAGGACAGAAAGTGACGTCACTACATTCATGCCGTCAACGTTAGCAGACAACATTGCCTGAGAATCTGAAATTTTTCTTCCACCAAAGAGACTGATTCACGCAGATAGAACGGTAATCTTCCACTCGAGAACCTGAACCAGTGGAGAATGTATCTCTTCATCAAATTCATCTGAGGCTGCGACGCAGATCGATTGAAGAAACTACGTTTGAAGACCGAAGCAATACTTTCAAACGGTTCCCTGCTGCGAAGGTCAAGGTCTACCATCAATGGACCTCAGCTGTTGAAGACACTTGGATTAGAATTACATGCATTCATGTATTTCTCAGAGGGACAACTAAACAGATAAGTTCTTGATTTTACTAGGGCGCTTGAACATTATCATATTGTCCTTGCACTACCTTTGGTCTACAGTTCATCATCACTTGACTTACTTTTTACTATCATCTGTGTTCCCCCATTCATGTTTTTTGTATATTCGTATATTCGTCGTGTTTAATATTGACTGGAATTTTCCCAGGAAAGCTTCAGTGAATGTTAACTTCTATTAGATTTACATGATTATTTTGCTGACTGAGGATCTGACTGATTATATTTTTTCTTTTGAGTCAGGAAATAAATGTTTCTTCAGTTAGCATTATAACCATATTTTGTGTACTTAGCAGTTGCGTCAAGTGAATTACGTCCTCTTTATTTACGTAACCTAATTTCAGTACTGTTGACAATTGTTGTCGTGTGTGATCTAAAACTTCTTTGTCTACACGTTCGTTTATGACGACTTGTCTTGTTATATTTTTGTGATGTAAATTCTTTTCTTTCTTTTACTGCTTACTGAGTATAAGTCTCCTTTATTTACTTTATAAGTGTAAAGTGTTGTCGTATAATTGAAAAATCATTTCATTGTAAATCATTTGATTGTTTTCACTGTCTTTGTCACATGTTCTCCGAACTTGTTTGTTATTGATTAATATATTCATGTACATATTATAGTGAGTTCTATAGTCCTGGTGTATATTATAGACTATTGAAGGTACTCAGAAACCTATTATCATGTCTACACTACAGGAATTCATTGATATTGGAAAAAGTTATGGAAAATCAGGAGCGGAACTACAAAGTTTTGCAGATACAAAATATGATGAATATTTATCACGTCTGGAAAGAATGGAACAGCGTGAAATGACTAAACGAGCTGATGAGCTTAGGAGGTTTGAATTAACCCAAGAGAGGGAAATAAAAGAAAAAGAATTAGCTCAACAAGAAAAAGACAGAGAATTTGAAAAGGAAAGAATGGCACAACGTGATAAAGAATTAGCTCAACAAGAGAAAGACAGAGAACTAGAAAAGGAGAAAATGGAATTAAGGAAAATGGAACTTATGCAACTGGATCAAGCACATAAAAATGCCATGGAAATGGAAGCTTTAAAACTTCATGCAGAAAAAGAAAAAGCTTTAGAATTAGCTAAAGTGCAGTCTGAACAGACTAAGACTGCGGCTGCTACAAATATTTTTTATCCTAAGTTAAAAATGCCACATTTTGACCAGACTCGCGATTGTGTTGACTCTTTTATATCTAGATTCATCATCAAGGTCACAGCTCTGAACATACCCAAGGAAAGATGGAGCAGTCTTTTACTTGATTTTTTGACTGGTGACTCACTTAAATGTTTCATGAGTCTTGATGAGAAGAGCAGAAGCGATTTCGATGTCGTAAAAGAGGTATTACTAAGACGTTTCCAGTTAACTGAGTCTGGATTCAGAGATCGCTTTCATGCTGCTAAACCAAGCAAGGATGCAGATTTTGGTGAATTCATTGCATCTATTAAACATTTCCTTAGCAGATGGATTGATCTATCTGGTATAAATAAAACATATGAAGGTGTTATAGATCTCATGCTGCGAGATAAAGTTTTATCCGCATGCAGCACTGAATTAGAAGCATTTTTACAGGAAAGACATCCTAATTCTATCGATGAGTATGAAAAACTCGGAAGACAGTATCAAACCGCACATCAGAATAAAGATCTTCATAGATCGACTATTCGAGATCCTATGCCTGTGTGCGCTGCACAACATGATCACAGACCTCGATCGAAGAGCTTTGATGGACGTTGTCGTTCAGATTATTATCAATCCGACAGAGGTTTTTATAACTTCCGTCGTCATCGCTCTCCTTCGAATTCATATCGACGAGGTTATAGAGGATATTCACCTCATGATCGTGGGTATCACAGAGGCAGGGATTATGATGGTTCACATCAAAAAGGATACTATAAACAGAGATCATCTTATGGTAGAGATGCCAGGAAAGATGACTCTACTGATTTTTATTATAGCAATAAAAAGTCAGTCAATAATAACAAAGGTAATGCCAGATCTCCGTCGAGAGACAAAAAATAAACAGAGACATGCAAATAGTTGCAGTGTTAAAAAGGAAAAAGGTAATGATGATAATGATCATGCGAACGCATGTATGGTAATGAATGATACATGTTATGAGTGTCAGTCGAAAAACAAATTAAAGTCTACAATTACACTTGATTGTGGTCATTGTATGCCAACAATGTCGGCATGTGTAAATGTCGGTTATCTTACATTTCATCCCGGAATATTGGATGGTAAGGTAGTGAGAGTTTTGCGGGACACTGGGTCCTCAACGATAGGCATTAAGCACTCGCTTATCGAGCCCTCTGCTTTTACAGGCAAATCAGTTAAGTGTGTCACATTTGGTGGGAATATAGAAACATTCCCTGTGGCACGAGTATACATTGATACTCCTTTTTACACAGGCACTGTCTATGCCTGCGGCTTGAGAGCACCCATAACTGAAATTATAATAGGAAACATACCAGGAGTTAAAGATTGCACTCCTGAGGAGATTGCAATGTGGGTTGAATCTCACCCACAGGTGGCAAATGCTGTTGTAACGAGAGCACAACAGTTAGCTACGGACATGGCTACACCACCTCCTCCAATAATGGATACAATTATGTCTCAAGTTGGCACTGTTTCACCTTCTGTTTTTGCAGAAAAACAGAAGAGTGACCCAACTTTACAAGGATTGTTTAGCCGAGCAGAACAAAAAACTATTAAATACACAAGAGGGGCTAAACAATGGTTCAAGATAAAGAAATCAATACTCACTAGATATTATGATGATGGCAAAACAATTATACATCAAGTGATAGTACCTAAAGAATACAGACCATTGGTCCTACAAACAGGTCATGATTCCCCTATGGCAGGGCATATGGGGATCAAAAGAACATTGTTTCGTGTTACGTCACAATTTTATTGGCCTGGGGTTAATAAAGATACAAAGTTATACTGCAAATCATGTACAACATGCCAAGGTATAGCACGTAAGGGCAGGTTCCATACGGCACCCTTACAGATTACAGACGTGCCTGAGAGACCTTTCAAAAAGATTGCAGTAGATATAGTGGGTCCGTTATCAATTGTTTCAAATAATGGATTTCGTTATATTTTAACTTGCGTAGATCTTTGCACGCGTTGGCCAGAGGCCATACCGTTGAAAACCATCACAACTGCATCCGTGTCTGATGCATTATTTTCGATATTTTGTCGAATCGGTTTTCCGGAGGATATATTGTCAGATCAAGGATCACAATTTACTTCCAACATCATGAGGGATTTAGAATCCATGCTATCTGTTCACCACTCGTTTTGTAGTGCGTATAGGCCTCAATCAAACGGTGTGTGCGAGCGCTACAATAGCACTCTAAAACAGATGTTATCTAAGATAACTGAAGAATGCCCTCGTGAATGGGATCGGCTTCTGCCGGCGGCCCTCTTCGCTTTTCGTGAAGTGCCTCACGAGAGCACGGGATGGTCTCCGTTCGAATTGGTTTATGGGTCGAATCCCCGCGGACCAATGATGATACTCAAGGATTTGTTGATTGGAGCATCAATTGATACAGCCACTCGAAACAGCTACGAGTTAGTGATTGATCTCCGACAACGAATCATCGATGCGTGCACTTATGCATCCCAGAGTATAAAATCAGCCACTCAACGATCACGATTATTACATAATCAAAAGAGAATATTAAGATCATTTAAACCAGGGGGAAAAGTTTGGTTGTTGATACCTCATAACGATAACAAATTACTGATATCATGGCAAGGTCCATTTGATGTTATCAAACAAGTCACAGATGTTGACTACTCGGTAAACGTTAGAGGTAAAATCAAAACCTTCCATGTCAACATGCTAAAATTAGCAGTTGAAAGACCACAGGAATTAATTCCTGTCATTAACTCTATTGATGATTCTTCACATCATACTGCTTCTTTTGCAGTTGTTCATGAAGAAGATACTACTTCGTCTATCCCTTTACAATTCCAACTACCTTCTTTGCAATCATCGGAATCTTGGAAAGACGTGACTATTTCTTCGTCACTATCTTCGTCACAACAAGATCAAGTTCGGGATATTCTCATTTCTTTCAATGATGTTCTCACCGACCTTCCAGGTCAGACATCGCTTATATCCCATGATATTACTCTTACTGATTATAAACCTATCAAACTTAGACCCTATCCTATTTCTTTACACCACAAAGATAGGGTGGAGAAAGAGTTAAAAGAGATGATACGTTTAGGTGTGATATCTCCTTCGGAATCACCATATGCATTCCCAATGGTGATTGTTAAAAAGAAGGATGATTCTTTACGTATTTGTATTGATTTTAGGCGATTGAACAAAATTACAATCACAGACGGTGAGCCTATGCCACTTTTAGATGATCTTTTGTCAGAATTATCTAATGCTACCTTCTTTAGCAAACTAGATCTCTCTAAAGGCTACTGGCAAATTCCTCTTGCCGAAAATGCCAAACCTTACACAGCTTTCACAACTCCTTTTGGTCTCTACCAATGGAATTATATGTGTTTTGGGTTAGTGAATGCGCCAGCGACGTTTGTGCGCATGATGCGCCGCCTTCTTGGCGATCGTAAAGATGTCATCACGTACATCGATGACATCTGCCTATTTCATGACTCGTGGGAAGACCATATTGATGGTTTAACTTCCCTTCTACATACGTTACGTATGCATGGTTTGACTGTGCGACCTTCAAAGGTCCAAATTGGTTGTCAGGAAATTTCTTTTCTTGGTCACCGCATAGGTAACCACAAACTGTATCCTGACGACAATACAGTCAAAAGAATTCTAGAGATTTCTACCCCTTCTACTAAGAAACAAGTTAGAAGCCTTTTAGGCCTAATAAACTATTACCATAAGTTCATCCCGCATTTCGCACAACTATCTACACCTTTGTCCGCACTGTTGACCAAAGGTAGTCCTAATAAGGTACGTTGGGACAAAGATTGCGAAAGCGCTTTGGTAACAATTAAGAAATTATTTAGCAATGCACCTATTTTGTTATTACCGAATATACGTATTCCATTCATACTTCAATCAGATGTCTCGAGTTACTCAATGGGTGGTTGTTTGCTGCAATGTTACAAGGAAACACTCCATCCATGTTTCTATGTGTCGAGGAAACTGACTCCGGCTGAACAGAAGTATGCGACAGGTGAACGTGAGCTCCTGTCTATGGTCTGGTGCCTGGAGAAGCTGTCAAGATATCTCATCGGCACGCACTTTTACATTATGACAGACCATAGTCCTCTTACTTACATAACAGCTAGAACTATGCGTAACGCTAGAATACACCGATGGTATTTGTTGATTCAAGAATTTTCATTTACGATTCTGCCTATTGCTGGCTCAGACAATAACTTGGCAGATCTTTTATCGCGCAACGTCTTTGAGAAGAAATTGAATTAACTCTTTAGTCACCATGTTGACAAGTGCTATTATTAATGTTATAAAATTTAATGTGTCTACTTAAAGATTATCATAGTTATAAGTAGGTAGTACTAATATTAATATATTCGGGAGACGAGCGTCTTCTCCATCACTATCATCCGTGCCACAAGTGTCACGTTTGGAAGTGAGGGGGATGATGTTGAGGATTGCTTCATGTCTGCAGCATGGCGCATTCCTCAAATGATTATATCTACGCGACTGATGTCGATGATTGTTTCATGTCTACAGGCATTTGGATTTGTGCACGATCCGAATGACTGTATCATGGAACACCTCAAACGAATAGAGATATATCTCATCGACCGATGTCGATGATTGTTGCATGTGTGCAAGCATTTGAGTTTGGCCAACTCGGATTGCTGCACCGTGGAACATCGCAATTGAATATATATTAACGACGTAGTATGCATATCACTATGCATGACGCGTATGTCTTTATAACGTCACTCGACGTGTGGGCTTCGGCCCCAACGGCAGCGTATGGCATGTGTGGCCATTGCCACTATATAATTCGACTTGTGGGTTTTGACCCGTACGGCAGTGTGTTTCAGAAGTGTGGCCATTGCCACTTATATTGTGTGGTATAACCACTGGAAAGTGTGTGGCGTTGTCCACTTTTTAATTGTGTGGCTGGGAAGCCATTTGAGCAGTGTATTTCTTGAACTAAACGTAAGTCGTCGTATGAATAACGCAGTTTGCATAATTATGGCAGATTAGCCTGGCGTGGTATGCCAAAGGAACATTATGTTACTAGCAATAGTGTAAGACTAGTATAGATGGATATTGTACAGCTAGCGGCAAGCGTAAGCCTAGTGTAACGGATATTAAACGACTAGCAGTAGACGTAAGCCTAGCATAATAAGTGTATTGCAGAACTAGCAGGATAGTTAAGTCTAGTTAGCCTCTGAATTTATGCCAAAGGACATTGGCCGTTAAAAGGAACTGACCTCTAACCAGAACTCTAGATAGAGATTGTGAACATGTGCTTATGGAATAATAAGAACTCTTACAGATCGTACATGAATGTGATGTGACTTTTGTTCCCATGTAGTTGGTGTCTGCTCATGGTATGAAATTACTAATTAAATATTTTAAGTCGTCAAAATCACAGTCTTATCAACTGTCGTATTCGGAGTTGAGTTAAATGCTATTTATCTTCAACTGATCATGACCAGTGATGATTAATGTCTTAACACGCTGCATCTCACACTGCCAATATAATCAATAAGACAAGAGACTAATACAGGTCAGTCAAGGGTCGAATATTTAATATGAAATATATTCAGCACATAATGAATCACAAGGGTTAAAGCAGACATTATCGATACCAACGGACAGTATTACGGAATCCTACAAAAGTGATAAGAACCCGAGGGACTTTGACTCTATAAACTGAATACGCATATAATAACTTGGTCATCCACAAATACTAGAAGTCATCGAAGCACCCAGAATATACTGGGGTCCCGGAAGAGCCCTTAACAGACTACATTTTCAACATTGGAAGATCTGGAATATGCAGATGACATTGCACTGCTGGCACATTCACATCAACACATCCAGGAAAAAACGGATAGACTAAATAAATTTAGCCAGCAGGTGGGCTTGAACATCAATTTAAAGAAGTCTGAGGTCATGACGCTCAATGTGAGCAACCCTGAGCCCATATCAGTAAGGAATCAGCAACTGGTACAGACAGATACCTTCACATACCTAGGAAGCATAGTAACACCAGACGGCGGGGCAGGCAAAGACATCAACATCAGAATGAATAAGGCAAGAACAGCCTTCTTTAACCTAAATAACATCTGGAAGTCCTCCCAATACAGCACAAGCACAAAATTAAGATTATACCAGAGTTGCGTGCTTTCTGTGCTTCTCTGTGGTGCGGAATGCTGGAGAGTCACAGAGAAGGAAATGTCAAAATTGTCCTCTTTTCACACAACATGCCTAAGAAAAATTCACCGAATCTTTTGGCCGAATACCATCACCAACCAAGATCTGCTTACTCGTAGCAAGCAAGAGGACATGCATACCATCATAGCTGGCAGACGCTGGAGCTGGGTTGGTCATGTCCTCAGAAGAGACCCCGATGCCATCACAAGAACAGCTATGCTTTGGACCCCTGAAGGAAAGCGAAAGAGAGGCCGACCAAAAACAACTTGGCGGAGGACTGTGGAGGCTGAGATGCAAAGAATGAACCAGAGTTGGGGCACTGTACGAAGGATGGCCACCGACCGTGCAAAGTGGAATCAATTTGTTGTTGCCCTACAAGACGCCACTAGGCGTGATGGCCACTGACTGCTTTGACGGTCGGTGGTTAAGGATCGAAGAAGAAGAAGAAATTTTATTTATCATAAAGAATCTACAACACAACAATATCTTTGAATATCAAAATAAAATACAATGAACATAGGTTAATGAGTTAATTACAGAGTTAGACTCATAGGTTTAATCCTCCCTCCCTCTGTTGAGACAAGATCCCGTTAGAACAAAGTTATTAACCCCCGAAAGAGTCAAAGGTTTTTACGCTATGGTCTAAAATCCCCTCTACAGTAAAGAACAGAGTTATAAGTTAATCTATTCTGAAGTAAAATAGAGGAGCAGCATTAGCAAAACTTGCGTAAGCAAATACAAAATAAGTACATGGGTTATATCCAAATAGAATTATTCTTCCCACGCTTTCTCTCGCTCTGACAAACCTGTGATCACAAATTCAGTCTCTCTTACCTAGAAAGGTGCTTTCACCACATCTGGAACAATTGTTAATGGCACCCACAGCCCATCCACGGTTGGTTGTTTGGCGAATCAAGCCCCAGTTCCTCCAACGACTAATTAATCAAATGTTGGGAAACGCTTGATTTACTCTTGTAAGTAGGATGCTGATAAACGTCACTTCAACTTTTGTCCAGGTAGTAAAATAATTAGAGATCTAAATGTCACAGTGCATGTTAGCTTGGAATCTTCAATCATTACATCAAATGTCAGGTAAACAAATCGGGTCAGGATCAATTTTCTTCACAACACGTGGTCGTTATACAGGTAATGTCAATGGTAGATTGGTAGCCACAACAGGCTGAATGTTTATGAAATTGGGAAAAGAACTCTGGATATGCTATAAGTCCAGTTATCATTTAGTCTTAATATTATTTGGGTTTGTATACTGTCTCTTTCTGGGTGTACCACGAGACCAGACAAGTCACCTTGAAAAAACCCGATATTATATCAGAATGTTCTTTGATAAAGTTTATTTCCAGTTTCATATGGAATGGAAGCCGCTGGTAAGGTTTAGGGTTTGACCCAAATACTCAACACCGAGCTACTAAGACTTATCTCCAACGACTACTAAGAAATTCACTTTTACAAGTATTCTAGAATCGAAGCTAATTTGTCTAAAGGAATCTGCGAGGTACTGGATGAGTTAGATTTCTGTGGTATATATATTAAAAGATGAAAGGAGATAGTTAATTAACCCCCCGAAAAACCAGACCCTACCAGGTATTCTCACCTACGGGAAATTTTACGTTCAGTTTTCGGCTTATGCGTAATTAAAATCCGAAAACCCAGGATCTTCGTTCTCGCTTAAATCAGACATCGACAATGCGCTAATCAATGTGAGTTTCCTTCGTCTCTCTGCTCGTATTCAAGCAAGCAATGTCTTTAGATCTCCCGATGCGTCGCGTTTAATTACATATCAAACGAACGGATTCAGGGAAAGGTAATAAAGATTTCACACTTAGGTTCCCCATATCCACTCACATTTTTTCAAATCTGGGCGCTGTCTGATCTCTACAACGATTAGATCTCTGGCGCTGGGTGTTAGAATTACAGCTCACGTTAGCGAATATGTCTCTGGTAGACTATCATCAAAGAAATATAGCGACCAGCATTAAATGCGTGCTAAATGAGAAAGAGAGACAGATCTATTCTGAGTAATAGGAGGTTTTATGTTAACCCAACAGGCGTTGGTGAAGCTAGGTTAAAAAAAAGAAGATAAAGAAAATAGATATATGAAATCAATTATCATAATCTGCCACAATTGCCCATGACTCACATTCATATGTCAAGACTGACACATAGGTGGAGCGGTACACATCCATCTTCGTTTTTTTACAAACCTCTCTCTTGCTGAGGAATCCTCGATTTACGGCCTGCAAAAATCTCCCAGCTGCTGCTTTTCGAGTGGCCAACTCTTAGTTTTAGAGCTGCTTATGACCACCCCTCTCTTCTCTAGCTCTTCCTTCCAGACTTGCAGGTTGGATTGGACATGTGCCTCTGTTTCAGCAATCAGGGCAACATCATCAGCAAATGTCAGCTCTGAAATACAGACCTGTCTCATCTTCCAGTACCCCACTGAATACTTTCGTTTTCTCTCCTTACATGCCTTGATGATATCATCCACGAGGAGTATGAAAAGATAAGGTGAGAGGATTTCACCTTGTCTTACACAAGTGATGGTCCTGAACTCTTCTGACTTATGGTTTGCTGTCCTCACATAATTTCTGCAAAACTTGTAGAAGCTCTGTATAGCATGAATCAGAGGTGCTGGAATAATCTTCCTTGCCAAACAGTCCCAAAGTTTGCTCCAGGGGACCCTGTCAAACGCCTTTTCCAGATCTATGAAACAAAGATGGATCTCACTCTTATACTCAAGGGCCTTTTCACTCAGCAGTCTGAGTGTGAAAATTAGATCTTGAGTACTTCGGCTAGCTCGGAATCTGCACTGGACTTCATCCAATTGTGGCTCATCTAGGCGTCGGAGTCTCTGGTCTAGGATTCTAGAGTAGATTTTACCAGGTACACTGAGAAGGGATATGCCTCTATGGTTTCCACATTGTCGATTGTCACCCTTTTTGAAAATTGGTGTTATGATGGCAATCTCCCAATTCTTTGGTATGGTCTTGTTGCACCCCGCTGCCTGTAGGACCCTTAAGAGTAATAGGTCGCCTGATGCTCCCATGCACTTAACCACTTCTGGTGTTATACCATCATGCCCAGCTGCTTTGCCCATCTTGATTATCTCCAGTGCCGCCTTCAGTTCTTCCATCTTTATATCATATTCATCACCAATGGTTTCCTCTTCTGTGCTAGTGGTTATCATTTCTGATGCTTGACCTTGCTCACCATGAAGGAGTTCTGAGAAATATTCTTTCCATCTTTCCATTACTTCCTTCGGAGCAGCAAGCAATTTGCCTTGCTTGTCCTTTATAAATTTGAGAGGACATTGTTTTTCCTTCCTCATGTTCTTTAGGGTCTTATAGAACAATTTCTGGTTTTCTTGTGCATCTTTTTCTATATTTTCTCCAAATTCTTCCCAGGACTTATGTTTTGCTGCTGTCGTGAGAAATTCTAATCCACATATATAAATTATCAGGTAAATGTAAAGCCTAACGCATTAATTCAATAAAAGGAAAGAGAAATGGTTAAAGACCCGTGCTTTCCAATAGCGTACGCCTGTGTTAATAGAACGTCATGCTAGTTGAACAATAAAAAAAAAACTTTTTTTATGCTTCGTCTGCATATTCTCACGCTTTCACGTTGATAGAAAAGCCTACTGCATCAATACACGCTTTCTACAATAAAACGTGTACTGCATTTCTAAGAAAACCTTGAGATACGCAAGCTGATTAATGACCTAAATTAATACTAGCATTAATTTCATTTTATACACTGCGTAATGAAAAGACAGATGGAATTAGGATAGAGAGAGGGAGGGCTGAAAGCCGGAACGCATGCAACACTAACACGCGTCTCGCGATACAAAATTAATGCCATCACGCGCGAAAGGCCAGAAGCACTAACTTTTTTTCAAATAGACCGTGATAAAAAACACTACCCATACGAGAGTTAGGTTTAAAAACCTGTAAAACGCTTATTAGGAAACATGACATTATACTGTTTTATGTCTGAAAGCCTGACAGTACAGCAGACACCCTAAAGTTTGGAAGTGAGGAGGTGGTAACAGCACGACTATCCTAGAAGAAAATACATATTTTGAACGCAGCCACTTAGCCCCATTAAAATTTATATATTTGGGTTCCTTAGGACTTGCTGACAGAGAATATGTTAAGTGTTACGCAAATAGTCTAGGAATTATCAAATTATAGCCAAAAGAAAATAGTGAGGGTGTCAGACAACACCAAATCAGAATCGCACAGTGGCATGTTTTGAAACCACCATTTTACGGGAAATAGGCCAACAAGTTAAATCCTATTTGATTGGATAGAAGTAAATGTAAGGCGAAACACGATTAGTCGGACTACAAATACTAATTCTTTGTTGTTAGGGGAAACGGTAGTAAGGGTACTTTTTTTTTTGAAAAGCTGTGTAAACATGGCCCGATTGGTTAGACCCGCCAATATAGTCAATTAGGAGAGTCAGTTCAGTGCCACATTTTTCAAATAAACTTACTAAAGAAACAGTGCGTTGAGAGCCAGTGCATATTTTTCTAAATAAAAGCCTGGGACATAGGCAGATCGAAATTGTGCCATATTCATCGCCAGTCAACGTATTTGTGTATTATTTCCATGAATTGTGGTAAGCTTGACATATTTGATATCTTTTTGATGAAAATTGAATGTGAATTGATAATTTGTGTCTGTATATATGTGTGTGGTTCAGTAGCAAACATGAGGCAAAGCCTAGATATTGCTCCAACCTGAACAGAACGTGTCTGAGAAAAGTAAAAACTGCATGGAATTGCCAAACAGTACTGTGACACCTATCTTATTGAATAGAAGGAAATAATGCTGGAATTGCAGAGGCGTTGTAACCATTAGGGAGGGGAATAATGGTGTAAATTGTTTCAGATGAAGCTAGCAGTTGGCCTACCGCTCTGAACTCAGTGTTTGTTATGTGTTGTGCTCAGTGTGGAAATAGATTATAAATTAGTTCTGAAGTAGGAGGTACAACCTTCTTGTTTCAGGGACCGTGGTCCTAAAGTTATTGAGCAGCACCTGGTCTGAGTTTTGCTGAATCCAGAGGCTGACAGCATACTCCTTGGTCCACATAGCGACCAGTGAGGTGTCTCCAGAACTCAGTGAAGCAATCGAGAAGAGGAGACCTTTTCCTGCCGCCATCACGAAAGATAAGCTTCTGTGGCCAGAGCAGCTCAATCATATGTCCCCCTCTAAAATTGACATTATAGTAAACACAGAGGGACAATAGATTGTTTCAATTGACAGGAACTGTGAACTTTTCCCAATACTATTTCCACGATAATCAAACACTTGAAGTCATGATGACAAATAACAACATAGCTTGAAAAACAAAACCAGTATTACCTCATAGTACTACTTCACAACGTACACACATAGGATAATACTAATAAAATATGTCACGACAAGGTTCATATTTATAAATTATGTACATATAAATTATGATTACATTTGATTGTGATTCCTGGTTCACTGTGTAGTTGAATCAGGATATCTATTATTGAAAGTAATTAATACACATATATTTGAAACTTTACACTTGACTCATTTAAGATAGTCTTATAGAGTGTTAAATGTGTGTGAGTGTCACAGTGTTGTAAAGTGTTGTGGAATAAATTAAATTGTTTATCTGTCTGTTGTTGTTGTGACTTACACTTCATCATTTACATAACCCTAGACATTCAACGTAGTCATCACAATATTCCAGAATAATTCTGACTGAGGTATAAATGTGGTAGCAAGTAAGGTTATCTGTAAAACACTACACCTATTAGATACAGATACCTTCACAGCTGATCTCAGTCAGTACACTAAGTCCCCTATAACTATTTCTATCATCCCACTTTACCACATATATTGGGGTCTCGCTCCCGGGATATTGAACTTTCTCCTATTATATATATTGGGAATAATAAGAATTAAAAGGTATCCTTGGGTGGAAATAAATAAGGTTGAGCTCTCAGTGCCGGTGGTTGTCCTTAGTTAATTAGACATAGATAAAATTGTTTGGTTAAATATTTTATACATATACCTGTTAGAAAATGGCCGACTTGGCAACATTTCGATCTGCTGCTGTGCAGACTGCTAAAGAGTTAGCAATGGACGGGCAAGTTATGATTGCCTATGTCACTACGGAATGTGACAAATATATTGAACGTGAAGAAAGAAGATTAGAAAAAGAAGCTGAACGAAAATTAGAGGCTGAGAAAGAAATTAAGAGGTTGCAGATTGAGGCTGAGGCTAAAGCATTGGAGGCAGAAAGAGAAGAGAAGAAATTGGCTGCAGAAAGGGAAGACAGAAGATTGACTGCAGAAAGGGAAGCAGAAGAAAGAAGATTGACTGCAGAGAGGGAAGCAGAAAAGGAGGAGAAGAGATTACAAAGGGAACATGAGTTACGACTAAGGGAGTTTGAGTTTCAAGGCCATGCTCCTGAAAATGGTGCCAGTCCCTTTACCTCCGATGCTACTGCTGGTCAGGGAGCCTCAACTTCAGCTATGAATTTTCATTTAGATCATTTTGTTGAGAAAGACGATGATATTGAGAGCTATCTAAATAGATATGAACTATTAGCTACCACGTATGGGTTAGAGAGAGAAAGGTGGAGCTTAAAGTTATCTCAAGGGCTTCGTGGTGCAGCTTATGAAGTTTTTGCCAAAATGAGCAGAGGTGATCAAGAAAATTATGACATGCTAAAGCAGGCTCTTTTGTTAAGATATGAAAAGAACGCAGAATTTTATAGGAAAAAATTTAGGAATGCTAAACTACTGTCAGGTGAAACCTATCACCAGTTCTCTGCACGGTTAGAGACATACTTGGAGAAATGGACTTCTCTGGGGAAAACCCAAGATCTTAAGGAAATGGTCCTTATAGAACAACTAAGAGAGTCCATGGCTCCAGACCTGAGAAAGTTTCTCATGGAACAAGGTGCAGAGAGACTGGGTGAGTTATTAAGTGTTGCAGAAAGGTATCAAGCAGCTCAGGCAGAGGTATCAGGTAATAAAAAGAAACAGGTAGATAATTTTAGGGCACCACAGAACTTTAATAAATTTGATCCTAGAGATCAGAACAAAGGTAAGCACCAGTTTGATAGGCCACGGTATGACAATAAAAATAAAACCCCACAATTCGATGAAAGGAAATATGATGAAAGAAAATCTTTCAACCAAGGAAGGAGGTGGTGTAAAAATTGTAAGATGAACAATCATGACACTGACCATTGCAGAAGGAATCCTATAGTAATGGCCACCCTTCAGGTCAGGTCAACCTCAAGAAAGGAGGAGGATATCCTGATAGATACCACTCCAGATGAAATGAGGAAGGCACAGGCTGGGGATAAGACCCTTAAGCCTTGTTTTAGGAAATTGTCAACTTGTCATACAACTCCAGGCAAGGGAGATTTTTACATGAAAAACAAGTTGATTTACAGGAAGGCCGGAACTGGATCCAAGGGTCACGGACAGTTGGTTCTTCCAAAGACATATAGGGCAGACTTAATAAGGAGCCTACATGTGAAACAAGATGGGGACCATGAGAAAATTGGTACTGTGATGAATTTACCATGATACAACGTTAAAATATCCAAAATTAACGATAAAATGTAGGGATAAAAATAATGCGTAAGATACTAGGAGACATGCTCGCCCATGCCAGCCTTTCCAGACACCATTCAAATTATCTAGTTAGACGTGCAGACGGAACGTTTGCCCTTTGTAGACGGGGGGGGGGGGGGGGGAAACGGAGATCAAAAAAGGAAAGCTATGACTGAACACGTGTTAGAAGTTCGAACGGCAAAAAGACGCAATTGGTGGTGAAAGAAAAAAAAATTCTCGTCACTAGTTGACATAAGTAAGGAAATGGACAAGAAAAGGACCTTAGCTCTTATTCGAGACAGTCATTTCTTGGACGTTTTTCGATACTTGGTCTTTATTTGAATGCCGCGGCAAAACACATGAGAGAAGGTTCTCGAACAAATTTCAAAAACTAAACTTGAAAAAAATATGTTTTTTCTTAATAATAGAGTTATGAAAATAAAACCTAGCTAGTTTGATAGCCCATCTTGAGCAGAGAAATAATATGCTTTCAATTATACAGGCGGATAGATACTAAGGAAGATATTGACAAAAGACTGTATTGTTCATATCAGACGAGCGACTGCACTGTTAACCAATGTCACTAAAAGTTTCGAAAATCTTGGCCTTGAGCATGCAAACGTAAAAATCGAGCTGTAATTAAAGAGAGGGGAAATAGTGGAGAATTGTAGCTAAAAATAACTTAGGAGGCAGATTCGTGTAGGAAATGCATGTAGAACCAAGGGTGTTTTTATGAAAAAACAAGTAGAGACAGACGGACTAACAGACCGTAATACATACTTGACTGAGATTTGACTGAAGTGACTTTTTGGTTGTAATTTGAAAGTTAGGGGGGAAGTCGGCGATTGGCCAACGCATTTTATAGTAGCGGGATAGAGATGTGAAATTTTGCCATTTGACATAAGTCTGTTCAGAGACGCAGTTTAAATTAATAGTGGTGTTGATTCCAGAAGAATACAAATATATAGTGGGACGCCATCATACAGCCAGCAGCTCAGCTGAGTTTTGCTAGCAAATTTAACTGTGTTCTCAATTCTGAATTCTGGTAAGAATGAACAATATTTATTTTATATATTTTAATAATTCGAGTGATTGATACTGCCATATCATAAAAATGATTACGACAAGTAAGTGTTCGCTCTAGGTCCCCAGCCCAAGTTCAGGGTCTAGAGACATACATACAAAGAAAATATACAGGAACGCCTAAATAAAACTATGAGAAAAGGATCTAGTGTTGAGATCAGTGGAACATATCACCTATCTTATTCAATAGCAGGAAGCTATTGAACATATCTCAGATGCAATGTAGTCTTGGGGAACTAGTACTATGTGAAGCCAACTAGGTAAGATGTGCTGTGTGGTCAGAGAGATCTGACCCAGTCTGTGTGGTGTTGTTGTGTAGTGTTGTGTGCAGAAGTGGCTCAGGAGGTAGAATTCTGACACATGACCCAATACTTTTGTTTCAGAATTGTGAGTTTCTGTTTGGCACCAAAGCGGTGTCAAATGCTGTAGTAATATATACAAGTGTGGACCAGTGCAGTCTACCATTGTGTCAGAGCGGCCGTATATTATCCCCAGCACAGAGAGGAGAGGCCACCAGACTTCTGTACTAGATCGACGCAGGCGAGATAAGTGTTATCTGGCCTGCTGGACGTTCACCAACTGATTTTACCAACCCACCCACCAACTAATCCACCATCAAATAAAGACTTACCATTGGGGAAATTAAACTATGTATTCATTCCCCTAAGTCAATGGACAATGTTTGGTAGTCATAGACTGGGAGTGATGACACCACCCCAACAGCATATCTAGTAATAAGTTCTCCTGGGACTATCTTAATATAATTATTATTAACCAGTCATTTGAAATAATTAGATACACATTTTCCATTTTATTATGTCATATGATTATGCATTCCATTTATAACTCCATAATAGTTCTTATGTTCTGACCAACTAAACATTTGGTTCAGAACAAAATAAATTTATCAAAAGATTTAAATTTTAAAACTAAAACAGCCTGAGTTAGTTCAGTGTGTTATAAAGTTTATTAATATTATTAGACTTATTAAATATCTGTGTGTGTGTCTGTGTGTAATCTACCACAACACATTACATATCAGTACCCTAGACTTTTAACGTAGCCACATTCATTAGTAAAAAAGATATGTGTGAGGTCGTTAGTGGTAGTAAGAAGGGCCTTCTGTAATTCACAACTACATTTATCTCAGGAGCCTTCACAGCTGACCTCATACATCACACTAGGTAACATCAACCATACAATACCATCAAAATCCACTACATATATTGGGGTCTTGTCCAGGGATAATTAGCTTATCAGTAATATTAGGATCTCCTGGTGGGAGAATTAAATCAGGGGAACAAATTGTAAAAATTAAAAGTGTCCCTTAAAATTGAAAGTGAAAATAAAAGTTGGTGAATCTTCACAGCCAGTGGTAATTAATTAATTAATTGGTTAATTAGAATTACCTTAGTCAATAGTTAATTAGAATTACTTTAGTTATTGATTAGTTAGGTTTTTACCTTGATCATTGTTATTTTGTGTGATGGCTGAGCTGGCAAAGTTCAGATCAGCTGCTGTGCTAACGGCGAAGGAAATGGGAATGGATGGTCAGGTTTTAATTCAGTATGTAACTGCTGAATGTGACAAGTATATTGAAAGGGAAGATAGGAGGGTAGCTGAAGAGAAGAGGTTACAAATTGAGGCTGATAGAGAACTTAAGAGGCTGCAGATTGAGGCTGACAAAGAAGAAAAACGACAGCAAAGGGAAGCAGAAGATAAAAATGCCGAAAGGGAGGCAGAAGACAGAAGGTTGCAAAGGGAGCACGAATTACGACTAAGGGAGCTGGAGTTACAAGGCCAGGCTCCTGAAAATGGTGCCAGCCCTTTTGCCTCAGATGCTACGCCTAGTCAGGGAGCCTCAACATCAGCTATGGAGTTTCATTTAGACCATTTTGTTGAAAAAGACGATGACATCGAGGGGTACCTCAGTCGTTTTAAATTATTAGCTACTACATATGGGTTAGAGAGAGAGAGGTGGAGTTTAAAGTTATCACAGGGACTGAGAGGTACTTCTTATGAAGTCTTCGCAAAAATGAACAGAGAAGACCAAGACAATTATGACATGTTAAAGCAGGCTTTGTTATTGAGGTATGAAAAAAAACGGTGAATTTTATCGTAAGAAATTTAGAAATGCCAAACTGTTGTCTGGGGAGACATACCACCAATTCTCTGCCAGACTGGAAACCTATTTAGAGAAATGGACTGCTCTGGGGAAGACCCAAGATCTTAAAGAGATGATCATGATAGAGCAATTGAGAGAGTCCATGGCTCCAGACATGAGAAAATTTCTCATGGAACAAGGTGCAGAGAAGTTGGGGGAGGTTTTAAATGTCGCTGAGAGGTATCAGGCAGCCCAGGCAGAGGTAAGTGGCACTAAAAAGAAGCACATAGAACCTTTTAAAGCTCCACAGCCATTTAATAAATTTGAAAATAGAGAACAGGGTAATAAGGGCAGGACAAACTTTGAACGGCCAAGAAATGACTATCGAGACAGAAACTCACAGTTCAATGACCAAAAATACAATGAAAGAAAACCGTTTAATTAAGGAAAAAGATGGTGCAAATGGTGCAAGAAAGATAACCATAACACCGAATTTTGTAGAAGGAAACCTTCAAACATTGCTGCAATGAAGTCGGGGACTCAAAGATTAAAGGTTAATCCTAATGGACAGCAGGAACCTTATCACCCCCCAGTTTGTGAGGATGTTATTTGTAATGGGGTCACCATAAGGTGCCTTTATGATACAGGTTTGGATTATGATTCAGTTGTGAAGTCTAGCCTAGTGGACCCAAGTCAGTATACCACAGAAACAGTGGAAATACAAGGGGCGACTAAGGACATACCACTCATGACACTTCCCATCGCAAGGATAACGGTGAAAACTCGCTATGTGGAAGGAGAGATAAGAGCAGCAGTGATAGATGAACCAATCTACCCTCTGATATTGGGGTGTAGATACGTCTTCTTGGGGAATCCCGAGAGACCTGTGATCATGGCGACAGTGCAGACCAGGTCACAGAAAAAGGAGGAAGAAGGTGAACCTATAAATGCTCATCCAGAGGAGATGAGGAAGGCGCAGGCTGAGGATAGGACACTCAAGCCATGTTTTAAAAAATTGCCCAAATGCCACACACCTCCAAGCAAGGGGAACTATTTTATGAAGAACAAACTATTATACAGGAAGGCCGGAACTGGAACAAATGGTCACAACCAGCTGGTTCTTCCCACTTCATATAGGGATAAAGTGAT
>JAMPIV010006475.1:0-28838 GCA_024509875.1 Oreohelix idahoensis | reverse complement strand
GCCGGTGTACAGAAGTTGGTTGTTGCCATATTTGCTACCACGGTCTTTACTGTAGGTTGGGCATTAATGACGGCAGGTGTGCGTCTGTCTATCGGGGAGTTGGTACCGCAGGTGCAGAGATCTGTTGGCACCAATTTTGTATTTGTGGTACAGAGGTATCTCAATCTGTTTGTGCCCAGTGCGCAAGTCGAAAAATGATGGACCTGTTCCCCCTTTTCTGGATGTTTGTTGATGGGATAATGCGGTCTTTTTTCAAAATGACCGGGTGCTCTCTTTCCCATTTGTTGGACTTGAATGTAGCCTTTATTGTGGTTCTTTGCCGTCTGCGTAAGTTGTCTCTATATCATTTTGCATTAGGATGGTATCATCTCGGATAAGGCGTTAAAATAGGAGGTCCGTTGTGCAAATTGCGAACCTTATAATTTATAGACCCAGTTGGAAATCGTTAAAGAGAAAGTCTTATCAGGCGCTGATCGAGGGAACATTTTTAAAATTTGGTAACTTATTATCATATAATAATAAAAGAAAAAAGCTGGGGATGGGAATTAACCAATAATCTAACCGTGCCAGTGCCTGCCATTGCGGAAGAGCTTTGTGTGTTATGACTCTGGTTGCTTTTTTTTCGCGGGTGGCCCCCCCTGTCAGCCTGGGAGTAATCGCCTGTGTTAAGGGGGCCTTAATGAAATAACCCGGCGTTATTTTGCTTACCGGGCGTTATGGTCAAAGGATTTGCGTTGTATCAGTTAGCAGCCTTGGACCAAAGATGAAGAAGAAAGTGATCACAGAGATCTTAATTATGCTTTGTTGCTGTTTTTATGGAAATCTGAAAGAACCCATTTTTTCTTTCCAATACTTTTTTTTTTTTTGTTCGTGTCATTTCTATGTCATCCTCATGTTCCTTTGTGGCTTCTTTACGGAGCATGGAGCAACCCACTTTCAGCTGGGTTCACTTGAAAGAAGGGGGTCGGAACAGTTCTGACCAGTTGGCGTCCGCCTCTAGTTCTAAATGTAACCGTGTTCGCTTCCAGCAAATGCGAATATTATTCATGGAAGATTTTTTTTTCAGAAGTTGAGTTTCCTAATGATGTCAGTTTACCCCCCCCACCTTAACACCCATCTTCCTGGGCTAGCGGACTTAGGGATGGACTATATCCTTCTCGGATAAAAGGCGATAAAATAGGAGGTCCCGTGTGCAAATTGCGCCTCCTTATAAAAAAGTCTATGGACAGTTTGGAAATAGGTATAGAGTGAAAGTCTTATCAGGCCGCTGCGAGGCAAACATTTTTAAAATTAGAGAAAACTACTTATTCCTTAAAAATTTTTAAAGAATGTGTGATTCCTGTCTAAATCATGGGAATTCCTCACGGGTGACTACGGAAGTTTGTACACTGTGGCTGAGCTCATCATTGTGTGATCTAAGAGAGGAGGATTCGAGTGAGCACTGCCATGGAAGTTGTCTGTGTGCAACGAAAAATGGTTCCTTAAAACCCAAACCAAACCTAATACCCTTGCCAGAAGCCTGCCACCAAAAACTAAAACCCTTGGCCAGAAGCCTGCACCAAACAGTTTCATCATCTTTGTAGTGGCGGTTTTGTTTTGACAATTTGTTTTTTTAGATAATGGGTTGCCAGCCACCTGCTCAACTCAGACTAGCCAGCCCTTTGTTAGGGGGGGGGGGGGGGGACATGCCTGAGAGAGCAACCCTTTTATTTCTTTGTTCTCCTCAGCGACCACCGTGGTTAACTACACGGGGTTTAGCTGCCACACCTCTCCTAGGTATACAGATTAAGCAGGACGATTTTTATAAAAAGATTTTCAGGAAAGGCGCCATGACATTAAATTTTACCGCGTTCGTAGATTGAAAATTTTTCTCTCCGCGGCTGCCAAGTTTGACCATTTGTTTTTACTTTTTTACAGTGCTCACGCTGTGCTGACGTTAAGAGAATTATGTAAACGGTCTATAAACTTTATGTTTCAAAAGTTTTGGGTTTCGTAGATTCCAAGCTATCATTATGACGTTCGTTTTTGATAGAGCTGGCGTGTATCTTGTTGCTGAACAGAGAAGGTAGTACAAAAATGTGATGCACACTTTCTCTTATCGGCTAGGTTTTCTATTTATTTGGAATTAGAAAACAAGTATATATCCTAATTATCAACCCATCAGAGGTTGGAACGGGATGTTTTTCTTCATTAAATATTTTTTTATTACATTAGTACAAAATAAAAATTTGGAATGATGATGTTCTTATAATATGACCTTATGGGCAAGTGAAAGTCAGTTAGAATATCTATCACTGGAATACACCAGGCCTTGTAAATATTTAGGCTTACACATTGGACAATTCAGATGGCAGATGTGACACACAGAAAATGATCGCCATGTTCACAAAGAAGCCTTTTATTAGGATGTGGCAAAACGTAATGAAAAACTAAGCAGAAACTTCACCATATCCACAAAAATATCTTCTTACTAACTTGTGGCAGCCCCTTGAAACTGTGCTATGTCGACAAGAAACTGCGAGCAAATGTCAGGTTATTTTCACCATGATTCTTGGACAATCTTTTAAAACTTACTTACTTTACTGTCGGCGTTTCTGTAGGCCTAATGGGATATGAAACGCTGTTTTCTTAATCCAGAATTATACCAGGGTTCGAAACCCTCTGCAGGCCGAGTTTTGAAGCAGAACGATGTTGTGTGGATTTATAACAATGGTATAAGCGGCGCCGTACCGTTCGAAAAAGTAATTGGAAACTTACTGAAAGGAAAAAAAAAATGCCTCGAAAAAATCACCACACTGCCAATAAAATCTGGGGTTGATTGCCATTGCCACGTCCTGTAAAAGGATATAAGCAAACTTACTGTAACAACAACTTACTTTGTCGTTCCCCTTTACTACGGTCGCTTGGGGGTGTGTGGGGGGTGGGGTGGGGGGGGGGGGGGGGGGGGGGTATGTGTGTGTGTGTGTGTGCGCGTGCATGGGGGGGTTGTTACGATCCAGCAGGGCTTTTACTCCACAAGTTCAGCCCAATGGGTAGTGACCACCGGCATTGGCGTGTTATTGCTGTTTTGTTACTGATTTGGGGCTTGGGGATGGCCATGTAGTGAAATCTGCATGTGGGCGTGTTATTGCTTTGTTGTTTTACTGATCCGCAGGCTTGGGTTCTCGCCTTTCGGCCCATGCCATGTTTTGATAAACGTCTGCGCGCGTGTGGTTGTGTCAATTGTGTATTGACGTGTGTTTGGCGAGCTCTCGCGCATATTTGGTTTAACAACAAAACAAACGTGCTGGACTGACTATCACCACAAACATCCTCGTATGACGTCACTGCTTATATATGCACATTTATATATGACAATGGCCATGAAGAACGCTATTTATATTGGGGAACAGGCTTTCAAAACGCTATAAATAGCTTATGACACAGTGATAGAGAATGTTGGTGGGCTGATGTTCATGGTAATGTTTGGCATAGTATCGTTAAACCGAAATCCAAACCAATGTAGGCAATCGTGATCATAGATAACCAAGCAGAAGAGCCACTAAAGTGCAACACAAATTACCACACCTTCTAAACACAGATCTCGTCGGGCAATTTTCCGCATTTACCAGCATGGGAAAACCACACAGCCCTGAAAGTCAGATCGTACCAAAACAGAGCTAACAGAAGGCCGCAGGACAGCTGAATTGAAAGCAGTTTTTGTTCAAAAGAAATTGAGGTTCATCCCAAAGAAAACTGAAGGGACGTTTCACATTATACAGCTGCCAAAGAAGGAAACATGGACTGTATGCTATAACGGCACGGGGTATTTCAGTGGCTGCGAAAGGTTTGGAAGAATTTTTGTTGGACCGTATAAGAAGGCTGTGGATGACAAACTTAGAGAAGAACCACCAGGATTTTAGTGCAGGATATTGATCATGTACAGACCAATAGCAACACTGCGTGAATCATTCCAATGAATGGCATCGGTACGCCCTTGTATGTAAGTTTTGTGACCACTACAGCACAAGCATTAGACATGTACACCAATGTGATATGGAAAATCCTGAGACATTTACTGGATCCGAGAGACCATTAATCTTAGTAAGAAATCCAAGAATGGAAGGAGGCCTCATGTAAAGTAATTAATGGGAAAGACTATACATCATTGCAATAGCGCAGAATTCATAATCGAGTCTCCATCGTAGAGATATGTCGAAGAGGCGTGAATATTGGATTTGTAATCCGAGTTCAACGCTGGTTGTAAACATGACGGAATGCATCCTCTGATACGTCCATCTGGAAACGCCTAGCTTTTTACTTAAGATGCGAGAATTCACAACAGTCTTAACCTTGTGATTCATCTATTGCAGTGTCATTCTCTAACAGACAATCATTAATTCTTCTCAGTATATCTCAATCCGTATCCATATTTAGTGTCCCCATTATAATCCAGGAAACAAATGACCTGGGCAAAGCGGAGAACCACACCAGTACGTGTAGTGGAATAACATACTTCTATGGTGGGAGTAGTCCATTCATGGACAACCAACTCTCTGGGAACCTTCCGAAGCATAACTGAGAGTCCTGACACAATGATGGGAATACCTTGTTAATGAATAATTAAACGTTAAAACGAGCATATGCTTAAGGCTAGGAGGCAAATGCCCTCGATCATCAATTCTATGTGGAAATTGTTATCTTGTATAACCCCGCTATGTTCGCGGGACGATTACCGCCCTGCACCCGTGAGGTTAGAAGCCCCAACTTGGATTGACTCCCACTCAAAACTGGATCACAAACCCAGTCGCTGTGTAAGCAATCATTTCATCATCATTCCCGGAAAATAAAATCATGTACCAGTTGATTAATTTGCAGATTCTGCTCATTTCCAGTAATTTCTACTCTCTGCCAAGGCTGATGACACTGACATGCTGGTAGTTAATCCAGTTCTCATCTGACTACTCCAGTACTTTTCCCCTTCGAATAATAAACTGTGGAGCAGAGTCTGTTTGATCGTTGTCTTCTGCCTGAGCCATCCAGGTGACTATTCCTCTCCGGGGGGTATTCTTCAGCTCAGTGCGACAGAATGGTCAGTGATGTTACCAGCAGAGGTTTTGGCCGTTTGTGTGTGGATACTCACATATCAGGCTTTTGCACTGGGCCATCGCATATCTGGATTAATCGACAGCACTCCAAGAGCGGGTGTACCTCATTGCCACAATGTGTGTATCTCGCGTACAGCCTAAGATTATGAGCACCCTTCATTCTGAATGCGTTCTAGTCGTTCATATTGTGTAAACTGACAGCTGAGTAATTCACAGCCCATACTCAGATGATTTTATGACTACTATTGTAAAGTAGATTTCCCACTCAAGGAAAACTGATCACGAGCCTTCACAGTACAACTTATGTGGAGTCCAGAAGGGAAATTTGCTATCATCAACATTTTTTCTCATGGTCTTCTATCACTTGGTTAAGAGACAGACAACAGATGGAGAAAAAACTGAAAAAGTGGACATTTAAACAAACCAGAGAATCTAGACTTTGCAGATGATTTGTGCATTCTTGTCACATAGGGATTTGATATGCAGGAGAAAACAAAATAGATTAGTAACAGATGCAGCAAAGATGAGTCCTGCACACGGGTGTAAATAAAACCAAACATAAATGAGAATTAATAATAGTCTAGACGGACTCGACGAAGATCAATGGTCAATAGTCCATTTTTAGAAGTAGAAAGTGTTTACATATATGAGGGTGAGTAACATTGAAAAGGTGAGGGGGAACTAGCTTGGGAACAAACGTGAGGAACAGTTTATGCTCAAAGATCTAAATAAAGCAGGATGCGCTTTTAAAATGGGCCTTTACCACAAATATGGAAACTCCTCAGAGTATCCATAGAGAACTAAATTAAGATCTTTAGTTAATCAAATGTTAAAGTCAGTCAATGCTGTATGGCTCAGAGACATGGCATGTCTCAAAGAGCATCACCTCCAAGCTACAGACATTTGTAAATAGATGTCTCCGTCGGATCCTCCATATACAGATAGCCAGATTTAACAACAAATACAGAGCTTTCTCTGTCACTTCATGAGGTAAGATGCCAAGAACAGCCAATAAAAGCAGAAATTTTCTTGGAGAAGTCAGTGGAAATGGATATTGACATACACGCAGAAGAGAAAAAATCAATTGTTTAATGAGCCAGAATTGCCCTTGACTGGAAACAGGGAAAAGAAGAGGTGGGTAGGCCAAAGAGTCCAACTTGGAGAAGATTTGTTGAAATGCAGAAGGGCTAGGGAAATTGGTTATGATCTTGGGCACAGGATTTCGAAGCTTTGGACACACCCACAGAATAGGACATCGATGGTTGAGCAATACTTTCTGTCCCTAAATTCTGGACACACCAGGGCAAACGGACAGGAATCAGATGATCGAAAATATTTTCGTTTAATAACTGATTATGGTCATAGGTCACACAGATTTTTAGACCTAAATGCGGGACATTCTAGTTGACAGTGATCCATTACCTTTCGGTTCCTCCAATGTAGCATGGAAACACAAAATGAACAAGGCAGTTTCACAGTTTATACTCTGCTCTTTTAATTGATATATTAAATTATTAATTTATGATTGGTTAGTTTAGGTACGTATGTCTGTATCTGAACTTAATTTATGTACCGTATGTAAGCAAACACTGTTCACCTCTCCAACATTCCTCGCATTTTGTATTTTTTATGACAGGAGAGAGATTGTCGTTTTTCTCTCTACAATCCCTTCGCTTGTAAAGACATTGCAATTGGTTTTGTTGAGAAAGGAATGTAATTTTTTCAGTCCGTCGTATCTGAGGCGTCAGTAATTTAAAATGATTGCTAAACAAGACCTGTTGTCTCTGTGTTTTTTTTTAATGTGTTTTTAATTCACCCTATTATTTGATCAGTCTCTCGGTGACAACACGTTTGCATTCATGTTTTTAAAAAAAAAAATACAATTTAATACAAAGATTTTTGATCTGAATTAGCGCAAACTTCTAAATATATGCACTAATCTGGAATATTGAGTAAGTCTGCCTATACACCACTGGTACGTAAATCACGAATGAAACAAAAAAATGCACTAATACTCTTCATCATCTACATTAACAGCGTAATCAAACTTACGAAAGAACAACGCTGTCTGTGACAAAACGGGGCGGCCACTATATCTTAACCACTTAAGGACTCCGCAGTACTCGGTACATTTGTGGTACAATGATTTTTATTATTTGTCATCACTATCAGCGCTACTCTTTCTCAACAACTTTCGTTCACAGGAAACTTTCCTTCGTTATAATTCATTTCTGCTAAGTAGCAAACAATATTTGATTTATCAAATTCATTCAGCACTCTGTAGGTGATAATAATCACATTTGCTTGGCTCTGCCCAGATTTGTTGGCTTTGGCGCGGCAGATTGACACGTACATCGGCCCGCGCTATCAGCTTAATCACCGATAAGACAAGGTGTTACCGTATATTTTACGGCCACCACAAATGTAATGGTGGGATTTAAGTATGATATGTAGAAACGTAACAATCTCCTTGCTGTGTACTGTTGTAGTCCGTCCGACCTGGGCCAAGCAGCTTTGTTATGCATGAATAGCACACCAGGCGTTGAGGCGCTGAGATGGTGTCATGTTGACATCTGAACATCAGACATGTCTTGTGTGTAAGGTACTTGAAGATTGTGTGGTTGACAAGTGAGGTGGGTGTGTAGAGACACGAATGCGTATAGGATCTTTGATATGTAAATAAGGCACCCACTCAGTCACATGCAGTAGTCAGTAATTGTAGAAAACTGCTGGAACTTTCAACCATTTAATTACGTGACACAGTGACATCCACCGGTACAGTCAAATGGACGATAATCAAGAACATCATGTATATTGGATATGACTGGCAAAACATCAGGTATTATAAAGCTTGTACCACTCATCTATAAGGACGTTATCGACAATGGTCTGTCCTTTAACAACCGTTCATAGGTGGTAATAATTAATAACATTGAACATCATCAGTTCTGTATAGCTCGTAGGTATGATGCTAAAAAAACGCTGGCTTGACAACATATTCTTTTCCTACTGTAACTCAGGGCCCCTGACTGACCGCGTCAGGTAGTCCTTAAACAAATATAGTTGTTTAATATAGAGGTCTGTGAACTTGTTAATAAAGTCAAGACTTCATCTGGCTTCACCTTTCAGGTACTTCTTCTTCTGTTCCAAGTTATAGGCCGTAATAAACGCACCTTATAATGGTTGAGATAAACAACTGTACATTTTTCCATAGGCATGTATTATTTTCATGCAGAAACGTACCGCCATCCTGCGGGTTTCATAACAATATATGGGTTATTGTGCTTTCTATGAAGTACTTCAATCGAATAGACCTAGTTGGCTACGCAAGCACACATAATGAACTCAGGATCACATCGAACTGTGAGCACCACTCACAGGTTCACAGCTAAATGTTCTGCAAACTTTGCTTAATAATAAAGTTCCGAATTCCTTGACCTTGGTCCATTCCAGACTAACAGAAATTCTGGGAAATCCACTAACATATTTTTCCCCACACAAATAACACTTGTTCGTCATTAACAGACTACAGGAAGTTTCTCCGTTCGCGCTAAATCAGCTAATACGCACAAGACGTTACTTTTCCCATGATAATGCAGAAGAAGAAAACATCGGACATCTTCGTCCGACCGAGAAACCTAGATCATCTCTCAGACGGAAGTTTATCCGTTCGCGCTTAAAAGCTAACCGCATGCGTAGAAGAACAGATTTGAGAACGTAACTATCCCGTCTTAAGAAATAATAAAACAAGGGAAGGTAACCCCTAATCAAACCTGTGTCAGGGAGTTAAACATTAACAGTGCTGTACGTTCCACTATCACAAAGTATAAATTAGATTTACATCTTCTGGATACCGACAAGAATGACGGTAACAGGCCTTTATATAATTCATCAACAAAACTATCCTCTCACAGGAAAACAATGGCCTTTATGATTTAATCATCACTGCGCTCATTTCGCTCTCACAGGAAACAATGGCCTTCTAAGGACTGCACACTGCAGTTATCAAAATGGGCCTAACTCATCATCTTGGCATTAATAAAACATTTTCACCTTAATTTCACACTGCAGTTTTTATACTACGCTTGTACCCATCAACGAAAAAAAAATTAGTCGACCATTGTTAACTTCTAGCCCACTGCGCAGGCATTTACACTTCCCAAAAATACACAGGCACTGACCTAACCCGGTTCCAAACGCCCAGAACAATCTCTTCGATTCACACAACCGTCCCGCTCTACACCAGTTCACGAGACTTCCTCACTGTTCAACACAAACTCAGTCAAATCATTCATTTGCGGGCTAGCCGCGAGCTATTCTCACCACAGCTCATAACAAATACAGAATAAATATAATCTCAACAATTGAGTTGGATCAGCGCTTTTCCACGCTTTCTGTAATCTGACTCTCGAAACTACACGAAGGATACTTTCAAAAACAATTCAACAGCCAACAAAGCAACACCATGTTCACCAAACTCAAACATCTAACTTGTCTACTAACATTCTCAGGTTTAACTTCTCCCTTACACCAGTTTGCTGTTCTTAAAAGCTTACCTTACCACGGAGAAATAAATGATTTCTAGCTTTTTTTTGTGATAATTTACATCCCCCCCCCCCCCTTTTCCCCCCCCCCCCCCCCAAAAAAAAAATAAATAAATAAAATTATGAGGTACAATGAATCTCCAACATTTCGCGTATAAGAATTTACCTTAAGTTAAGTCAATATAAGACATCTACAAACTATAAGCATTATGTGAAATGTAAAAATGAAGTATCCAATGTTAATCTATTAAGCATACTAAAATAATAATGCATTGACCCAAAACCCAGTTATGGTAAATACAGAACAACTAAATAGGAATAACAACCGATAGTAAAAGAAAAGGACACAAAATCAAGCAAATAAGAAAAAATGATCCGTAAATAAAGGTAAGTTATGAATCAGGAAATTTGAGGAAAAAACAATAATATCACATTCAAAACCAATGTTCTTATGTGTAAAATAAACTTACAAATATCACAAGTAGTTACCCTATATTAACTATACCATTAACCTAATAATACAAAGATTGAAAGGTTATAAGAAGCGAAAGAAAGAAATATAACCAAGAAAGAATGAAGTGAAAACGTAAATAAAAGTACGGAGATGTTAAACTAAATTATGAAAAAACCATACTGAAATAGACAATAGAAAAAGAAGGAAATGGATATGAAGAATAATCAACAAAGGCAGATGGAAGCAATTAAGGTATGAATTTAGAAGAAAGTTGGTAAAAAATGTACCACTAACTATTTAGATAAAAAAAAAGTTATTTCCAAGAAAAATACAAACAAACATGATCGAAAAGCACCAACACAAAATTAACAAAGTATAACCTATACTTAATACCACAAAAAATAGTTTATAACTAAAACAAAACAATAATCAGTAAATTTAACCTTGTTATTATAATGTTTATAATATAGTAACAATAAATTATCGACACAACATAAAACAAGATAATAGCAATTGCTCTAAAAACTAAGTTCGAACAACGGCCCAATCATGCGCTAATACACAACATAACGTCCAAAAAACAAAAAAACTTTCTTATTGAGAACTATTATCACTTCTACGATATTAATCTTCAGCGCTTTAGTCACGCGCTAGGCACACAGAAAAAAAAAAATAAATTTACAATGTCCGTGAGAAAAAATTATTTTCCAAAAAAGACAATACAAAAAATATTTCGTAAACGCTATGTTAAATATAAATAGTATTTTTATTTAATTAAATTTCATATCTTTAATTTTTACAAAATAAACAAAGAAAATTAGCATTTAACAAAATGAGAGAACTATATAAAAATTCCCTATATCTATGCAATCACTACATCTATTCATGTGTATCGTTTTTTCCAAAAAATACGGTCCCAGAGAAAACATTATAGGAATAACACACTATTATAAAAATAGAAATCGAAGTGAACTAATGCATAATTAAAAACAGTCATCACATATCAAGAAAATCTTTCGCCATCAAATGATGCAAAAGATGATGATCATAATATTACAGAGAAATGAAATTACATAATATTACACTATAACAACCTATAATCCGATCTATACAATAGAATACAATAACATCTACTGTCCTAACAAACAAACAAAAAAATCAGACGCAAAAATTATCTCCATAGGTCTTGCGGACATCTCATCAACACTAGGGGTACACACGTCCAATGCATGGAGTTAGCACGTTGATTATGTTCCGTTTGGGACAAACACTCACCTCGGGCACAATGTTGACCTACATTCATGCTAACGGTAACACCTGTAAACAGGGAGCGCTGACCCTTATCGAGAAGTCGCCTCTGTTCCAAAAATACAAATGAAAATTTCCATTTTAATGAATGGTAAAATGCCCTGAGAACAACGGAGAGGTTAAATAGAACAATTACGTAGCACTGTGGCTTGTGTAGAATTCTGGTCACTTCACGATATCTCAACTCATCCTTTATCACACGTAGACACCACAGAAAAATCTAGGGACCGCCGTAGGCTGAAACAAAGTTCTACTTTCACAACAACGTTGATGCTCTATTCAAAAATCAGAAGCATAACAAGCAGTAGTATTTGTGACATCATTGCTACTTTTTGCTTACTACTACAATGATTCTGGGCTCATGTCGAGCAAAATTAGCGCATAATTTTACTTATTATTCGTTGTTTGAATCAAAAATATTTATCATCACTTCCTCTTTGTTTGAGACCATTATTATGTCTATAAATTCCCAGTTAACCTGTTGTGGCTTAACTTTTCTACTTCGGCAACAAAAAATCTGTCAGAAAAATTATTGCAACGATTGAAAAACGCTTCCTTGTATTTGTCTGTACCATTATTTTCAAAATTCTCAGAATTAAATCTGTTTGAGTGATACATATTAACTTGTCTCTTATCTCTCTGAGAAGGAAAATTATTAATATCATGATTCCCCCAAAGAAAAGATATTCCTTGGTACTTTCTAATCCTTAGAAAACATTATCTCTATTGTTACGCACCGAAATTACTCTTGTTTTCGTCACCATTCTTTTCGTTGATATGTTGATCAATGCTTGTTTCTAATTCATCTCGGACAATATTGCTTCTCTTGTCACAGAGTATCACGTTCGGTAATCTATAAACGAGTATCTTATTTGTTACGCACTATAATGTCGGTTTCAACGCTTTCCTTGGAACCACTACTAGATATAACTTATATCGCCTTGTTAACATCTCTTATCGGCGCATGAACTTCCTGTGTGTTTCGGCCCTTGGGCTAAAATCAGTTTTATTGAAAGTATCTCTTTATGAAACTACCGGCGCTTGCTCGGCAATTTGAGTTTATGTAAATAAGAAGGACAGTGCTTTGAGCTTGAAATTTATCAGGACTGACTGTTACATTATCATTCTCTCTATTACACTGCCGCCTAAGAAACGTTAGCTATTGTAAGCTGATAATCAAAAGATCTTAGGAAATAAGTTATATTTTCCCCGAAAAGTTATTCTTTGTCCATCACATTTAACCTTTCTCCTATCAGCAAAGATTGTATGAGGCTGGCAGCGGGTCTTTGCTTTTTTCGAACCAACAGAGGTTCGTTGGCAAACAACTTTCTTATGAAATCTAAGCGACATTGTCAACATTGACAGAAATGACCATATCTTGACGATTTAGTTCAAAATAATTGGTCGAGTAGGACCTCTACTCTTTTATATTTTTTTGTTACCTTCTGCAATTAGTTATGTTGGTTTTTCTTGATAGCGTGATGCAAAATTGTTGATGTGTAGTTGGCCAGGTATGATCTTTGTCGATGTTTACATTGATGTCATTGTTTCCACCTGAACAGTTGTATACATGACTCCTGCGGTGAAGATCTGGATCCTTTTGTTACTCACGCTGACAGCATACATGGTTTCCTTGTACGATGATGATGATGATGTGAGATGCCATTGGGTGTGTGCTGCAGTGCAGACGCACGAATTCGTTTAGGAACATATATGGTATAATACATTATTTATAATAAAAGTTGCACCCAGTTTCACACAGTTGGGTTCACAGAAGCCAAGAACTTGATGGTTTTGCAAACTACTGGTTTCTGTAACACTTTAGGACAGTTCTACATACATTTATTGAGCACAGAACTAATCAGTAGTTTGCGGATCCACACAGGAACAAATGTCAATAGAGGCTGTAAACAGGCAGATCATTTCAATGTACATCATGTTGAAAAAGAAGCTGAAAATAAGAGACTTGAATAGAGGCTGAGAAAAAAAGTTACAAAGGCTGAAAATGGTTACAGGCCCAGGCTGAGAAGAAAGTTACTTGGAAAGAAGTACATATCAAGCATTATAAGGCTGGTTTAGAGTTAAAAACATTCAAATATGTGGGCATGGGATTTCAATAGTGGTATGTCCATTTAACGTACAGAAAAGTGTCATATGGCCGCTTTGGTATCCCAAGATACTGAGAAGGCGCGTCAGATACCTTAATAACTCCGTGTTCATACAAAAGACGAGCCCATAACTTATGTAAATCCTATTTACCAGGGTTCGTCTCGTTCAACTTGGCATAACACGCCAGTTACATGAGCTTTTTCTATCTTTTCATGCGGTAGAAAATCATAAAAGATGGAGTGGCCATTACACAGGCCATCGATATGGTGAGTCTGCTGTTCGTACTCTTCCATAAGGTTAAATATCAGGTTGCATACACCCTGCTATAAAATTTTATCGTATAAAAATATAGGATAATTCCAGGGTGATTCCGCTGGGATACCCTAATACTACACGGTCTTTCAAACCTGCGGTTTTTAGGAAAATTTTCCACACTTATATATTTTACTTCCAAGTCACTGGGTTTCACTTCTGATAGTTATATGAACTGACGAATACAGTCTTAAATAGCTACCTTTGAGCAAACATAAATATAAGTTCTGCAAGAATTACAGGAAAATGATAAAGACTGTGAGCTGTTCTCACAGGCTAGGTAAGCCTTTAACAAATTTTGCTGCAACCTCATGAATTCTAATGATTATTACCTAAGCGTTAGTAAGTTGAATGATTCTGGAAAGTCGGTGTTCTTGTACCTCCTGTGCAACGAATCATCAAAAGGTCCACTCAGAACATAAGAAACAACACTGTCGTCATTCCTGACGTACAGTAAATCCCACTTGGGGGAAAAAAAAACATCGTAGTCCACTTCAAAGATTTTTTCATTCCCAACAAATAAGAACGGACATTCCCGTCCAACACAGAAGCCAGTTCGCATATCTCTACCTGACGCCTCGAAGTCTAATTTACTGAGCGCTCTACAACTGCGCATGGCTCATGACTCGCACATAGCCCAGAAAAGTCGCGGGTGTTTACTTTAGGCATTTTGACAAGGGACATACGAAATGTACCTAAATTCTCAAAAAGGTCAAACCTCAATGAATGAACCAAAAAAGGGAGATATCCCCTAATCAACCTGATCAACAGCCAAGTTAAGGCAATACATAGTTCCCTAACCGACGCTTTTTGGCTTATTTTCTCGACCAGGGATGTTGATCATGATGGTGGGTGAAAAAACAGTATCTAAAATGTCGTAATGTCCAATAAATAGGGGACTCTAAAACTTTCTTGATCGACTCGGATTGAAACTACTTACCCGCGGCTCGTCGTATAAGGAATCCATGACAATCGCAAACATATTACTGCAACGGCCCTATGCACCTCCCGATCCCCGATGAGGGGACCCCCGTTAAAAAAAAAGGCACGCAGTTTGCATTAGAATAGATGTCTCGACTACTTTGTCACAAAAAGCTCTGACACATTTAAAAGGGTCAAATCTCTAAACTATATATGTTGTCGATCCATGTTAGCAAGAATAGCCACAAGCATCAAGGACAATTATGTGCCATCATGAAAGAATGAACCTCTCCTATTATTTATTTAGGTACAATAGAAACGCATAAATAAATGTTCGTCCCGGGCTCAAGCCTCAATGGAGAGAGTAAATAATCATCCCCCATCATAAGAGAATCATTGGAAAACTATTTCCTCTTAAGCAAAAAAACTCGGGTAGTATTCGCAACCATTACGGAAGTTCTATGCTGAAGAAAACAGATCTAATAAACTTTTCTATGATTCTTACTGGCAATACAGCATGATCAATCATCAGAGTATCTTTTTCAAAAAATAATTTCCCCTATACTCGCAACTAAATTGTAGCATGTGCGGCAAATTCTGCTTCTACAATAACTATTATAGCAATATACAAATATCATTATGGGTTAACTACAATACTATACCATCAAACATACTCTAGATGGCGATTATATACAATGGATGGACATATGTTTCACTCCTAACACAAAGACGAAGATTTGTTAAAGTCATATACATCATCATCCAAATAGTGAAACAATTGTGTTAATAATATAAACCTATGAATATTAAGAACAGACATTAAGTCTGAAAGTGTATCAGGAAATCTAGGACATAAGATTTAAAATGGAATTCATGTGACAGGCATCTAGACACATATGTCCTGCCATCACTTATCCGAAAACACTGAAAGAGCTCGAGGTCCACTGCGTTACATTATCCGAACCACTGATAGCTCGCACCGTGTGAAATGGAAAGGTTGAAGAGCAATAGCATAATGAGTAGATCTCGAGCTCTTAAAAATCCTTACTTTGCATAGCTGTAAGAAGCTTTTTGGTCGGTTTTCACTCGGCCATAATGAAATGCGCGCCCAGAAGGAACCTTTGTAGCTTAAGAATGGACCAAATCATGGCCAACAATTCACGGTCTAAAGCCGAGTAATTCCTTTCTGCCGCATTCAGCTTCCTAGAAATATACATTACAGGATGCAGAGTTCCTGAATACTCCTGCATTAGTGCCGCTCCAATCCCAGTGGAAGAGGCATCACTACGAAGGACAAAAGTCTTATCAATCGTTGGTAGTCTTAAGATAGGATGAGATGAGAACAAATTCTTAACCTGATCCAATGACGATTGGCGTTCTTGGGCCCCTCGCACCATATTAGGAGAACCTTTTTTTTAATAACGTTGAAAGTGGTGCCATAATGGAGGACAGATTCTCAATGAATCTTCCATAGAATTGTATCAATCCCAAGAGACTACACACTTGCTTTTTTGTCTTCGGAACCGAGATATTTAATATCTTTGAAATGTTTTGGTCCTCTGTCTTCAACAGACCATGACCAACTCGATGACCTAGGAAGGAAATTTCACTAAACCAAACAAAAGCTTTAGAGGGTTTAGCAGTCAAACTATGCTCACGTAGAGTAGATAGCAATTCCTTCAGACCCACATAGTGTTCTTCCCAAGTATCGCTGAAAAGACAGATGTCGTCTAAATATGCGATGACATATGTACGATACGATAGAATTCGTCGCATCATGCGCACGAAAGTTGTTGGCGCGTTCATAAGCCCGAAAGGCATAAAATTCCACTGAAATAAACCCCTAGGTGTTGAAGAAGCATTGAGCGGTTTGACGTGTTCCGTCTAAGCGACTTGCCAATCACCTTTCGACAAGTCTATTTTCAGTAAATAGTTTTAGTACTTGATTTAATTTGCGATTTAATTTTGCGATCAACGCAAAGACGTATGTTATTGTCTTTCTTTCGAACAATAACTATCGACGAAGAATAAGCTGAAGTGGATGGTTCAATTATTTGTAGTTGAATCATTTCATCCAATTCTTTCTCGACTTGTGCTTGAAAATGAATAGGTCTTGGGTATGGTCTTACTCTGATCGGATTACGATCAGTAAGTATGATGTCATGTTCAATGACATGTGTGTGTCCAGGAATGTCGGTAAGGACATCCTGAAATGATTGTAGCGTAGAAGATACTTGACGCTGTTCCTCAAAAGACAAGTTCGAAGAGACGGTAACGTTTTTCCATGATTCCGTAGAATTAAGTGGAATCACGGGAAGAGGTAAGTTAACATCAGAAAAAGTAGTTTCCTCATCCTGTATAACGGACAGGGATGAGATATGACCATGTTGGACTGAAGAATCGTCCGTCGCCTGGAAAATAGGCTGTAAATAGTCTGGTCGTTCAATAAATTCCGTAAGCATATTTATATGAAAGTTTTTATTCCTTCCATCAACATCGACAATATAGTCGACATCCGAAATTTTAGAGACTATAGTGTATGGACCTGTCCAAGAAATGAGAAGTCTGTTTTCCCTCGAGGGAAGTAAGACAAACGCTTTGTCTCCAGGACAAAGTTGACGTAGGCGTCTTTTCTTATTAGCGAATCGCCTAGCCTTTTCTTTAGCAAATTCTGATAATGAAGTAGCTAACCTGCATGATTCGATAATTTTTTCCTTAAGAGCAATGACATATTCATATGACGATTGTGTATCATCGTCAATATTATCGGCAGTGATCAAATCGTGTAGCAAGGACATAAAACCGCGTGGTTGCGCGCCAAAGACAAGTTCAAAAGGAGAAAACCCTGTATGCTCGTTGGGATCCTCTCTATAAGCAAAGAGAGCTGCAGGTAGGACCCTGTCCCAATCATCAGGATGATCTTCCGTTATCTTGCCAAGTAAGTTCTTTAGTGTCCTATTAAGATGTTCAACCAATCCATTGGACATTGGATGATAAATACTACTGAGAGACCTTTTAATGTCCAGAGTAGCCATTACCTGAGACATAGTGTCCGATATTAATTGAGTGCCGTGGTCTGACAGTATTTCTTCGGGGAATCCCAGACGAGAATATGAGCCAAAGAGCATCTGCGATATCGACAGTTGATATGCTTTTAAGAGGAATAGCCTCTGGCCAACGCGTGCACATGTCAACGCAAGTAAGGATAAATTGATGTCCTCTGGCTGACTTAATCTTAAACGGGCCAATAATGTCTATTGCCATTTTCTGAAACGGCCGAATAGGAATATCTGCAGCCTGAATAGGTGCAGCATGTCTTGGACCTCTAGACTTGACCTCTTGACAAATTATGCAAGATCGGCAATAAATTCGTATGTCTTTGTTCACGAATGGCCAAAAGAAAGACGCAAGGACTCTATCTAAGAGGAGCTTTTTTTATCTTAGTTCTGGAAAAACCCATATGTCCAGCACACTGAGAATCGTGTGCATTTTGAAGAATTAAGGCTCTCATACACTTAGGCACAAGAATTTGCGAATGCATAGACTTGTCCGAGTGTTGTACCATTTGTACCAATATACCATTCTTCATAGTGATATACGATCTGTGATTCGTATTCTGATTAGGATCACCTTTCTTTGCGAGAAGGAAGAATTTCTTTAAAGAATGATCTTCTTCTTGTCGTTTAACAAACGAGTCATGCGAAATCACCAAGTGATCGTCTTGGCTATCAACTCCATTACTATCATCAGATGAAGTTGGAGGGATAAGAGCTTGGGCTCTTGTTACCACTGCATTGACCGTTTGGATATTTTGTTCCTCCCAAATAGAAATTTGTTGCGGCGTGCATTCCTTAACCCCATGAATACGACCGATTATAAGATCCGAAATAGGATTAGGAAGAAGACATGCGTGGACATCTCCTGTAAAGAAGGGAGTATCAATGCTAATGACAGCAGTAGGATATTTTTCTATGGTACTACCAAATGTAACACATTTGACCACCTTTCCCGTGTAACAGCGTTTATCTATTAGAGACTGTCTAACCCCGACAGTAGTACATCCAGAATAAAAAAGCACTGAGACTGGACTATCATTCACTAGACCTTTATGCAAGATGAGAGATCCTCTCCCATCATGCGCAACTGTAGCAGGAAGAGCGGGAAGAGGGTGACCACAAATTAAGTTAGATACAGACGATGGCTCGAACAATGTTGAGCATTGGGGGCATTTAGTTGCTCTCCCAAAATCGAAAGCACAACCAGTGATAGCATTAGAGTTCCTACTATCCTTTACTTGATTACAGGCTCCATTAAACTCTTGTTGTGCAGAGTTTGCCTGTTGGTAAGCTTTTCTTTTGTTATATCTAGGTGTGGTGAAAAATTCTAAATACCCATATATAAATTATAACATAAATGTAAAGCCGAACGAAATAATACAATAGAAAGAAGAATGGTGAAAGACCAGTGCTTTCCCAATAGCGCTTCCATTTTATAACGCCATAATGGCTGAACAAGAGACCCTCCTTTTTTCTACTTTGTCTGCATAAACTACACGCGAATCACAGTCGTTTCTAAAAATAAAACTGGTACTGTATTTCTTAGAAGACCTTGATATGCAAACTGCATAATGACCTAGATACAAATACTACATTAATGAAATTATACACACAAAGTTGACCTAGAAAGACAGACGGGCTAAGCAGAGACGAGAAAGGATAGACGGAGCGAAGCAATAATACTACGTCGTCTCGCGATTAAAAAGTGAACGCCAATCACACGCGAAACGCATGAAGGCCAGTTTTTTCAAATAAACAGTGATAAAAAACACTAACGATACGAGGTTAGGTTTTGAAAACAGGTTTAAAGTCTTATTGGGAAACCTGACATTCTACTGTTTTATGTCTAAGCTCCTGACATTAGTCTGACAGTACAGAAGACATCCCCTAGTATGGAAGTGAACAGGTGGTAACAGCAAATACATGACTATCATAGAAAAATACATATTTTGAACGAAGCCACTTAGCCCCATTAAACTTATATATTCTTGTACCTTAGGACTTGCTGACAAAGAATATGGTATGTGTTACGCAAATAGTCTATTAATTAACAAATTATAGCCAAAATACTATAGTGGGGTTGACTGACAGCACAAGATCATATCTGCTTATTTTTTTAATGGCATGTTTGGAAAACACTGCTTTGGGGAAATGAGGCCGACAAGTTAGATACGATTTGATTGGCTGTGGTAAAATGTAAGGCGAAACCTTATTGGTCTAACTGCAAATACAAATATTGTTGTTAATGGCAACTTATAGGATGGATAGTTTTTTTCAAAGGCTCATGTAAACATGACCTGATTGGTTAGAACGTTAGATATGGTCAAATAGAAGCGTCAGTTCACTGCCATTTTTGAAAATAAATTATGTGAAAATCAAGTACGTTGAGAGCAGGCTAAGAATTTTCTAATAAAGGAAAAGCCTGGACAAAGGCAGATAAAAATTGTGCCAGACTTCATCGCCAGTCAACGTTACTTGTTTAATATTTCCTTGAATTGTGGTAAGCTAGACATATTATATATTTTATATGAAAATTGAATGTGAAATGATAAATTATGTCTGTATGTGTGTGGTTCAGTAGCAAACATGAGGCAAAGCCTAGATATTGCTCCACCTTGTAAAGATTGTCAGAGAGGAGTATAACTGCCTATACAGATAGATATATTGGATTGCCATATGTAACATGACACCTATCCTATTGTATAGAAGGGATTAACGCTGGAATTGCAGAGGCGTTGTAACCGTTAAGGAGAGGAATACTGGTGTATATTGTCACATGAAAAGCTAGCAGTTGGCCTACAGCTCTGAACTTTATGTTTGTACTGTCTTGTACGTCAGTGTGGAAATATATTATATATTAGTTATGAAGAAGGAGGCATAACCTTCTTATTTCAGGGACCGTGGTACTGATGTTAATATAGCAGCACATGGTCTGAGCTTTGCTTGATCCGGAACTCTGGCAGCAGACTCCTTGCCCAAGATATCGGCCATTGTGGGTTTTATTTAGCAAACTGAGAAGCAAGCGAGCAGAGGATACAGTTTTCCTGCAGCCGCTATATGAGCTAAGAATCTGTCAGCACGAGCAGCTCACCCTTGTATAACCCACCTCAATTGAACGTACATAAATAGTCCAAGAGGGACAGTAATTGTTTTAAAAAGTAAAAGAATCTGTGAATCCTTTAATATTATTTCCACCAGTAACAAACACATGAAGTCGTGATGACAACCAACAACCTAGATCAAACAGCCAGTATTGTCTCATAATACTACCTCACAACATTACACTCCTATTATAATAATATTATATGTCGGGACAAAGATCCTTTGTATAAAATTTTGTACATAAACATTGTGTTTACATTTGATTGTGATTCCTGATTCACTGTGTAGTAGGATCAGGATATCTATTTATTGAAAAAAAATTCAATACATTTGTTAAAATTTAACCCTTGACTTAATAAGATAATCTTTAGAGTGTTAGTTGTTTGTGACTGTCATATTGTTGTCAATTTGTTGAGGATCTTAACTTAGGTGTTTATCTGTCTGTTGGTTGTTGTGAATTACACTACATCACTATCATAACCCTAGACATTAAACGTAGTCATCACAAAATTCAAGAATAAGTCTGATTGAGGTCTAAATGTGGTAGCAAGTAAGGTCATCTGTAACACACCAAATTTATTAGATACAGATACCTTCACAGCTGATCTCAGTCAGTACACTAAGTCCCATATAACTATATTTACATAATCCCAACTTACCACACTAGGTCTACCGCGATTATCATTTCCCCTGTAATTGTTATCATATTGCCTATTGTAATTATCATTCCGGTTTGAATCCCGGTTTGTATATTCACCATCGTCATATTCTTGACGTCGAGAATGATTATCCCGAGAAGAAAAGCTCGGATAGTTTTTATTGTGATAACCTTTGCGATAGTGACTAAAATTATTACCACCAAATTTACGAGAACTACCATCTCGTCTCCAGTTCTTAGAAGAAGAACCTTCATATGTTGGATTACTCTGCTTATGAGTGTAATTCTGATTACTTTTCCTATTCCAGTTTTGTTGAGCACCCTGAAATTTCTTATTGAAATTAGGACCATATGGTGCTGCCGAAGCAACTGGCAACCCTTCTTTCACTTTAGAATTGCTAACTGTAGCATGGGGATGCGCTGTGGCATACTGGCAACAGTATTGCTCCATGTCTTTTAAGTTTTTGGGCTTACGCTCATGAAGAAATGCAAGGAAAGAATCATTAACAGATGACAAAACTTTGTCTCGAAGTAATAAGTCCATTAGGCCTTCATATGTTTTCTCAGTTTGAGACAACTCAATCCACCGTGTAAATGTACGACGTATCTTTGTAATAAAATCAGAGAAATCTACCCCATTTTCTGGCAACATTGTCCTAAAACGAAGACGATAATCTTCTTCTTTTAGTTGATATTTTTTTAGTAATGCTGCTCTGACAACATCATAACTAGTTCTGTTATGTTCCTCTATTGTCATAAGAGTAGTCACTGTTTCACCTGTAAAAAATTCCATCAGTTTTTCGACATATTTTTCCTTTTTTATCTTATGCGTATCGCATAAAAATTGAAATCTATCCAGCCAATCCGCTATGTCGTCCTTTAAAGGATTGAAATGAGGTAATTTGATCTTACTAGCAAACTCCTTTGTTGTGCCCGAACTTGCTTGATGAGCACCCATATTTGTCACTTTCAATTTCTCTAATTCCAAAGTTGCGAGTCTTTCCTCATGTTCCATTTTCTGTTTCTCTTTCCTTTCCTCGGCTTCCCTATCCAATCTTCCATTTTCCGCCTCTGCCTGAAGTTTTCTTTCCTCTGCAGCAGCTTGAAGTTTTCTTTCCTCTGCAGCAGCTTGAAATTTTCTTTCCTCTGCTTGAAGTTTTCTTTCCTCTGCAGCAGCTTGAAGTTTTCTTTCTTCAGCAGCAGCTTCATTTGTTTGTTTTTCTATTTCCATCTGGAATTTTCTTTCATCAGCTTGCATTTGCAACCTTAAATTCTCAGCATCTATCTTCTTTTGTTCAGCTTGCATCTGCATCAATTTATTTCCCTCTTTTTGTCTCTTTTCTTCTGACTTAAATGCCATGGCGAATTGAGCAGTCGCGAATTCTTCTAATTCTTTACCAGACTTGCCAAGGGATTTCCCTTGTCCAATGAAGTATTCCAGAGTAGACATTCTGTCTAATGAGATCAGTAACCTGAAAAATTAAATAAATTACCTTATCCCACTTTAATGGGAGACAAGTCTTCAATATTAGACCTGTATACTCAGTTCAGTTTATTTCACTCTCTTTGAGAGACAAGTCTTAATCAAAGACCTTGTATGGTTACCTTGTTTCTTTATAATAATATTCTATCAATAATCTCTATCTGAAGAGTGTATCATATTAATAATAATAATAATAATAATACATGACCAAGTATATGTTCACAACGGGCTGATCACCCGTTTGCCAGTCACTTCGATTACGGAAACAACAGCAAATGGGTTGATTTACCGTTGCCCTAAAGACGCCACTAGGCGTGATGGGAAACAATGGCAAAGAAAACCTATCTGCTTTTGCCCTAAGACGGCACTAGGCGTAATGGCCTCTGACTGCTTTGACGGTCGGTGGCTAAGGACGGAAGAAGAAGAAGAAGTATATGTATGTAGACTGTGTATGACAATACTAAATACAAGGATAAAGATACAGAACAACAACCGAAAACGTTCGCAGAAGTCAAATAAACAATACAGCGAAACTAAGGAAAATGTTACAAAATGTGTAATGATGACTGCGAAAAGTAAACAAGACAAATGGCAACACTATTATAAACAAAAAAGTGTAAAGAAATAAACGAAAGGAAGGAGAGACAGACAAATACAAACGAATCAAATCAAAATCAAAGAACAGAAAAAATATTACAACAACAACGAAAAGGTACACTACGTCACAACTAAACGTAAATAGCAACAATTGTCGCTAGCAAATCCCAATTAAGGAAATTTGCAGTCCCTACAGAAAACGCTTTCAATAGACAACCTCTGTTACGTGGTATTATCTAAAGGAGTCACCTTTCCCAACCATCCCGCTGAAAACACCAGAAAAATACACAACAATATTACAAGTAACATAAATTGCATATAATGGAATGTGTTGCAAAACAAAGCTCAGTTACACATTATATTAAAGTAACTTTCTTGCTCCTTGTCAACACGGAAGTACAATGTCAAGCGCGCAATGATAACATGTAGTGGTCTCCAGGAACATAAAGTCACTATGACCTTCTCGACAAACAGTTGAGACTTGAGGCCCAATGTTGAAAAAGTTCGTAGACGGTACTGTTTACAAAAAATACTTGACCTCGAACTACGTGACTTGAACGTTCAGACGTTGAAGAGTCTGTTGACTGTAACGTGTAAACAACCAGCGGTACTGTTTACAAAAAATACTTGTCTTGTATGCAGCTGTGGTCTACGTAGCAATATTGCCTAGATGCTAACTCCAGTACTTGTACCAACTGTGGTTCATGTAGAATTATCACATAGATGCTAACACTGTTTATGTGGGTCAACAGTCAATGACCTATTTCTACTGTCCTGTGTAGCCAAAACTTGGAAATGTAGAGTACTATGGATGTGTGTTATTTATAGCTGTCAACCTTGATCGTTCCAATCTGTAGCCGAAACCAAAATTGAAAAGCCGAAAAGCCCACGGAACTGGCCTACCAGTAATGTTAGTTGTATTTTTATGCGTGATGAAAATGTTGATGTGTAGTTGGCCAGGTATGCGTGTCGATGTCACCTGAACAGTGTAATGGTGCGGTGAAGATCTGGGTCACTCACGCTGACAGCATACATGGTCCTTGTACGATGATGATGATGTGAGACATGGGTGGGTGCAGACGCGAATGCGTTTAGGATCATATATGGTATAAAATGCACCCAGTCACACTCGTACAGAAGCCAATGATGGTTGCAACTACTGGTAACAGTTCATACATTTATTCACAGCACTAACAGTAGTATCACACAGGAACAGTCAATGTAAACAGGATCATGTACATCATGTTAACTGAAATGGCTTGGTACATATCAGGCATTATAAGGCTGGTAAACATTCAAATATGTGGGCATGGTTAATAGTGGTATGTCCTTTAACGTACAGTTCATATGGCCGCTTTGGTATCCCTGACTGAACGCGTCAGATACCTTAATAACTCCGTCATACAAAAGACGAGCCCTTAACTTATGTAATCCTATTACCAGGGCCGTCGTTCAACTTGGCATAACACGCCAGTTACATCTTTTCATGCGGTAGAATAGTGGCCATTACACAGGCCTCGATATGACGTCAGCTGTGTACTCTTCATAAGCAGGTTGCATAAACTCTGCTATAATATTTGTATAAATATACCGCCAACCTGCGGTTTCCACCATATATAACTTCGTCACTGGACTTCTGATCATATGAAGACGAATAGTCTTAAATAGCTACCTTGAGCACAAAATATAAGTTCTGCATTACAGGAACTGTGAGCTGTTCTCACAGGCTAGGTAAGCCTTTAACAAATTCTGCAACCAAATGCGTAGTAATGATGAAGTCGGTGTTACCTTGCAACGAATCCTCAGAACATAAGAAACAACACTATCGTCATTCCTGACGTACAGTAAATCACTGGGGAAAACTGACAACGCAGTCACTTCGAAGATTTTCCTTCCCCAAAAATAGAACAGACATTCCCGTCCCACAGAAGCCAGTTCGCATCTCTACCTGACGGAAGTCTAATTTAGCGCTCTACAACTGCGCATGGCACATAGCCCAGAACTGTTTACATTTGACCCTATTCTCAAAAAAGGTCAAACTTAATGAATGAACTAAAAAGGGAGATAACCCTTAATCAACCTGACACAGCAAAGTTAAGACATAGTTCCCTAACCTTGACCAGGGTGAAAAACATACAACCAATAAATCGACGTTTGAAACTCCGTCAAAGATGACAGCAACATGCAATTCAACATTTTTTGTGTGAAATTTCTCCACTTAATTCCTATTTAATTTGTCAAATGTCAAAACTTTACTTCTCTCCTCTGTTAGCAATCTCTCAATCTTAATCATCTTCTCTCTCTCAGTCGTTAACTCTTCTAATTTGTCTTTCTCATCCTTTTCTTTATTTGCACTTAGTTGTCGTGTTTCATTCTCACTATCCTCATTATTCATTAGCTCTTCAACTTCATTCGGAAATACAGTATAATTCTCTTCTTCAATACCAGAATTTACTTTACTCAACAAATCAAGAAGCGTCTTTGTATAAGACCTATCACGGTCAGTTGTCTCAGCTTCTAATTTACCACACCTCTCTTTGTTTCCTGAAGTTTCTGCTTTAGATCACTACCTTCACCATCTCTATAATGCACTTGAATTTCCAAATCTTTGATTTTGCCTAATTCAGCATCTAACGCCGCTTGCACTTTAGTAAGTTCCATGTTTGACTTATCTAACTCATTTGTTAGTCTCGACACTGTTTCTTGTAATTTACTCTTTTCAGCAATATCTTTCAAAACATTAGCCCTTTCCTGTAGAGCACTCTGTTTGTTTACTTTTGTTTGTTTCTCATTTCTCAATTCCCTTTTCTGCTCGTCAGAAATATCGTTGTGGATTATTTTGTATATACTTTGCACTATATGTCCGTGTTCAACCTCAATATACTGTTGCAAAAACACACGAAGGTGCCGTAGCAAATTAACCAAATCCTTAACCATTACCAAATTACAAACAAACTTAAAGTTATGTTCAGCAAATAACTCTAGGGATGCTGACACATTAATCAAAAAATCGTCCATCATCCATGCTCCAAGTCGTGGGCCTCTCAATCCCTTATTATCTCTACCTACCACCAATGCACACTCCAACATAGGTCTTATATCTGTAGGATCCATATCATGATCCATGGTGATTCAATCACTCAGTCAACTATATATCTATACCAGTATAATTATTAATATCGCAAGTTTATGTCCCAAGAAGTTCTGACAATTACCCTTTCATTTCACACAGTTAAGTATCTATACCAGAAATTGCAATTATTTATTAACTTTGTATCCCCAATTCCTCTTCCATATGAGGGAAGTCAACATATATCATACAACCATCAATACTTATGCATTAAATAATAGGTAATTTAAAGCACAGGAAGGCTCGTTGACATACATAAAAGCGACACAGTTCACACACAAAAAAAACCACTTATCTTGAATGAAAACAATCCCGTTCCTTTCTGCTAACACCCTGGACATCACAAAGTTCAACGGTAAAACAATCGACCACAGAAAGGCATTGGAACTTGACACCTTTCTCCTCAAGTCATTGATTCAGCACGCTACGTGCTTGCACATCGCACAGGAAAACAGGAAATGGAAAACCGTCTGTCAATTTCGTTGGAAGGAGGTACACCGCTCGTTCATACTGCCTGACGTTTACTTGAACTGGTACTCTAGGACTGGAACAGGTAACATTGCAATTTTGTCCTGCAGCACACTTGTAGAAGAATTTATCTTATCTGGGTATCCGCCACTATACTTCCTCTTGTATACAGACGCCACTGTTACTCTGGAGTCTCCAGCAAATGCAATAATGATATCCACCGTACTGGTACTGGATATAACTGATGCTGAATATGTTTTTCTTGGGACCTCTGATACAGCTCTCAAACGTGAGGTCTGTCTTTTAAATACTAACGCCACTCAGGCTAAATATAGAGACACGTTGCTAAAGGGTTCTGTATTACAGGCCACGCCCACACAGGGCTATTCCTGAATACTTCGAGGTCCCGTATTAAATCTTACAACACGAATGTCATGGGCCTCACGCCCGTAAAGCTTGCACACCACTGATAAATAGGGTTTAATACTTGGTTGATGAAGAAGATCCGTCACTCAAAAGAACACTGATAGTGTCTTAAGTTGACTATATATATATATATATATATATATATATATATATATAATTATATATATATATATATATATATATAGTTGTATACGCCCACACAGAGCTATTCCTAAATATTTGTTACTACTGTCACATCTGGAATATTGAGTGCGTGTGTTGGTTTAGTCGTGTTAGAATCAGGTACGTATACTAGAGTCATGGATTGTTGTAAACGAATGGTGACCATTTAATACTGGTTTTATTACGTCACAACACATTGATATGAAATGCACATAGTCAGGATACAGCTTACAGCAAAACACGAGATATATCTTAAACACTATAAGGACTGCACACTCGGCAGTTACAATGATATCAGCGCTATAAAGTATCATCACTCACTCAGCGCTATCTCTGCGTCAACAAGTATCCTCTCACAGGAAACAATGGCCTTTATATAATTTATCAACAACTATCCTCTCACAGGAAACAATGGCCTTTATATAATTCAACAGCGCTATAAAGTATCATCAATAAACAATCCTCTCACAGGAAATAATGGCCTTTATTATAATTCATCAACAACTATCCTCTCACAGGAAACAATGGCCTTTATATAATTCATCAACAACCATGCTCTCACAGCAAACAATGGCCTTTATATAACTCATCAGCAACTATCCTCTCACAGGAAACAATGGCCTTTAAGGTCTGCACACTGCAGTTATCAAAATAGCCTACACAACATCTTAGCCTCATAAACATTTTTCACCTTAATCCACACTGCAGTTTTTATACTACGCTGTACCCACAACGAAAAATCAGTCGACATTTTAACTTCTTCAGCACTGCGCAGGCATTACACTTCCCCAAAAAACTCAGGCCTGACCTAACCCGGTCAAACGCCCAGAACACTCTCTTCGAATTCACGCACACTCTAGTTCCCGCTCAACACCACGAGTCACGAGACTTCCTCACTGCCAACACAACTCAGTCAATCCATCATCTGCGGGCTAGCCGCGAGCTATTCTCACACCAGCTCAAACAATACAGAATTAAATATATCTCAACACTTGAGATGATCAGCGCTTTTCCACGCTTT